>VWYI01003349.1:0-28027 GCA_013399455.1 Anthoscopus minutus | reverse complement strand
TAAAATATTTCTAAAATGGATTAGACAAAGTTTTTAATTTTTCAAAGACAACCAATCTTGTGGACCAAAAAATACTTGCTCCTTACTATAAAACACAAATTTTTGAGTAATTTTTGAATTGCTGGACCATGAAATGGCACCCTTTGGACTTCTTTTGGAAGTAATTATTTTTACAAAGAAGGTGGCTTCTTTAAGTAATAATGACTGTACTGCCACAGCTCGATGAGAATTAGCAGCCTTGAGAGAGGTCTAAAGGTAAAGTGGTTCAAAATTAATTACACAGTTTGTTCAAACCATCCTAAATCTTCTTCGAGATTTCTACAATGAGCTACAATTTTCAGCATTGTTGTCTCTAGCCTCTCAAATACCAGGCATAACTTGCAACCTGCTTACTTAGTTTCTAATTCTTCAAACCCTTGTTATACATCATGATAATCTTCGCTGAAGATTTTCCTATCTGGCCCTTTATTATATACATTATGGCATGTCAATCCAAATTTTACCTGATGAGAGGTCAGGTTGACCATGACCATGACCATGGTCACCTTGACCATGGGTCTGATGTTGTACGCCTGAGCTTTAAGAAACACAAAAAAAACTGGGGAAAGTTGACGAGTAAGAAAAATAAGGAAAAGAGGTCTTTTTAATCTAGGGAAATCTTTGAAAGATCTTAAAAAAAAATAGACATACTGAGAGTTAAGAAGGAAGGCATTCAGAATTTCCATTGGAGTCTGAGACTCAATTTACATCATGTTTTATCTTGTTTTTAAAATTGATTTGGACAAAAATCTTTTAAGTACACTGCTGTTTCTCCACTCAGAGAGTACCTTGAGCCACTGGAAAGTGCATAGTAATTCCTGGTGTAAACATTTTTATAATTTCTATATTCTGAATTTCTGATTTCTGGTTACAATATGAAGTTAAATACTCTTGGAAAAAATACGGGGAAAATAAATTCTTCTATATACTAAGCCTTTCTGGAACCCATTCCTACCATTATTCATCAGTGACAAGCATATCCCACCTCTCAAAACAGTACCAAATGTTTTATTATCCATTTATATCCTGTTAATCAAGAATAGAAACATTTCAGATTATAGCTGTTAGCATGGGCTACCCAGGGTTATTTAGAAATACTCTAAATAAACAAGGTGGCATAGCTGATTCTTTATACATCTTTAAACACACACACACATATATATATATACAGAGTAAATTAAAAGCTCCTCTTTTATATATCTAAGGAGACTCTTCTTTTATTTCTTCTCTCTCTTTTTTTTTTTAATATGCCTGCTCTCTTTTTGAATTTTAAAACAGTAACTAAAAATGTTGCTTTGTAGTGATAAAGCATATTTTAAGTTAATGCAACTCAGGTCCTAAAGAGAATTCTGACAAGAAATATTCAATTTCGATTAAAAATGGATTTTTATTTTATCAAAGAACGCTAGAAAACAGTGCTATGGTCTACACAGTGGAGAGAACTTACATGCATGGGACAGACCAATGTTTTACACAATTATATTAAAATTAAGTGTAAGCTGTATATTTCAGAAGAATAGCAACAGAGCAATATGAGAAATGTGGGACATCACAGTAGATTCCTGGAGGTTCACACTTCAATCTTTCCTAATAGATAGCAGTCACCAAGATGATTTGGGGCTGCAATATGGGACTCAAAAGTATTGATTAGGAGAGCTTTGGGTTTTGTTCAGCTCAAAGAAACAGCAGCTAAAAAAGGATCTTACCACTGAGTAAAACTTCAGTGTGTGGCTGCAGAGAAGTTGGAATTAGCATTTTCTTGGCAATACACAATTTTGTCCTTGGCAAAAGAAGGAAAATGGGTAAATCTGCAGTGACTGATATCCCAGCTGGATGTTCAAAAAGTAATTGACAATGTCTCTCAAACACCAGAACAGGTTACTGAGAGAGATCAGAAGAAATATGAGCCACCTTACTGAACCAAAAAGCCATATTCAGCATCAGTTAACCTTATTCTAAACAGTGGGTCTGAGTAGATGATTTAGGGAGATACCTTCCAATTTCATCTACTCTCTAATTCTAGTCCATAATACACACATTATACACACATCTCTTTTTCCACTTCCATCATTACTTAAATTATTTGCATGCTACTCCCACAACTTTCTTCTTTCTCACAGAAACTCTAGACATGAAGCCATAGCACTAACTGCATAAAAATTGCCAAATGTCTCTTGGTTTGAGACAATTTAAAGGAGAAAACTCTGGAATGAATTGCTTCTCTCCATAGGTTAAACCAATCTCTTTCCACTGATAAGGAATGAATACAAGCAGATATAAGTGAAAAATAGCAGTTTACTAACAAGGGGAAAAGCAATTGTCAAGAAATAACAGCAAATATAAAAAACCCACCAGATACAAAATTGCTGGGTTTGCCCCAAGGCAGTCTCTCGGAGATGAAAAAGAAAAACAAAACTAAAGAGAACCCAAAAATGAAAAGCCTCTGCCTGCACTGCATCAACTCTATAACAAGAAACCAAGACCCAAACCTAGTGGCCAGAGAGAGCTCTGCCTAAGGCAAAGAGGAAAAACAAGTGAAGCAAAATTCATACAGCAAAAGAGCTCAAGCTGCGTGCCAGAGCAGACTTTTAAAAGGCCGTGATACCATCCTTGACCTCACCATTCTTCCTCCTGCTGCCCTGCAGGTCTTTAAAGACACAGTAGCAATTTTTGGGCACAACTGTGTATAGAATACAATGACCTTTTTGGGCTACCCCAAGAAACCAAAGTAGTACAAAATAGTAAGCTTGTACCTGAGAGGCTGATCAGAAATAGTTGTGATTACTGACTACAGGCATACAGCAATCCAATGCGCTTTTCAGAATGAGTTTGTCATCTGTTCTGACACTCTGCACAAAGTTTATTACCTGCAGTATTTCACAGACTGTAATATGCTTGTAAAATGTATGCATAACTTAAAGTTTTTTCAAGGCTGTATTAGTGTCTTCCCTGGAAACAGGATGAAAACAATGGCGAAAAGCTAGAAAATGTTTCTGATTTTAGTTGTACAGAAGCAGAAAATCAATCACAAGTATAGAAACATAGCATAGCAATATGAAGTTTGAAACAAATTTGAGGATGTACTTCAGAATTGATAAGCATAATTTCTCATTCCGATTTTAATATTAAGGTTCATACAGTACATCAAAATATATAGCTATATGCATATTTTGTACACTGTTCTATAACCATATAAAATATTTATAACAAAGACCCCGTATCTTCCATAAAGAATCATTACAACAGTGGAATTCAGAAATATTTTTGTCTAAAACTCAGCTTAGAAGTTACTGATTGAATCAAATGTTATTTGCCTTTTTAAAATCTAATATGTATGTTCTGACATTGATTTAGCACATCAGATTATATTAATGTAAGATCACTCAAGTATTCATGCATTTTCTAACATCCAATGTGGAAAATTGTATGCATATTATTTGTAAATGTGAAAGCCTCAGAAGCAGGGCTGCATTAGCAGATCCTGTTGCAAAGGTATCCTCAATAATTTACAAACCAACAAAGGCTGAATTGGATACAAGTAATTTCTGACATAATAAATTCTAAAATAAATGCAGAGAGCACCATCTTCTGGAGTCGACGAAGCATTGACACTCTTTACAGTGAAAGCGGAGCATTGCATTTCAGTTAAATAAATGTTCATATGTGCAACAAGCTTAGCAAATTGTTCTGTGAGCAGAGTAACTAATGCAGCATGGTTTCAGACAGACTCCTGTTCTGTGTCTCACAGCAGAAAATCTTCCTGTCCTTGCCAGCTCCCTCTGCAGCACTAGGGCCTGCCTTTCTCTGTGGTGTGATACACAGCTCTCTTCATAGAAGCTCCTCCAAAGATACGTTTCTTTTCACTGGGCAGTTGCTACTCACACTCGGGTTAGCTCAGAGCTACATGTGAAGTCAACCAGTACATGTGCTGTTCAGCAAAATGTTGTCTGTTTCTTGGAGCAGTTAAAAGACTGAAAATGTTGCTGGAACTGTCCAACAAATTAAAAAGCTGCTGGAAGTTTAACAGGAAATTGAGGTTGATGGAGTTATAGGAGGTTATTAGTCCAAAACCAGTTGGCATAAAGCAGGTAATCTGTACCCAATTAAAATAAAGGCTGATATTAGACCAATTAGTAGTTTTGCAGAAAAGGACCTGGGGTCCTGGGAAAAAAGCTGATCATGGGCCAACAATGTGTCCTTGCAGCAAAAGCAGCTAAAAGCATCCTGGATTACTGTAGGAGCAATGCTGCCAGTGGGTTAATGGTCCCCTCTGCTTAGCCCTGGTGAGACACATTTGCAGTGCCACGTCTAGATCTGGGCTCCCTTGCTCTGGACACGGGGCTACTCATTGGTGTACTCACTGGGACAGAATTACATTTCTTAATAGCAGTGCTACGTTTAGATCTGGGGTCAACACATGTTGATAACACAGGAGTGTTTTAGCTGTTGCTGAGCATTGCTTGCACAGTAATGAGGCTTTTGCTCTTTCTATCCCCTACACAGAGGGTAGCCGGGGGGTGAAAAAAAGGTTAGACGGGAACACATCAGGACGGCAGGCTTGAACAGACCAAGGGATATTCCATGCAATATAGCATCTCGTTCAGCAATAAAATACAGGGGTGGGGGTACTTTTTTCAAGGCAGTCATCACTGAGAGACTGACTGGGCATCAGTATGCTACTAGAAGTTAGTGATTGCTTGCATTTGTATAATTTTTTTTTATTTTTGTTTCTTCACCTGTTAACCCATCTTCATCTCAACATATACATTTTCTCCTTTTTTCCCTTTCAATTATTTCTTCCATCCTGCTGGGAGTGGATGAATGAGAAAAGGAATGTGGGCTTAGCTTCCAGCAAGGCTACATTCCCACAACTAGATAATCTGCAGAGGGGCCTTCTGATGCCTCAGCTATTCTGTGTTTCTAAAGTATCTACACATAGAGATGACTTGCCACAGTATTACTCTCTATAATACTATATTCCTTTCTGATCTTGAAAAAAACATTTAAAAGTGAAAAGTGGTACTCCATGCATGTTTTTTATTTCATCCGCCATGTTTTACACCTATGAATCAGTGACAAAAATGAGCATTATTCCTTTGCACCAAATGTTGAAGACCTTATATGAAGAATCTCTTGCTTAAACTGTCAGTCTAACTCCTACATTGTTTTGTCTTTAACTCTACACTAGCAACATCTCACAAAGTGCAGCATTTTCTAGCACAACATTCAGGTACACAAGCCCATAAATTCTCTGTTTTTGTCTAAAATTCTTAAGTTGTAAAAGGAGAAACAGATTTTTCAATCTAAAGTAAATTTAAGTTCACAAAACAAGTAAATTCTTGGATAACTATTTTCTAGCATAATTTTCTTCACATTCTATCATGCAGCATAATTTTTTAACTGGATGACAGTATTATCACAGTGTTATTAGTATGTCTTCTTGCTCTGTTGAGCTATGAACTTGCAATTGGCTACAAGTTAGTTTCAGATTTATCTTCTCCATTAGAGGTCAGCAGAAGACCATTTATCTGTACAGGATCTGAATGGTTCCCATTTCCTCTTGAAATTCGAGGTCATTAAGCCATTAAGTCAGTCACAAGAAAAAAATTAATTTGACGTTACAGGCCAGAAAAAGCTAAGGCTTAAAGTTCACAATAGCTATTCCCAGTTCCATGTGGAATAGTTTCATTGTAGAATCATTGTAGGCAAATTTAAGATCACTTAAAAATGTGGAATGTGAACAATTATGCCATGAAAATGAATGGCAATATGAACAGAGAGATTCATGTAGAGTAGACATGCCTATAAGATCCTTCTTATGAAGACAAACTGCAATGAAAACTGAAAGTTTTGTTGTCCCTCCTCTCATTTTCAGTACCACTGAAAAGTCACCTTTACTTAAGAGACCACCTAGATCAGAAGAGTCTTCTAGGTTTTTTAAATTGTGTATATTAAAATTGTATAAAGAGAGTATTTCAATTCACTTTCCACAGCAGAATTCCTATAATTGCTTGGCTTCTTCAAGTCTAAAGTTTGTAATGAACTTCACACTTAGTGACTACCAAGAAACCTTCATAGGCGTCCAGTATGCAAACATTTAGGAGTAAAAGTTGTTTTTAATTTAGCTGCTGTCATAGGAACTGTAATATCTTTTCATTCCCAAACTAAAGCTTAGTCACTGTTTTGGCTAAAACTGAGGAATATTTCCAGAATTATTCTGAAAGGATTTGTGAAGGAATGATGCACTCACATATATCAAGTTATTATAAATACTGAGTTGTTTACTCACAGTAAACTGTTCTTCCAAGGGCTACACTACCATGAAGTCAACTATAATCACGACTGAAAAAAATTCTGACTAATGAGTTCAGAAATGCACACAGGGGAGCAGTTCTTAAAACACAAAAAGCCCCCTAACACTATCTGAAAAAATATGTCATTTGAGAAAAAAAAAGTGACAATACTGAAAAAGAAATAATAAACTGAACTATGATGATACAGACACAAAAAAAATTGTATTTGCTTTAATTTTTTCTTACTTACCTGATAGATTTTTTCATCAAAAGTAGACTTATCTATAGACAGATCTCCTACATGAAATTTTCGCAGAAGCAGATTCTCTACCACAGTTTTTTCTGAAGAATATTAAGCAGAGATTCTCTAGGGAAAATAATCTAGAATGGAATTTCTTAGTTTGAGAAAAAAAATTCATTTGAGGATTATCAGACTGCTTCAAGAGTCTGAAGCCATCATTACTAGAAAAATAGTAATATCCAGGCAATTCCTCAAAAGATTTTATCATTTCTAGAAAATAAATTTCAAAGTAATTTTCCTTTCCTCCTTTTACATTACATTCTAATATAAAAATAATCATCTTCACATAAAATGTTGAATACCAGCTTTTGGTGAGTTATTTCTGCCCTTGCTTAAACATGGTAGGCAGCTTTCCCTTTGTCTAATACAGAGGTCAAAATATATTGTATAAATAATGACAATAAACTGATAAAAAATTAACTGATCAATAAATTTGTCTTAAATTTGAACTTCCTGTGGCAACTAAAAGCACTTCCTGAGCTCCATTTTCAAGATTAAGCCAATATGTATAAAACTGGAAAGACAAAAATACCTTTCCACAGAAAGCAACTTCAGTTGTAACCTAAATGTTAATATACTCTAAGATTTCATAAATGCAAAACCTAAGAGAAACAAGATAAAGAACTTTACAGTTCAGAAATATGACTTATCACAGAACTGCAGGACAAAAAAAAGAAAAAAGAATCAAACCAAACAGAAAACAAACCAAAACCAAACCAGAACAACAAATTAAAAAGCCACCACAAAAAAACCAAAAAAACACAAAACCACACAAAACTCTCCTTCCAAAAACACAAACAATTCCCACCAAAAAACCCAAAACCAAACAAAAAAACCCAAACAAAGCAAACAAACAAACAAAAATAGCAACTGTATGTTGCTGAATGTTGTGGGAGAACAAAGTGTAACTGTCATTCCTTGTTTCAGAGTACTGAAAGCAGTTCCCTTCCTTAGAACATTTAAAAAATAAATTAAAGTCATATTCACAGGTTTTCAGAATGCCATAATGTATTTTCTAGATAGAAGTACATGAAAATATACTGAAATGTAAAATCTCTCTGAAAGAATCTAGTAGGAGATACTTTTTCTTTTCCTCTAAAGGACATCACACTTCATGAGGGGACACACCAATGTGGAAGAGTGGACAAGTTTCACTGTATCTTTACATGATCATAGCAATGGGATTTAGGAGCCTGAAAAAGACCCATGACATTTGTTTTTGTATAATGAACACAGAAAATACTTTCAAACTCAAAGGTCAGGTTTCATTAGAATATAAACCAGATTACTCAGCTTTTAGTTAAATCTAAAGTGACTAGACTAGATAATGGTACACTCAGAATCTTGTTGCTGACAAAAAGTAAAAACATGAAAAATCATCATCAGTCTATTTAAAACATTAGTAAATTAACAAAACCACTGCAGTTATGACTGGTCCAGTAACACTATTATTCACAGTCCAGCTGCCACAGTAAATCCTCATTCATAATATCCTCTTTAAAAACACCATACAAGAGCAATTGCAAATACTGATCTTTTATTGTTGATACCAAGATCACCTTTGCGATGTCTTTCTGGATCCTCCTATAAGCAGCTTCAGTCTTCCTCAGACAACAGCCCTTGGGGGGAAGCAGAGGAGTCACACTCAAAGTCTTTGTCAGAAGAAGCTCATGGTTAGGGTTTCTTCATCCTAGCAGAGTGTGTGTTGTGGTGTGTTGCGCAATTTCCACATGTGTCCTGGATCCCCCCAAGCCCCGCATGGTCTCCACGGGGTTCCTGAACTGCCCCTGGAGAATTCCTGTGGGAGCAGCAAGTGATAGGGCTCCATGGCCATCCATCTGCCTTTTCCCACACCCCCTCTCCCTAGACTGGTAGGCTGGCTGGCCCCTTCCCCTTTTCCCCACCCCCAGGGAGAAAAAGGGACGGTGGGCTGAAGAGCGGGAGGAGTTCATTCTGGGTTTCCCGGAGTCCACATGGGGCTCGTGGAATGAAATAAAATCGGAACCTGAAACCCAGAACTGACTTTGCATCTTGCCTTCGCCTCGTCCGGTTTCTGCAAAGAGGAACATTCAGGAGGTAAAAAGCTGGCTTTACAAAATCTTGCAAAGGGAGTTTCTCACTCACTGCAGCCCCGACCGCAACCTGCCTGGACTTGCCCTGTGACACGTGGACCCGGCTTAGCGTCACTGGAGGTATCCCTGCAGGAATTGCAGCTGCTGCCTTTTCAGTCGCTGAGAAGCCGAAAGACCAGGGCAAAGCTCCCGGGAAGAGTGGGAACCCCCACTCAGTGATTTTTCCCTGCTCAGCCTTGGGCTTGTTTGGGTTTATAGCTGCACTTTTCCTCAACACAGTCACACCACTGCTGGTGCTGTGCAGCCCCAACTCATACTCAGGAGGTGAGAGTCACTCACTCCCAGCAGCTGGGGTGATCAGCACCACCCAGGCCAGGGCCAGACAGGTCCCAGGGCACCACAGGCCTTCTGCTAATGACCACAGTCATATTGCATGCAGACTGCCACTCTGCTCGTGAGGGACACCACTACGACCACAAACAGTGCCTGTGATGCCTTACCAGGACATGAGCCCTGCCCTCAGACGCTGTATCTTACTATTACAGGTTCATGCGGACATCTCATACCATTTTTGCTTAAGTCTACTTCTGCCAGTTATTCTGGGTGTTTAGCACTTTAATGCTAAACTTCAGAGAAAGTAATCCTGAGGATATAACTATAGAACAAAATAGATGGCTGTTGAAAATAAATACAACTGAACCATAAAATGCAGCTCTCCCCAGAAACAAATCAAACAAACCACAAAACAAAACATAGAGAATGACTTGCATATATTTTGTAACATTTTCACTCCTTCTCAGTGGAAACAATAGGGGTTTTACAGACTCAAATTCACAGACTTCAATTGCTCAAGTAACTTCTCATTTGGAGGCAAAAAGGGAAGCCTATGAATACTTGCCATCTTTTTAAGGTCAGCAGATTATTTCCAGTGAAGAAAATAAATATACAACATAAATCTATCTTTTGAGAAAAATAATTGCAACTAATTGCAACTAACAGAAAAACATAGGGAAAACTGAAGGCAAAATTGTAGCCTGATTAATGCAGACAAAAATCCGTGACGGAAAGAATCATGTGTTTCATGCGGCAAATATGAGGCTGTAATTGCTGTGTTTGTGAAATTGTAGATGAAAAGAGAATCACTTTTTATAGCCATGTAATTTATTTTGTGAAACATGAAATATTTGTTTAGTACTGTTCTGTGGTAGATTACATTCTATCATGCTCCTATACTTCCAGTCTTAATCTGACTCAGATATATTTTACTTAAATGCTGCTAAAATAATTCTAATAGAAAGAAATAAGGAAAAAAACAACTCCCTCCATATTGGGGGGGGAAGGGTAATACCCTAAACAAACTATCAAAATCACATCAAGAATGAAGGTAGACATCTAATTTCATATATTTACCAGAAAACGTGGTATTTTTCAAAAGTCCATAAAAATGTATCAGAGGACTGTGCTACCTTTTCAACACTTAGAGAAAATAAAAACAGCATGCATGCATGCACTAACATCGGTGATTAGACAGACCTCTATGATAATTAATATTTTTTGACACAACAGGAAGTTGCTTTATAACTGCTGCCATCATCTCTTTTCTATTTCTTCTCCATGACCTTTCCCCATGGTTAAATAAAAACAAAGGGATCCTAAACAGCAAACTAAAAATAGTTTTTTATTTTTATTTTTCTGTTGTTTTGGGATTCAAACTGTATAAAGCAACAATACTACACATCTATGAAAATTTTATTTTATTCTCAATTGAAAAATAAAATACAGGCAGAAGCTTCTTAAACTAATATAAGCAGGTAGCACTGGTCTGGTCTGATATAACACAGTACTACTACCAATTACAGCAAAAGAACAACATCCTAAGTCATCATCATTGTCCATATTAGCACAATATAGTTATATCAGTCTGTTTGCTCACATTCATATCTCAGAGAACAGCCCAAATGCCACCTGTTTTATAAGGCTGAATATACACTACTGTGACAGAAGATTTCTTCAGCAATTTACAGAATGTTTCTCACTAATTATATTATGAAGAACACCATCATCATATTTCTGTTCCACTGACAGGAGAATGAGTTTCAGACAACCCTGTCTCGCTGGCAGAATTATTTTGCTAGTTATACTGGGATTGCTGAAAAAAAAGAAATAAAATTGACCTTTTCTACAATTCTGTATTTGCATTAAAGCATTATTAATTTCATGGCCTTAGACAGGCAAAATTTCCAAGGACTCTGAGATTAATCTTCTGTGCTAATACAGCAATGACAGATCTAATCCTCTGAAAACTGTTTTTAAAAATCAAACATTTTTTCAGACCTATGCTATCCACATCACTCAAACTACAACACAGAAAACAAACCATAATAGTACACGGCAGATAGAGTCTAGCTATCCAGCTACATTCAGTCAAGCCTTTCACCAATGATGCTGCAGGATTTGACCTGACATTAATATGTGACTGGTTTATGTTCACTTGTTTCCAAAGAATCCCTACTCCCCGTCATTTATGTAGCTGTTTCTTTGGAATTCTAACCCTTAACTATTAACAGACTTGGTATGAGCAGCAGCAGCCTGATGAACAGTATGTCTTTTACTTGTTGGCTTCTTATTGTGTGCTTTTTTCTTAAAAGAAGAGTTACCAGACAAGGTAGATGTGAGAAGAGGGCAGATATTCCTGAGTTTAATGAATATGCACAAGAGGAAGTGCTTCCATATTGCCAATTATAGCAAGCAGTCATTGCACAGGCAGCCAGACTGCAGTCCATGCACAGACATTGGCAGGCTGCTGTGGGGACAGGTAAAACAAATCAAGAGAGGATTTTGCAGAACTTGCAGTAACACAGACACATGCTGTACAGACTGAAATTAGGCCTAGAAGCACAGTTCACCTTGCAGTGATCCATGAATAGCCAGGAAACTGTGTATATAGATAGACATTTTGTTCTAATATGTTCTAATAATCATCCTACTAGAAATTGTAGAAGCTTATAAACTGAAAAAATCCGAGTTTTGTGTCTCAAAATATTTTGGGGCTCCACTGAAGGACTCAGTACTACTGAAAGCTCTAGAATTATTGATTTGTAAGTTCTGACTAATTCATTATTTCTGTTAGACTTATATTCTGTGGCATATAAAGCTACACTGAAATGAATAGGTATTGCAATTCACCCATGGCTTTCATATTTCTCATTCCTCTTCCAGGACAGAAGATAACATTCTATGCCATATCTTTAGAGAGATGGGCTGGTTCAGCCTCAAGAAGAGATGACTGAGAGGGGGCCTCATTTAAGTGTATGTCTCTGGAGGAAGGGTGTCAAAAGCATGGAGTCAGCCTCTCCTTGGAGGGCCAAGCAATAAAAAAAGAGGCAATGGGCAGAAACTGGTGCATAGAAAGTTCCTCCTGAACATGAGGAAGAACTTTTTTCCTGTGTGGGTGACCAAACACTGGATTGCTTGGAAGCACTCTGCATAGATTGCCCAGGTTGTGGAGTTTCCCTCATTGGAGATGAATCAAGAACCATCTGGGTATAATCCTGTACCATGTGCTCTAGGATGACCCTACTTGAGCAGGGGGGTTGGACCAGATGGCCACTGTGGTCCCTTCCAATCTGACCCACTCTGTGATTCTGTAACTTAGGTGTGTATGTCTTAACTAGTCCTTTGTCCATAAAACTTATTTTTCCCTATGTATTTCTGAACAAACTTCGTTTTTCATTCCTGTTATGCATACAAAATATACAGATTACATGACTCTTTCTGAATTTTATTTCTAACTGTTCAGTGCAAACATGAAACTAATTAATGCCTCTAAAGAGAAACGACCTTCCAACTTCCCCAGCCTTCACAAAGAGCTCAAAACCAGGAGAAATTCATGTTGACTGCAGGAGAAGGAAGAATTTGAGTCCTTGTGAAAGAGTTTAAGAAAGTCAAACACATCTGGTGGGATAGGAAGGAAGAGAGCTAAAGGTAATGAGAGAGACAGAGAACAATGGCATGAGTTTTTATAATGCATGTCAGCATGTCCTTTTTATTAAGGACTGAAATTCTTGGCTATATATCCTAGGGTGACTTTATGATGCTTGTATGCCCAATTATCTGTTCTGTTCTGTTCTGTTCTGTTTATGCTGGATATTAAGTCCTTCACCTTTAAGGCTGGTTCCAAGAGCAAAGAGGGGGAGAAGGAATGTCTGAGGTGGCTGTATTCAAAACACAGAGGTAAGACCTCCAGCTTTCCTTCTCCTGGACTGTGCTGTGTGCAGCATGGACAGAGGGAGAGAGCTCTCCTTTGCTTTTAGTCAGGATTTTTTTCAGCTAACAGAGGCAGAGAAGTCCCTCAGACTGTGGCTTTTATTTTTCTTGGAACTGTTTAAACCTGCTCTGGACTGAAAACCCAGAAAACCACTGGGAGGTTACACCTGTGGCCCACTGGGACCTGGGATACTGCATTCCAGTACTGGAGGGACTGATGAGAGACTGAGCAAGCTGAGCTACACCCCACAACATTGACTTTCTGAATTTGCCATCTCTTCAGAACAGTGAGACATTTTATTGTTTAAGATTATTCATTTTTTTATGATTGTGAATACTTTGCTTGTTAAATAAACAGTTTTTTCCACTTTTCTCCATGGAAATCTTTTCTCAAACCAGTTGGAGGAGGGGCTGCTTGAATTTGCTTTTCCAGAGGGACCCCATTCACAGGTTTCCTCCCAAAATTTTCCGTAAACCAGGACACCATATCTACTAACTATTCAAGACATCAATACAGGCTACTAGAAAATAGCTCCTAATAGAACATGTTACTATCTAAAGCAGCAGTTGGAGGATCTGGAAATTACTCATCACATTACTGATCTTTATTACACACTCTGAGTTACTCATCTAAATGTTGAGTAGCAATGCACATTTAGTCATTGGAGACAGAATATTTTATTTTGATTTTCACAGCTGAATGCATCTGTACTTCAGAATTTATGCTTTTATTTAGGTAAATCATGGGCAACTGCTCCTCAGAACAGAATACCACCACAGTTATCTAACCAGAGCAAGACAAAACTCAAATAACAATTTTGTTTGTTTAACCTATTCACCCTATCAAGTAAGGTTACTATTAATTCCCATCTATTTACCAAATGTGCAACCAGCATATAAATTGACAGTTTAGAAGCACAAGAGGCAAGAATTCTCAAGGCTGAGAATGTTCCTGAACTACCCTTGTGCATTAAAAAGCTTAGTGTCTCAGTATACACTGAAAACAGAATAAAGGCTGAAGTTTTGATTTGCATGTTGATATTCATAGATGTATGTGCTTTAAAACTTTGTATTTTATGTATGAAACTTATAAAAGTATTAGTACTGACATACAACAAACTAAACCCATGATTTATGTGACTTCTATACTAAAAGAATAAGAGAAAAATCTGAGAGCAATAATTTTTGATGTCTTGGTATTTTAGAAATATCCAGTTGTTATATGAAAAACAAATACTGATTTTTTTATGCACTGATTTCTATACATGTTTTAAATATATTTTGCAGGAGTTTGTAACTTGAACTTAGATAGGAAGAGATTTGGATTTAAAAGGAAACAGTAGCTGATTTCCTTCCCCGCCAATACTCGTGTTTTGATAGTTCTCTATTAATTGTAAGAGTTTCTTGTAAAATCTACATTGCTCTGTTTTCTACACCTGCTTGTTGAATCTCTCCAATTTTGGATATTTTCCTTTTCAACATTACCTAAATCCAAATAATATTATTAACTTGGATGAAGAAAGAGAAGAAATTGCTATTACAACAGAAAGTTTTCATCTTAGAATTGTTTTTTCTCTGTGGATTTCAAGTGTTGCAAGTAGTGCTTGGTGTTTGTGGATTAGAGGTTTTTTTGTTGGTGGCAGTTGGTTATTTTTGGTTGCTTTTTATTATTATATTTTTGAGCAGCCAAGTATAAGGCTGTAAGATAAAGGACTATCGTTTATATTTTCTTATTTTTGGTTGCTCACTTGAGCTGATCATCCAGTTTTATTTTACAGTTAGTATATTAAAATCACATCTCTAGGACATGTTTCATCATATTGCATTTGCTTCTTTACTCCAGGATGCAATCACACTGAGGAAGTACCTTACTCTTCCATGACTGTAGGACAAATACATGTGATTAATTCTGGTATGTGTATTTTTGCCTCTGGGAACTCGATTCCTCGCTTAAAATACTTTAAGGTTCTCACCAAGAAGAACAGCCAAGCATGTGTTGCTTCATAACCTCTATACTGAAATAAAAAATTTATATGCCTTAAAGAATGCAGTTCCACCACATCTTTGATAAGTGCCTGAAGGGTAATCAGAACATTTTGCCTAACTTGTCTTTCTCTCAAAATCTATGGGTTTATTTCTGTCATAATTTCAAATACGAAGCTTGCTGTAAAATAATACTGTTTTTAAAACTTCACACTAAAAATTCTTTGCAAGCATAGCAGTAGATTTGCTGCTAACAAGCAAATGAGCATTCAAGGAAGAAACAAAAATAGTGTAGTACCTTGCACGTTTTTCTCTTGCTTCCCTGCTCCCTGTGCAGTACATAAATCTACATTACTATTTAGTGTCTTGTGGTGCTGAATATTGTAGGTTGATGGAATATAATTTTGAAAAATTGTCAGAGAAAGTAGATCTAAATGATTCTATGACCTTTCAGTAACATGGCACCACAAGATGGTGAGAGATTTGCATGCAAGCTGAAAGACTTAGTAAAATTTACTCAAATGTATTCATGTGAAAGTTTTATATATAAATCTACCATTTCCTTTAAAGAATTCTTCATTGTCTTTCATGTTAAAAAAAACCCCAAAACACAGAAGCGTAAAATAATAAAACCCCTAACCAACCTTTGTTAGGTCTGAATAACAAATTAAAAAATCCATTTGAAAACTATTTCAGACTCAAAATCCTACATTATTTTTATCCTTATTTAATTATAGTTTGCATTATAGAATTTATTTTCATATCTTAAAAGACAGAGGACTTTTGTTTGCTTTTATTAAAAAAGCTAGTATACCATTTGTCATTTAAATGAACAAAATAATGAACTGCAAATGGAGAGAACTTAGTGAAGCATGAGACCATTTAGCAAAATATTTATACATGCCACATATTCTTTCTGAGAAGGTTACTTGAGTGTAGATGTGACATTTTGAAATGTGTGAGTAGTGAAAACTAAATCAATCATAAGTCATTTATCATTTAGTAATGAAATTTAATGTTTGTCTTCATTCTCATTCTTATTTAAAAAGGTCTTGTCCCTGTAATTAAATGCTTTGATTCAGACCATCCTACTTCTTCCAGAAAATTATCATTTTTCTTGATTACATCTGACCTGGATAAGAATCTGTTCTTCTATAATAAAAACATGTTTTAATAAAATTAATAACCTACTCTCAGTAATTGATATATCACAGTATTTTTATTTAATTAATTAATTCCACAGCACTTGGCACATTTATTAAATCTTTTGCACTAGGTTTATGCTTTTCAGCCGTTTTAGGTAATCAGACAAAAAACCTGTGGTCACCATCTTCACAGTCCCAATCTAAACTTTTCTCCTTCTTGGGCTTTTGCTTTGGAGCACTGGTAAAATCAGAACAAAGGTGAATACATTCTATGTACTAGTAGAATAGACTATATGTTCACTAATGCATTTTTCTGTTTCTATATTGTTTGTCGTTTCCCAACTTATATTAATTTCACTTATGCATCCCTATTACCTGCACAGATGTTTTACAGTTATAGTTCTATAATATTAAAGGCATCTTGTACTGTTTTCTTTCCCTATCCCCATTGTCCAGCACAAAAAAAAAAAAAAAAGGAAAATCAAATACATACCACCATATGATCAGGAATTTAAAGGTTGTGTGCACATACTGGATCAATAAGACAAATTATAGTTATATAAACGAAATTAATCTTAACTGTTTAGTTAATCAGAAACTGTTGTCTGCTAACTCAGGAAATTTTCATACATGTATTTGTGTTCTTGATTAAACTTATTATTAAATATGATATCTTCTTCAGGGCATGCATTTTGCAAAGATTTATCTCACAGATCAGTCTGAAGGGAACAGCAATTTTAATGATTCAGCAAACTGCCTTTTCATCAAGGGTAATGGTGGTGTGGAAAAAAACCCAGAATACAACTCAGATGAGGTGAGGACAGCAGCAGAGTGTTTGTTGCTGCAGCTATAGGAGAGAACACAGAGCAGCAGCAATGTGTCACACTGCCAATATGAATTCTCCCCATATGGGTCAGAGTTTATACAACCTTTAGGTTGTACAATCCTTTCTGCACCGATACTGTGCCAGACAAGCAGGACAAGGTAAATAATAGGATTGAAATCCTCCTGATAAGGAGTACAGAGTACAGGCTGACAGGAATAATCAACTCCTTTCTTAAGAATGTTGTGCTGGTCTTGTTGGCAAGATCATTAGCTGAAAATGCTTCTTAACTTGTGAGATCTGCAAAGGTCCATGAGACCTTCACTCTCTTGTTTCCACAAAGGAAAAGTGTATCAGAGAATCGCAGAATGGTTTGAGCTGGAAAGGGCCTTAAAAGTAATGCAGAAGCACTGCATTACTAATTTCAACACCAGTTAACATGATCATCACTGCATAGTTTTGGCTGGTGCCAGGCATTTAAAGTAACTGCTCCCTGTGGTCAAGCTTATTTTCCTAAGTAAGAATGTGCCTTCTATGAAGGTATTTCTTATCAACAAAGACGAATGCACTTCTGTTTGGTAAAGTGGAAGTCATACAAAACAGTAACAGAAGTTTTAGAAAGGCAAAACCCAAAAGTATAGGAGAATCCTGTTCATTTCCCTCAGACAATATAGCAGATTTCACATTAATGTTTGAGTGTTTGAATAACCAGAATTTCTGCTCAGAATGGAAATAACTTATTGACTGTTGGGTTATTTGGGGATGGATAAATTCTTGTTGTTAATGGTAATTATCTTACTGGGAAGAAAATTTACTTCTTTAAAGTTTTTATGGGTTTCCTTTCATTTCAGCTGAAGTGCCAATCTGAAAGTATGGAATGATTCTAAGAACTGGTAATAGTAGACTAAGGTTCCCTCTGCTACAATTGCAAGGCATACTTCTTGAACCTGCTTTTTGCAACACAAGAATATCTCTCACCTCCACTGTACATGCATTTTCCTTCTGATCTCTGAACTGCAAACATCATTATAAGAAGGTGGTTAGATGCTCCAAAATCTGTATGTAGCCTGCTTTGGTACAGTGGTCAATAATCCCTAAATCAACCTTGGGTTCCTTACCCAGCTTAACACATGACATTTCTTGTATCTTTGTCCTTTTCAGAAGCAGCTTTTCAGAAGTATGTTGTGTTATACCATGCCCACGTGGCAATTTTCTCTCTGCATTTTTTGAGAATTTCCTTTGGCATCATTAATATTAAAATCCCAAGGAATGGTGGTACAAATTTTAGAATTATAATTCGAGCAGTATAGTTCAGAAAATCAACCACTAAAAATAAGCTTTTAAATATTAAAGACAAAGCTTCTTCCAAAGTAATAACGCTCAAAAAAGTTTATTTTTGTGTACAGACTATCAGAGCTCATGTGGGTGAGGGAGAGGATGTTGCAGCACACAGGAGAACATACAAACTGCTGTGACAGACTAACAATAGGTGTCCTACTGTCCTTCAGTTCTTCTGAGCATATGTGTACCTACATTTACAAGACATGAACTATCTTTGTAATTTGGT
The DNA here is from genome assembly GCA_013399455.1 of Anthoscopus minutus. Taxonomy (NCBI): domain Eukaryota; kingdom Metazoa; phylum Chordata; class Aves; order Passeriformes; family Paridae; genus Anthoscopus; species Anthoscopus minutus. The sequence continues at coordinate 9,538 of VWYI01003349.1, read as the reverse complement.
ACATAGATCTCAAGAAGCCAGGTCTGCAAAGATAATGGCTCAGCATAAAAGCTCAAGAGAATTTCACCTCTATATGGAAGGATTTCCAATTCAACTATCAGGTGGGATGTTTCTTTAATATATATATANTATATGTATTCTTTATATTTTTATTGTTTTAAAATCTTATTAAAGCATTTACTGAATATAAAGAGATAAGGGAAATTCCTAAATGAGAGGAACATGCAAAAGAGGCAAAATGATAAAAGATCATCAGTGTTGTTAAGGGACATAGTAAAACACAAGGAAGAGATAAAAATATATATTTGCGTCAAAGCACTGGAAAGTAATAAGTTGTTGTTACTGAGCTACTGAGTAGTTTGAGAGTACCCAAACTTGGAAGCAAAGTCATTACATAATCTTTAATCTTCTTTAGAAATTACATTTATTTACAAAACTAACCACCTTATCTACTTCAATTAGTCTCTCTCAGACAAGCACTCTTTACTATTATATATTTATATTAGAGATTATGGCAACACTTCCTAGTTTAAACCAACAAATAGATATAAATAATAATAATTTTAAAACTTTTGGATTTAAGAGCTAGTCATGTTTAAATGGACTTTTCTGTTTGTTTTGTTTTTAAATACAGCTTTGTGCTGATCATTTAAAGAATATATAAACATAAGAAATCCCCTCTAACAATTTATCTGTCATTTTATACTTCCATAAAACTCTCCAGGGTGCCCATTACTGTATGATATCAGCATGCATGATAAACTCAGTGCAAGTGAACTGTGTTAATATTATTCTTCAACATCACACTCTGTAGTGTCGTGTTGCTTAAATGATGGAAAGGTCAAACATTTACAGCATGTTATCCTGTTTCATAGAACAGTTCTACACTGCCATTCTCTGTTACCTCATCCTTTCAGGAAAAGTGTTTGCAAGATAAAATAGCAACATCATTCAATTAAAACAGCTTTCTCAAAGTGCTAGCCTGTAGCATAATCTTGCAGTTTTCTTTGGGTAAGGTCACATCCTTTGCAGACAGTGCTAACACATACACATTATATACACATTATACACATTATACACATTTATTCATATTTATAATATTTATAGACATATAACATTTATATACACATGATACACATTTATTATATACACATTATATACACATTCTACTGATACATAAATTATGTATCAGTAGCAAATCCAGCAAAACTTTTAATCAACAATTAACTAGATTTTTTTTTTAATAAAATGAAAGGATGGAATATGGCAGAGGCTGATACATCTACTGCAAATATATTAATCTTAAGGAATAACAGAGCTGCATTGGGTGGGAAACAGAGTTTTAAGTCAGCATCAGTGACCTAAAACACATCTCAGTTGTTTTAGGATGGAGACTATCATCCTGAGAACCTTTCTGGGTACAGAGGAGCAGAGTATAAGAATCTGAAATCATACATGCACCATGATTTTCTATAGGTAACTAAATGTTTTTGGTATACAGAACTGTTAATCCAGTAACATCATAGAAGCATTTAGGTTGGAAAAGATCATCAGAGTCCAGCCTTTGACTCAACAATGCCAAGTCCACTAAACCATGTGTCACTGAGTGCCATATCTACATATCCTTTAAACAGTTTGGAAACCCATTTGGTCAAGAAATTTTTTCCTACTATCCAATCTAAATCTCCCCAGTGCAACTTGAGGCCATTTTCTTGCTTGTTACTTGGGAGAAGAGACCAACCCCCACCTGGCCATGACCTCCTTTCAGGTAGAGAGTGATAAACATATTTTGCCTTGTTGATAAATGGATGTTGATGATCCAGCCTGTCTGGATCCCTCTGCAGAGCCTTCCTACCTTCCAGCAGGTCAAATCTCCCAACTAGCTTGGTGTCATCTGCAAGCTCGCCCAGGATGCACTTAATCCTTTCATTCATATCAGTAAAGCTACTAAACAGGATTAGCCCAAACACTGAGACCAGGGGAACACCACTTATAACCATCCACCAGCTGGTCCATTCCTCATTATTCTTTGGAATCAATCATTCTGCCATTTTTTCCCCAGTGAATAAGGTAGCTGTTCAAGCCATGCATAGCTAATTTCTCTAGGAAAATGCTGTGGGAAACTGTACCATAGGCTTTACTAAAGTCTAGGTAGACAACATCTAAAGCCTTTCCCTCATTCACTAAGATGGTCACCTTGTCATAGAAGGACAGGTTGGTCAAGTAGGATGCGCCTTTCCTAAATTCATGCTCGTTATGCCTGTGCCTCTAGCTGTACTGTGTGTGTCATGTAGTGGCACTCAAGATGACATGCTCTCTGACATATTCTGACCTTCTGACTGAGGTCAGACTGACAGGCTTGCAGTTTCTTTGTGAAAGTTGAAGAGTCCTGGGCATATCTCTCTATTTCTCTCAGGTTTCCCTGGTTCATGAAACTCCCTTGCACACCATGCTAGAGCACTCTTCTGCAGATTGTGCCAGCACTAGAGCCAGCATTCAAAAGGATTTTTGGTATTTCTTGCTCTACTTCATCTGTTTTTGATTAATTCAACTTGTCTGTCACAGCAGTTCTATATACCATGAAGACAGAGACTGCTCAAAACATACATCCTGAATACAACTTCATCTTGTATGTGGACTCAACAACCTTTAACTGGTCTTAGAGGAATCTACCATGAAAAACCAAATGTAAATGTAAAAAGCAGCAACCTAAATGTTCTGGTTCTCTCAGTACCTCTGCTCTCATCCCAGAACAAAAGAATTTTCTTCACTTATGGAGAGGGGACGCTGCTTCTGCAGGCACCTGGCATTATTCATTTTGTGATATTGAGGCTTTTTTAGAAACCATTGGACCCTTTTTCTGAAGTTGAAAGATTAATCATGTCAAGATGTCCTTCATCTCTGTAGGATTCTTGGAGGATGGCTAAAGAAGGCAGTAGATACAAACTGCTTCCTAGACGTTCCTGGAACTGACTTTTCTTCTGCAAGTAACACCCTTTCTGGTTTATATCCTCAGCTTGGCCTATAAGATACTTCTGAAGTCTGAATACCATTAGCAGAAAGTAATCTTACATAAAGAAAAAAAACCCTCAAAAATTCAAAACCCCAAAAGCACAAAAAACAAAAGGACAAACTTCCTCTATCAGCATGGATTTAAAAATTTTAAAATGGTATATATATTTTATACTACACTGTGTTTAATCATTTAAGTGCTGCCATTATTATGTTTGGGGTTTATGTTTTTAATAGATATTTTAGTGAAAAGTAATTACATTAGGTGTACATATATAAGTAAAAAAAAAAAAGAAATTTTTTTTTATTTGACATACCTTTCCAATTCTTCATTTGACTCCAAACTGGAAGAGTTCAGGAATGCTTGGAATGAACAGATCAGAAATGCTGCTGCAGGTTTTCTAAGAAAATAAATTATCACTACCAGTTTGAAACTATTCTGTTAGTAAAATATGATTTCTTTTTCACACATAAAGGGAAATACTTCTTTTGCGTGGTACCCAGAGATAAAAAGACATTTTTCTATTTCTCCTAGTTTTCATGCCTCTCTGAAATTTAGGCTACTACTACTATGAGACCTGCAGAAACCAGAGCTTCCCTTCTTTTGGCTAGTGTGCTCACTTCTCAATGCAAGGTTTCAAACAGAAACAAACTGGAATGCTCTTCAAGCATTACTCACAAAATAAAGTAGATATTTATGAATGAATCTTATAAAAATTTTCTATAAAGTAAAAATATATGTGTAGATAATCATATACCGCTATAGTGTTGAGGTTTTTTCTAATTTTAATATAGACAACAGAAGAAAAGTGAATTGCAGAAGTGAATCCAGACTACTCCCTTCTTCGAACACCAGACAGTTATTTATTTCCCTCCACAGTTAAAGCTGGGGGCTTCATGCTTTAAACATCTAACTCTCACTTTGATTTACCCCTATTTAAAAAAAATGTATAAGTAATTGCAAATAGGCATTTGATCATTCAAGTACTTTTTGAAAACTCCTCTTACGTTATCCATTATTTAAGCCCTTCTTTTGCAAATATGCCTTGTGCAGTGATATCAATGATCCATGACTACGCTGCAAAATAGACTTCCAATGAAGAAAAAAAATACTTCAGATGCCAGAATTTATACACTTCAATTAAACTTTTTAAAATTTTTATAACATTCAAGAAAGAGGCCGCATTTTAATCAAATAACTGCATGCTGAAATTTGTACCAGCTAGAAGCATTCTTAAATACATTAATCACACTGCCTTTGATGCTGTCTTAAAATATATTGCTGTCTTCAATAAAGCCATAAGATGAATCCTGAATTACATAAAGCCATGGAAGATACAGATTTGAAACTTATATTGAAATCATCTCTACTTTTTGTGATGGGTTGACCTTAGCTGGAAACCAGGTGTGCCCCAAGCTGCTCTATTACATGCCCTTCTCAGCTGGACATGGGAGAAAAATTAAAATGGAAAAAAAAAAAACCAACCTTGATTTAGGGTAAGGAAATGTATTAAAACAAAAATGAAAGACAGCATATGCACAAGGAAAGAAAAAGAGATACAAGATTTTACTCTCCACTTCCCATCAGCAAGCTACCCCCTGGGAAGCAGGGCTCCTTCATGCATAGCAATTGCTCTGAAAGGCAAGTGTTGTAAATAGTGAATGCTCACTTCCTTCTCCTTATCTTTTATATCTGAGCTGATTGCCATATGGTATGGAATACCCCTTTGGTTATTTTGGGTCAGCTGGCCTGGTTGTGTCTTCTCCCAGGATCTTGCCCATCCCCAGACCCTTCATGTGGGGAATGTTGACAGACAGGGCTGATGCTGTGCCAGCACTTCTCAGCAGTACCCAATACTCTGGTGTGTTATCAACACCTTTCTAGCCATCAATGCAGAGCACAGCACTGTGAGGGCTGCTGTGGGGAAATCAACTCCAGCTCAGCCAGACCCAATACACTCTCTGAATTCAACAAGCAAATCAGTATAACAGACCAGGCAATTTTTGAAGATTAGCTTTGTCAGCTAGTATTTTGGAGTCAGAATTCCAGATACCTTTTAACTGGTAAAATGTCAATAATCTCAACAATTCTGTTTCCAAATTCTCATTTATATCCCCTTCTACTGTGTGTAAGTATCTAATGTATTCTCCTCCCACTCTTTGGTATCAACATCAATGTTTCTTGAAATAAGAGAATTATATGATACTTCAGGTCCATTTCTCATCACAAGAGAAAATTCCAAGCCTTTCACAGAAGCTGAAAGTCAATTTGTGGAGGACAGGAATGAATGTATTTTGTCTCAGAGATTCTGACTGTTGTGACAGGATGATTGCAAGAGGGTCCCGCATACACAGGGCAGTGCTGTTCTGAGCCAGCTTTCTTTTCTGCCTTGGGCCTTGTGTTCATGTGTGTTTCTCCCCACCCTGACTGCCTTCCTGAAAGATTCAAAAGGGCTGGCTGAGCATGCATGAATGAAATGGCATGTAAACTCTACATAAGAATGTACCAGGGTAACTTCCTCTATTTTCCCTCTTTCTTTTTCCTTGTCTTACTGCCATAGCTCCAGACCATTCATGCAGTAAGTAGGACCATCGTGGGATCTAAGGATTGATGATCTTTGTCCTCTTTGTTTCTTTTCCACGGTTATGTCTCTGCTATCTTCCTTTGTCTGGGTGAAGTGTGAGTACTATATTCCCAATTTGGGAAGTTTGTTGTGGGAGTCAGGAACTTTTGGAAGTGTGGTGTGGCTTATTAGCCAGCATCTTTGAGAAATGGTGTATTGTGGATTTTGAGCAAGCACCTTTGAGAAGTTTATTGTGGAAGTTGAGAGCTTATTGAATTGTAGTGTAAAACTTAAGGGCTTATTAGCCACCACTTTTGAGAATTGCATTGTAAAATTGGTTGCTGGAGTTAAGGTGACTTTGCAATAAAAGCATAAGAGTTTTTTGACACATGGACTGGTGTCTTTGTTCAGCCTGATGAGAACTGAAAACAAATGTCACACCCACTACCAAGCAGGTTATGATACAAGTAGCATCCACCACAAGAGTGTTGATATGAGAGAGCTGAAGTCACAGCAATCATTATAAAGGTAACAACTATAAAAGACGAACTAAAATGGCCATCTTTTGCATGTTTTTGGTTGTGCAATATGCTAACTAAACAGAAGAAATGCAAGAAGGAAAATAACATTTTTCCCCATAATCTGGAGGGATGCATTACTAAAGAAGAGTCAGCAAATCCAAAGATGAGCAATGACAACATTGCAGGAATTCAAGAGGAGAAAAAAAACCCATGCTTTAAGTATATGAGGGATGCTTAGTAATCAGGAGGTTGCACAATCTTTCTGATGTCTGCAGTCATTACTCCACAAAGAAAAACTAAAAGTAAAATATGTAAAATGAACATATCACCTTAATACTCATTATTATATAACCAAAAAAAACCACCAAAACCTTGGTAAAAGGTAGTCAGGTAAATAAAGAAAATATTTCTTGGCCTTGAGAAATTATTTTGTCATATACCTACTATTATTAGAATCCCTAATAAACAGAAAAGGGTAGTCACAACTGGGTCTTATTTTAAAATTTCCTTGACCGAAAGAATTTTTTGTCATAGGCATCCAGAAAGTGTAAAATTCAAAGCACTATTACTAGACATCAATCACACAATAAAGCCGAGTTGTGCATGTGAAAATATATAGTCAGTACTTCAAAGGAGGGATACAGAATTGTATTTAGAAATCTTTTAGAGTGGCAAAAATCATAACAAATATACTATAGGTAAATTGTGACACTTTAACCTTAGGACAAAGAATTAAAAAGAAGACAAAATAAATGTAGGAAAAGACTAAATTTTGGGTTGCCTATTTGTAAAATGTCTGAAGAAAATTTTTCTTCTCTGTATCTGGTATTCCTACATCATATTGATAATTACCGCTGACAATGAAGAAGCAATCACTTGTGCCCTACTTCACTGAAATGAAACATTAGAATGACTTATTTAATATATTAAAACTTATACATATATAAAGCTCACAGAAAGACCGAATGAACCACCAGGTTTGCAATGACATAGAATTAGAAGGGAGTAGTCAATGCTCTTAATGCCATGTGGAGGAACCTAGACAGGGTAGAGAAATGGACCAACAGTAATCTCATCAATTCAAGATCAAATGCCAGGTGCTGCCCCTGGGCAGGAAGCACTGGTACAAAGGCACAGGGAAATTCTGCTGTGGGCAATCAGGGATAGGCAATCGGAAGATCTCGAGATATACAGGACAGATAGAATCGTTCCCTCTCATTAAAAGTTGTTTGACCCCCACAGTTATTCAGTACCACCCAACCCGCAGCACAAGCAGATGCAAGTGAGGCCACAATCCAAGTTATAAAACCCCCAGCTATTACCCTAATAAATGCCATTTGCAACTCACCACATTGGTGTCTACGAGCTAATGGACCGAGTGGCCTGGGGATGGCCTCCATGCCATTCCTGAACTAGGTCATCACACCTCGAGAAGGCAACAAGTGGTGCCGAAACCCGGGAGGTTACACGGGAATCAGGAATCACCTGGACGGGTGAATGGTGGCCGGAGCAGCTGGACCGGCCCAGTGGGGAGGACGCTCCCGGACCAGTGAGGAAGATGGAAGCCCTCGCGAAGGTCGTATCTCAGATTCATAAGCAGTGGGGTATAGATTGCAAACCCAAAGATTTTACTCTCCCCATTGAGAGACTTTCAGTGACTGGGGTCATTGACCGTACGGTGGATATACTTCACCCAGAAACATGGGATAGATGCACTAAAGCTCTTGCCGAGGAAACCATGTCCGCAGGGTCAGGGAAAAATCTTAAGTCGTGGGGAAAAGTTGTGCAGGCTTTGCAAAAAGCTCTACAAAAGAAAGAAATTTGGAAAGCCCCACAGAAATGTTTGCTGGCCACACCCCACCTGGGGGTCAGCACAGACACACAAACTGAAAACGGGAGAGATCTTGCCGAGTGCAAAGATTCACAAAAATGCAAGCTCCTTTTGCAGCCCCCGAACCCAGATTCACCCATAGGGGAGCGGGAACAGGTACAATTGTTCTGGGATGGGCTGGCGGATGAAGCCAGGAGTGCTGCTACTAAAGCAGAAACTGAAACGGCTCAAGAGAGCCCTCCGCCTTATGCCTCTCAAAACAGCGCGGCGGGGGGGAGAGTGCAACTGTGATCAGAGAAAATAATAAAGCTCTGCCAGATACCGCAAATGCGTGAGAACAGGATGGGGAGGGAATGCAGGAGGGGGCCACGAAACCAATCAGAGTGCGCGTTTGAAAACATGCCCTTATAAAGCAGGAGCCTCCCCTAGCAGGAGACGGGGCTAGCCAGGGGGAGGGAGTGGCCTACTTCCAAAAAGAGGGGTCAGGGTCAGAGCCCGACAAAAAGGTACTGGAGCCTGGAAACATCTAGCCAGTCAACTTCCGGCTCTGACTCAGACACCAGCTGGGACGAGTGGTTATACGGGCAATCTGCGGTAGACTTCGACTCCAACAAAGAGGAAATGAGGGCTGACAGGATCAAAACCTACCGTGTTTCTACCCAAGTTAAAGGAAAGTTAAATAAGGAGATAATTCCGCTCACGGACTGGAGGAAAATAAAAATAGCCTGCGCCGATTGGGCTCCATCAGATAAGCTGGCATTCCCGGTACAATTAGAGAGGCCAGGCAGAAACCAGGTAATTTATTCACCAGTAAATCCCAAGGACATCCAAGCAATTGTTAAAGCAATTGCAGATAGAGGGATTAATTCTGCCATGGTTTTCACCCGTTTTGACGATGTTTTTGGAGGGAATGATATGCTCCCATTTGATATCAAAGAAACTTGTAGGTTGATTTTTGACAGAGCTAGAATGATTGTTTTTAAATAAGAATGGGAAGAAAATTGTGCAAAGGAGCTAGCTTTGGTAACTGGAGCAGTTCTAGCCTACAGCGGTTAATGGGCTCAGACCCAACCATGATCACCCCCCAGATGCAAGCCAAGGGTCTGCGAGCTCACGAAGTCATGATAACCACCCGCGCAGCCAGAGAGGCTATTCACTCTGCCTCTAGAGTTATTACCAAACCACTGCCGTCGTCCACAATAAAGCAGAGCTAAAGTGAAAGTTTCACCCAATTCAGGGACTGCCTCCAGGCAGCAATTGACTCCTCAGCTTTACCCTCGGAGGTGAAAGGCCCAGTAGTAGCAGAGTGTTTGCGCCAACAGTGCAACTCAGCTGTTAGAGATATCTTATGGTCATTGCCAGCCAGCGCTAGTATCGCAGATATGATTGAGCATGTAGTGAAAGAAGAACATGCAGCCCCAATCCAAGCAGCTGTGCACAGCGAGATAACTAGTGTGATTGCATGTTTTAAGTGCAGTCAGGCAGGCCATGTCGCAATGAATTGCTCCCAAGTAGAACACCCACCAACAACAGCTGCCCCACGCTAAGTGCAGCCTCAAGGACCATGCTGGGCCTGTGGGGAAAAAGGACATTTTGCTAAAGAATGCCAA
>VWYI01003348.1:50466-62074 GCA_013399455.1 Anthoscopus minutus | reverse complement strand
GGGCTGGAGCGCACGGTGCGGGCCGGCGGGGCCCGGCTGGCCGCGCTCCTGAGGGACAACTCCCGCCGCCTCCGCCGCATCCAGCGCCAGCTCCGCCGCTGCCGCTGCGGGGCCACCCGCACCGACACCGCCCCGGAGCGGACACAGGTAACGGCGACGGGATCAGGGCCCAGGGAACCGCGACGGGCCTGCACGGTGACAGGATGGAGACGGGGATGCGACCCGGGGAACGGGAACCAGCGCCAGGGAATGAGGAAAGGGCCGGGTACAGGGGAATGGGGATGGGGCTGAACCCAGGGTGACTGTGAGGAATGGGGATGGGGACATGCAGCGGTGAGAGGGACAAGCCCTGGCTGACAGGGATGGGTCTGAGCCCATGGTGCCAGGCATGGGCCCATGGCAATGAGGATGAGCCGCAGGGAACAGGGATGTGCCCTCAGTGACAGGGATGGGGTGTAGGTAATGGGGTATGTCCCAGAAAACAGGGACACACCAGTGGTGACAAACGGGGACAAGCCCCAGTTAATGGGAATGTGCCAGTGATGGACAGGGATGTGTCCCAGCTCACAGGGGTGTGCCCAGGGTGACAGGGACAGGCCGCAGGTGACAGCGATGTGCCCCAAGCAATGGGGAAGTGCCCCAGGTGACCATGTGGCCGTGGGATATGCTGTTGGTTCTCAGGAGCTGCACAGAGCCAGATGGACATGGCTCCTCTGGTGCTTGACCCTGTCCCCAGGGAAGAGGGGGAGCAGAACACCCACCCCAAGTGTTTCAGCCATGTTGGGCCCTACTGGGACCGTGTGGGATGGTGCCACCTGTCCTGCTCCCACCTGAGGGGTCAGTGCTCACCTGGCTGCCAGGGTGGATCCTGGGAATCTGCCCCTGATCTGGGGAGGAACAACTGAGCCTTGCTGGGATGCCTGGGAATGCCCCCCATGACATGGCTCTGTCCATAAGGGATCTCCTGGGGCTTGGGGAGGGGCTCAGTGGGGACCCCCAGGTGGAGCCTCCTGTACTTCCAGGTGCCGGCAGCGAGCGAGGGTGAGGCGGCCACTCTGCCGGAGCAGGAGTTGGAGAGCCTGGACAGCCGGGAGCTCCATGGGATCTCCAGGAAGGGGAATTACGAGGCCATGGTCCCTCCCGGTGAGGATCACTCAGATTGTGTCAGAAGTGTTGTCATCCCTGGGCTGATGCATCTTCCAAACCCTGCCCATGTGGAACACGGGGATTCCAGGTGACATGTTCTGCAGCTGGTGTGTTCCTGCACTGTTTTTTCCTGGGATATGGGCTGTACATGGATCACCCTGCAGGAGGGTGCTGCAGAGAGTCCTACATTTTAGTACTCATTAATTTTGGGCTGAAATTTTAGAGCTGGTGTGTCCATTGGGCACTTCCTGGGCTGAGCAAACATCATGTGCCTGGTTCACAGTGCCAGCGGCCTGTGTGATTGGATGTCCTGGAATTCCAGGATCCCGCTTTGGCTGGGCCCCACATGCCAGCAGTTCATCCCATTGCTCCATCCTTCCCAGGGTCTGAGGATGCTGGTTCCAAACCTGCACTGCTGCCTCCAGCTGAGGACAGGGAGGATGCAGCGAGCCCTGGGCTGCCGGAGAAGGGAGCGGTGCCAGGACAGCTTGGTAACAGTGAGTGACAGTGAGGGGGCTGAGGATGGGCACTGACAGCCCAGACTGGGCAGAGCTCTTAAGGATGGAAAATGGGAAAACCTGGGGCAGGGCTCCGTGAGGGTGGCTCTGGAGCTGGGTACCTGTGGGTGGATGCTCTCTCCTGCTTCGGGGAGACTTTGCTTTGATCCTTTTCCCTGGATTCACCCACTTAAACTCTGCCATCATTCCTGGTGGGGTTCTTTCCAGCATGGAGGACTCTGCACCTCAGCTTTGCCATCAGATTCCCTCTGGTTTGGTTTTTGGTGAGGATTGCATTGTCAGTCCATAGTGTCCATTGAGTTCAGCATGCTCAGGGCAGTGGTGAAGTCTCAGTTCCTGGAAGGATTTAAAAGCTGTGTGGATGTGGCACTTGGGGACACTGGTCAGTGGTGGCCTTGGCAGTGCTTGGTTGATGACTGGACTTAATGTTCTTGGAGGGCTTTGCAAACCTCACTAATTCCATGATGTCCCTGAGGTCCAACCAGCCACCCCCTTCAGCTCATCTCCTCCTGGGAATCCTTTCCTGCTCCCTTTTGTTCTTTTCCTCTCACCTCTGCTCCCACTCTGGAGCTGCAGGCACGGGAGGACTTCCCTTCCCGGGAGTGACCTGCGGTGTCTCCCCAGGTGAGATGATCGTGATCAAGACAGAAGAGCAGCAGCCGCAGGAGGCCGGAGCTGAGCTGCTGGCCCTGCCCATGGTGCCCGCAGTGCGGCTGGATGAGGAGGCTCCCCTCAGCCAGGAGCAGCCGGTTTCCTGGGACAGCCACGGCGTGGCTGGGCCGAAGGTGGCCGGAGCAGGCTTGGGGGAATTCTGCCTGGGGGAATTCAAGCCGGTGGTGGTGCCGGTGGAGGCTCACCCCGCCCCGGGCCTGCCCTTTCCCCCGGAGCACGTGCTGGGCGCGGGCACGGAGCAGCCGTTCGCCCTTGCCCAGGGAATGCCGCTGGGAGAAGACCCCGCGGCCGAGGTGGCCTCGCCGCAGCCCGGCTGGGAGCAGCAGAGTCCCCAGGACGATTCCCAGGCGCTGCCGCCGGGCTGGAAGAGCGTCCGGCTGACACGGAACCTCCTGGCGCGGCAGCAGAGCCGGGCGAGGAAGAGCAACGGCTCCTTCATCTGCACGTCCTGCGGGAAGAGCCTGGCCCACCACGCCGCGCTGCTGCGGCACCAGCGCCTGCACACGGGCGAGCGGCCCTTCCAGTGCCCGGCCTGCGGCAAGAGCTTCAACGAGAAATCCAACCTCAACAAGCACTACCGGATCCACACCGGGGAGCGGCCGTACCGCTGCCCGGCCTGCGGCAAGGGCTTCGTGCAGAAGCACCACCTGCAGAAGCACCAGCGCATCCACGGGCCGCAGCTCCGCAGCGCCTGGCCGGGCCGGCCGGCGCGGGCCGGCGCCGCCGGGGAGCGGCTCTACCGCTGCATCGAGTGTGCCGAGAGCTTCCCGCAGAAAGCGTCGCTGGAGGAGCACCAGCGCCGGCACACCCAGCAGCGCCCCTTCCAGTGCCACGGCTGCACCAAGAGCTTCCGGCACCGGCAGTCGCTGAACCACCACCAGAAGGTGCACGCCGTGGCCACCTCTCCGGCCGGCAGCTTGCCGGGACACGAGCCGGAGCTGGAGCCCTGCGAGGCTCTGAGCCAGGACAACCGGTAGCCAGAGGGCTGGAGAAGGGAAGGGACAGTGGTTTTTCCAGCGTGGGACACGCTGGGCAGCTGGGACTTGTGGCAGCACCGGGAGTTTGTCCATGATGCTGTGGGACTTGTGGCAGCTCCTGGGTCTCAAGGGAGGAGGAAGAGGAAGAGGAAGGAGGCTGCAGTGCTATGTGGCTGGGAAATGCCCAGGGTGGGATGGAACTGGCCATGAGGCAGCAGAGGAGGGGCAGCGGCTGGAGCCAAGCTGGGCGCTGCTGCTGCCCCATGGATTCAGCAGAGGAGCCGCTGTGTCAGATCCCATGGTGGAACTCGGGTTGTTTGACCACCACTGTGCAGGGAGGGGCCTGGGAGCGGTCAGTGGTCAGCAGCCTGGGGGCAGCTGATTGCCCTGAGAGGGCTGTGGGGCTGGGGGGCAGGAGCAGCTGGGAAGAGAATCAGATAAAAGACTGAGCTGACAGTGGTCTCCTGTTGTGCTCCGGGGCAGGCTGGGGGCTGACATCCCTGCCTCAACAGGGACGGGGCCATCGCGGGGAGGAATGCAGAGCTACCTGCTGGGAATGTCCCGCAGGAATCCCCCACAGGATTTGCCCTAGGATCTGGGCACTTCGGGACTCCCTGGCAGTGCTGAGGGACACATCCCACCCATGGTGGCCAGGGCCACTGCAGCCCCTGCCCTTCCCTGCTCCCCTTGGCCGCTGGTCCTTCCTGGCTGAGATTCTACATCTCCCACTAGCCCGAGGGCTCTGGAGCTGCTGGCAGCGACTCTCAAAACCAAACCCTCCTGCTGGGAGCTGTCCTGGCTGATCCCAGTTCCGTGCCCACAGGCAGCAGCACAGCCCCCAAAGCAGCTGGACATAGAGACAAATACTTTATTGATTCCACAGCCTGAGAAAGGGATCGGGAATGTCGTAGCAAATGCTGCTCCCGGTCACAGCAGATTTAGAAATGCCAGTTTGGGGCTGCTGGCCTGGGGGGATTCACCCACCTGCAACACCAGCTCAGCCATGCTCCTGGGACCACCTGGGGAGCACTGGGCTCTCCACCTGGGCTGGGATAACAGCCACTGGCTCACTGCCAGATCCATGCTCACATGTCCATGAGGCATCACCTGTCCTGTGTCTGCACTGGCTCCCATCCTGGCTCCTGCTGCACTTTGGGAATGCTCCACACTGCAATCCCAGGGGCAGGAGCTGTGAGACACCAGCCCGGAGCAGCAGTGGGATGTTGTGTATTCCTGTGGAGCAGCTCGGATGCTGTTATCTGTCCCATGGAGCAGGAGGTGGTTGAGGATCACAGCTGGATGTGGCACAGGTGTTCCCTCAGCTCCCAAAGCTTCCCACAGCAGCACCGTCACACCTTGGGAGTGACTCGGAATGAAAGATGGGAAAAGCCTCCCAGTGCTCACTGCTCAGAGAGGGACAGAGACTTCAGGATTTCAAATAATTACATCAAACAACTCAAAGAAAACAAAAAAAAAAAACCCTGGAAAACTAAATCCAAGAGTCCCAGCAGCTGTTCCACTGGGTCTGTGCTCCCTGTGCACGCCCAGCACGGGGGATGCACGTGGGGCTCTGGCCACAGCTGCTGCTCCGGTGGCTCCGGGGGACACGGGAGCAGCGCCAGGCCTGGCCTCCACGGGCTGCCTGTGGGCAGGTCCCCTCTCCCTGACTGAGGTAGCTGCAGAAGTGTTCTCCCGTAGGATTCGTTATGGTGGGATTTGGGCAAAAGGGGACAAGCTGCGGGTGGGAGAGTGGCAGCTTCCTCCAGAGCCGAGGGGCTGCTCTCAGCAGGGGGATCCATGAGGATCAGGGGTGCTGCTGCAGCATGGGGCTGGCTGACCCGTCAAGTATTCCTGAAATCACTCTGCTCCCAAGCAGGATGATCCTGAGGGTGCCTGGGGCCTCCCTGATGGACCTGCTGGGATCCCTGGAATATGCCAAGGTTTGGTTTGTCCCATGGATCTTCCAGTGCAAAGCTCCAGCATTCCCAAGCTGCTGGAGGGGGCGCTGGGTGATCTCCTCCCCAGGGTGGCAAGGGTGGCCAGGACGTAGCGGGGTCTCAGAGATGTCACTCTCCATCTGGAGTCTCAGTCAGGACGCTTGGTCCGTGGAGCAAAGGGCTGCTTGGGAATGCTGCCAGCTCCATTTTCTTCTCCTTGCCCTCTTCAGTTGTGTTCCCAAACGAAAGGGGTCAGCTCCCAACATCAAGAAATGCAAGAACTCTGCTCCAAGATTCACCTGGTCATCTCCCAGGAATGTCAGCTTGGGAAAATTCCAATCATCTGCCAACAGGAACAAGTCAGTAGCATGGTGAAGCATTATGGATCACTGGAGGCTTCTGCAATTTGCTCTCTGTTGTGGTCTCCAAGCTTCCCGTTCTTTCTACAACCCAGGAAGCTCCTAAAACGCAGCAGATTCCCAATCCCGATGCCCCACCAGGTGCGAACCCAACAGACTCGCAGCTTCTCTCCAGGGACACGCAATGCTCAGATCTGTCCCGGGGTCATTTCTGTCATCCCTGAAGCCACTGCCCTCGATCCCAGCTGGACCACGGGCTGCACGGCTTTCCCGAGGCAGTCAGGGAGCAGGGAGCCTTTGCCCTGGAGCCCCGCTGCTGTCTCTCCCAACAGCAGCACGTTGGGCAGGCTGCCTTTCGCAGCCTCGGGGCTCCGGTTCCCTTGGAAAAGGCTCCTCTCCTCGGGAGCCCGGTGCTGCAGGGATGCCAGGATAGCAGCGGGAGGCTGGGCGTCGGCCTCCCGCTGGAGCGCGGCCAGAGCCCGCTCGTGGATCTTCTTGTGGCGCAGCAGGTGATTGCTGCGGGTGAAGCACTTGTTGCAGGAGCTGCAGCAGTAGGGCCGGTCCCGCGCGTGCGTCTGGAGGTGCCGCTGCAGCGACATGGAGCAGGACAGGAACTTCTTGCAGTAGGGGCACTTGGGCCTGGAACTGGGCGGCCGCACCAGCCCGGAACCGGCCAGGCCCTCCCTGTCCGGCTCCTCCTTGGGCTGGCCCAGCCAGGCCGCCCCGGCGCCGCCCAGCCCGCGGCCGCACGGGTCCCTGCGCGGGCGGATGCGCAGCTCGGGGTGCACGTTGCCCCAGACCTTGGCCCCGAAGGCTCTGTCCTTGACGTGGATGCTGCGGTGAAGGTCCAGGTGCCGTTTGTTGCTGAAGCCGATCTCGCACACGGGGCACTCGTAGGGCCCCTCCTTGGCGTGGCTGCGCTGGTGGATGATGAGGTTGATCTTGAGGCGGAAGCGCTTCCCGCACTCCGTGCAGGGGTGGGACCATTCCCGCACGTACCCGCGCCGGCAGTTGCCCATCAGGAGGTTGCTGGTCTCGCACCGGTTCGGCTTCTTCTTGCTCTTGGCTCTCACCAGCTCGTTTTTGGGACACTTCTGGATCTCTGAGCAGGGAGAGGGTGTGGATTCCTCTGCCAGCAGCTCAGGCTCCTCTTCCTTCACCTTGATGTCCTCGGGAGAAGCCCCGTCGCACGGCGTTTCATCTTCCATGGCTGAGGCTTCCTCTGGAACACAGACACCGTGCTGGTGCCAGCCCTGGTGTGACACAGGACCTGGGCCTCTCCCTGTGCTGGCACTGCTGGGGCACCTCCAGTCCTGGCAGCAGCTCTGGGCCCCTCATAAGAAAGACATTGAGGGGCTGGAGCACAGCCAGGAAATGGAGCTGGGAAGGGGCTGGCAGGAGGGCTCAGGGAGCAGGAACGGGGCTGAGCCTGGAGCAAAGGAGGCTCAGGGGGAATTTCTGGCTCTTCACAGCTCCTGACAGGAGGGGACAGCTGGGGGTGTTGGGCTCTGCTCCCAGGGAACAGGGACAGGAGCAGAGGGAACGGCCTCAGGCTGGGCCAGGGGAGGGTCAGGTTGGGATATTGGGAAAATTTCTTCCCCAAAAGGTTTATCCAGCCATGGCCCAGGGCAGGGATGGCCCATCCCTACAGGGCTCCCAGGCTGTGGGTGCCATCGGGACCAGTGGCACCAGGGACCCACCTCCAAACCCAGAAGATGTTGCAGGAAAAAAATAAAAGGAACACCTGAAACTTCATTTTCCCTCCCTATTTCAAGCCCATCAGCTCTTGAAGCTGCTTCCCACCCACCTGCCAGGCCCCGTGTCACAGCACAGGGTGACTCACCAGTGTCAGGCTCTGCTGGGTCCTCCTCCATCTCTGGGTCTTCATCTGCCACTGTCCCTGGCTGATGGTCCCCCAGGGACATCACGTTCATCATCAGGATGGGGAGTTCTGTTTGCAGGGAACAGGGATTTGAAAGACTCATGGAGCCCTCCCAGGTCCCCGCTCCAGCATTATGAACCAGGGATTGCTGGGGTTGTGTGGAAGAGCTGGAGAAGGCTACAGCTCAAGAGCCAGGATATGGATCAGCTGTCAGGAAAGTTCTTTCTGGAAAGGGCTGTCCAGCCCTGGAACAGGCAGTGGTGGAGTCCCTGTTCCTGCAGGGATTTAAAAGCTGTGTGGATGTGGCACCTGGGGCTTTGGCAGTGCTGGGGGCCAGTCAGACCCAACGATCTCAGAGGGCTTTTCCAACCCCAACAATTCTGTGGAAAGGCTGGGAGGTGTCAGGAGGAACTGGAGTGAAGCCACACTTGGGCCAAAAGCAGAGGGAGGGCTGGGAGGAAGGACACCAAGGTGCCACATGCCACCACCTCACGGAGCAGCCTCACCCCATCTCCACAGGCTGCACTCCCTTACCCAAACCCTCTTCCCCCATCCCAGTGTGACACCCCAAGGCTCCCTGCAATGCCTCTCCAAGCAGCAGGGCCATGCCCTCTGCCCGGGGTGCTGCCAGAGCCCTGGAGCTGGGGAAGCACATCCCCCCTGGCACTCACTCACCTGGGCCAGCTTCCATGGGCATGGAATTCTCTCCCGAAGCCTCTCCCTGCTGCTCCATCTCTTCTGGTGTCTGTGGGGGCTTCTGATTGTTGGGGACATCTGTCTGGAGGGGGTTCTGACTGTCCCCAGTCTGTGTCTGAGGCAGCATCTGGCTCTCCCCAGGGTGTGCCTGTGGGGACTTTGGGCTGTTCCCAGTCTCTGTCCATGGGGACTTCGGGCTGTTCCCAGTCTGTGGGGTTTTCTGGCTATCCTCAGTCTGTATCTGTGGGGTTTTCTGGCTGTCCCCAGTCTGTGTCTGTAGGGTTTTCTGGCTGTTCCCACTCCGTGTCCACGAGGACTTTGGGCTGTCCCCAGTCTGTGTCTGTGGGGGATTCTGGCTGTCCCCAGTCTGTGTCTGTAGGGTTTTCTGGCTGTTCCCACTCCGTGTCCATGAGGACTTTGGGCTGTCCCCAGTCTGTATCTGTGAGGTTTTCTGGCTGTTCCCACTCCGTGTCCATGAGGACTTTGGGCTGTCTCCAGTCTCTGTCTGTGGGGTTTTCTGACTGTTCCCACTCCGTGTCCACGAGGACTTTGGGCTGTCCCCAGTGTGTGTCTGTGGGGGATTCTGGCTGTCCCCAGTCTGTGTCTGTAGGGTTTTCTGGCTGTTCCCACTCCGTGTCCCCGAGGACTTTGGGCTGTCCCCAGTCTGTATCTGTGAGGTTTTCTGGGGGTTCCCACTCCGTGTCCATGAGGACTTTGGGCTGTCCCCAGTCTGTGTCTGTGAGGGGTTCTGGCTGTCCCCAGTCTGTGTCTGTGGGGACTTGGGGCTGTTCCCGCTCCGTGTCCGTGGGGATTTAGGGCTGTTCCCAGTCTGTGTCTCTGGGGGTTCCTGGCTGTGCCCAGTCTGTGTCTGTGGGGTTTTCTGGCTGTCCCCATTCTGTGTCCATGGGGGCTCAAGACCCTTTTTGTTGCTGGGCTCTTTCTCGCTCTCGATGCGGGTCCGGCCGTTGGGCTTGGACTTGGCACCATCTGCTCCTGGGGCAGAGAACAGGGGCTTTATTAGGATTTGGCTGCACCTTTATCCTGCCAGATTCCCACAGTGACCCTTGGCCCCTCTCCCAGGCCTGGCAGAGACACAAACACCTCCAACCCTGAAGGCAGAGCCGCCTCCTTGGCCCCGTGGCAGGACCCACACAGGAGAGAAGCTCCAAGTAACAGAGCATGAACCCCAAAGGTTCCTTCCCAAAGCAGACTTCCCTCTGTGTCCCTTTTCCTCTCTTCCAATCCAAGCCCCAAACTCCCATCTGGGCTGGTTGTGAGTTTTCCCGTGGGACAGCACCTGCCCAGCTTCTCCTGGAGTGCCTTTAACCTTCCCAGCTCCTCAATCCTGCAGGAAAGAGCCCTCAGCCATGGCTCTTCCTCACGTCTCAACTGCTCCCAGCTCTGTCTGGGTCTGTCTGTCCCTTTCCAGCACCTCCCACCTTCCTGCCCAGTCCTCCCACTCTAAATCCATGCCCCAAGGCTCCCCAGACTCCTCTGTTCCCCCAGGAGGAGCAAAGCAGCTCTGGCCTCCTCCTCCCACCCAGTTCCTCACTCCCCAGCATGTCTCCTGTACCTCCACAGCAGGCAGGAATGTCTCTGGAAGCCCCAGTCTTACAGGAGGCCTTTCCCACTGCTCCAGACCCTCCTGCAGGCTTTGACTGCTTTTCTCCATGGGATTCACCTGACCAAGCACAACCATTCCTCATGGAATGAAGATTGAGGGTGCTCTGGGGTGCTTTAATCCATGGAGTAAGTACTTCCTTCCTAAGGAAGGGGAGATCTCCAGGAACAGCCACCTCCTCCTGGCACCCACCTGGGGCAGCTTCCATGGGGGTTTCATCTGGAGTCTCATCTGCCTTGTCCATCTCTTCTGCTGCCCCTGGGGGCTCCTGACCCTCTCTGTCACCGAGCTCCTCATCCCTCTCCAACTGGGACAGGATGTCGGGCTTGGACACGGCGTAGTCTGGTCATGAGGCAGAGGAAGGGGGCTTGATTAGGATTAGCCTGGCACATTCCAACATTGTCCCCTATCCCTGTCCTAGCAAAGACACAAACACCTCATCCCTACTCCAAACACTTCCTTGTCCTCAAGGCAAGATCCACCCCCAAGCACAGATGCAGCTGAGGCTGAGTGGATCCTAAGCAGCAGAATATGAACTAAAATCCCAAATGAAGGAAAAGCTGTGGCTGGAACACTTCCCTCTAGTGGAAATCAGGGACACCTTCTGCTATTCCAGGTTGCTCCAAGCCCCATCCAACCTGGCCTTGGACTCTTCCAGGGATGTGGGCAGCCTGTGCCAGGACCTCACCACCCCACAGCCTTCCAAACCCAGGCTACTCCATAATTCCATGAGCTACAGCCCCTCAAGCCTTACCCAGGGACACCAAGGTCTCGTAGTTGCCCCTCATCACGGCCCTGTACAGATCCTTCTGCCAGCGCTCCAGCCTCTCCCACTCCAGCTCGTTGAAATACACCGAGATATCATCGAAGGTGAGCGGCACCTGGAATCACAGGGAATTCCCCTGGAACCCCGCGTGGCTCGGGACACGTCCAGCCCTACTCTGGGGACACCAGAGCCCCCAACCCTTCCAGAGTCCCACAGGATCCCTGGGAAGCGGCCGCCGCTACCTTGGGGATCTCCCCGCTGGAGCTGGGGGGCAGGCGCAGGATCCAGAAGTTCCTGTTCTTGAGGAGGTTCTCCAGGTTGAGCAGGCGCTGCTGCAGCTGCCCATAGCCCTGCAGGAGGGTGCCCAGGGCGGCCAGGCCGCTGCCCAGCTCCCCGACCAGGTTCTCACAGGCCAGGAGCCGCCGCTCCGCGCACTCCGTGCGGCTCCACAGCTCCTGCAGCTCCGACGGCGCCGTGCCTGGCACAGCCTTCTGCCGGAGGCTGCCCGACACCTGCGGGGATCCAGGGTCAGGGGCCTGGCCACGGCCCGGGCCAAAGGGTGGTCAGGGAATGGGGACCAGCTCCGGACTCCTCGGTAGCCCCAAGGGATTCCTCCAGACCTCAATTCTGAAGGGATCTGCCAGAGCCTGGCTGCCAGCCCCGCGTCCCCCTATCCCCACCTTCCCAAGCACCAAAGGGAGACCCCCGGAATATGCACCCCAGGGGAACCCCCAGGAGCAGCACCTTTGGGGGGTTCCCCAGTTCCACCTCTCCCAGGACCAGCATCCCTGGGAGATCCCTTCAGCCCTATGAAGCGGCATTCCCGGCGCATCCCCATCCTCCTGAGCTGTCATGCATTCCCAGGATCCACAGGGACACCCCTGACTCCCAAAACCGGCACTCCCGGGGGTTCCCCCAGCCCTCCTTCCCCTGGGGGACCCCTCAATCCCCCGGACCCTGCTCTCCCGGACCCGCCAGGGACCACCCCACTCCATCTCCCACCCGAACCCCCCAGACCCTGAGGGACGCCCCTC
>VWYI01003348.1:0-31499 GCA_013399455.1 Anthoscopus minutus | reverse complement strand
GGCAATGGTCAAACAGCCAGGCTCAGATGGTGAGGTTCAGATGGTGATGGTCACACAGCCAGGCTCAGATGGCGACGGTCACACAGCCAGGCTCAGATGGTGACGGTCACACAGCCAGGCTCAGATGGTGAGCAGCGGCACGCAGCCCACGCCCACCCCGCCCTCGTGGCACACCATGGGCGCCATGAACGTCCAGCGGTTGGTCTCGGGGTCGTACATCTCCACCGAGCTGAGGTTGGACTGTCCGTCGTAGCCGCCCACGGCGTAGAGCCGGCCGCAGTTGGCCACGAGGGACACGCGGCTGCGGCGGCTGTTCATGGGCACGATCAGGTACCACTGGTCGGCCATGGAGCTGTAGACCTCGGCGGCGCTCAGGAAGCCGGAGCCGTCGTAGCCGCCGCACACGAACATGCGGCTGCCCAGTGCGGCCGCGCCGTGCCGGCACCGCTTGTTCAACATTGGTGCCACCGCGTGCCAGCTGGACGTGTGCGGGTTGTAGTATTCCACCTGCCACGGAGCACGGCCACCGTTAGGGATGCTGCTGCCTCAGGAATTGCCCTGGGACAATCCCTCACTGCTGGGGCACCTCCAGATGGGATGCTGAAGGGTTTTCCAGAAAGGAGGGGAGTTGGGGAAGGGTTTGGAGCAGCAGGAGCAGCTGAGGGCTGAATTGCCTTCAGTTAAAAGTTCAGCTGCTATGGGATTGGGCCTGAGGGGTTTGGGTTGGAAGGAACCTTAAAGCTTGTCCAGTGCTGTGGGAAGGGACAGCTCCCTCTATCCCAGGGTCCTACTATCCCTGTTCAGCCTGGCCTTGGTCACTGCCAGGGATCCAGGGGCAGCCACAGCTGCTGTGGGCACCCACACCCTCACAGCTGGGATTTCCTCCCCAGTATCCCACCTAAATCTTCCCTCCTTCAGCTTAAAGCCATTCCCTGGGTCCTGTCCCTCCATTCCTTGTCCCCAGACCCTCTGCAGCTCTCCTGGAGCCACTTGAGGCCCTACAAGGGGCTTTGAGGTATCTCTGGAGCCTTCTCTCCTCTCCCAGTCTGCTTCCATATCCAAGGGTTTCCAGCCCTCAGAACACCTCCACGGCCCCAAGTGGATGAATGAGTCACTTCAGTTCCTCTCAGGATTTTCTGTTATGGGTGGAAGTGACACAATTTGGTGGCACAACCACTTGGGGCTGTTTGGATGCACAGGGAAAGGACAGGGAGCCTTCCAGCCCCATGCTGAGGTGCAGGGGATGAGCCCTGCCCAGGGCCTTACACTGTTGAAGATCTGGAGCCCGTCGTGCCCTCCGGACACGTAGATCCGGCCCTCGAACACGGTGACTCCGGCAGCGCTGCGGTTGGAGCTCATGGGGGTCACTGCTGTCCACCTGGGAGGGAGAGGGGAAAGCTTAGCAAGCCTCCTACAGATTATTCCACGATTTTCCAGTGCTGGATTCCACCATCTCTCCTTACTCAAACCATTCTCACAGCCCAGATGCCCGGCAGTGCCAGGACACGGAACACGGGAGGGGAAAGGCCTGGGAAAGCTCTGGGACACCAAGGGCTCTTACTTGTTTGCTTCTGGAGAGTAGGACTCCACTGAGTTGAGGGAAGAGTTTCCATCGTATCCACCACACACGTAGATCTGCCCATCCAGCACCACCGTCCCCATGGCACTGCAAGGAACAGCAGGAGCCTGTGAGGCGGCTGGAGGTGCTGCCACCCTGTCCCCAACACTGGGACCCTGCCTGTGTCATCCCAAACTGCCTTTTCCCTGGATTCACCACCAAACTGCTCAGTCCTGCCTGAACTCTGAGCTCACAAAGGGGAAAGGAGCGCCTCAAATCCCGACTGTGGATTTGGGGCCCTCACAACAGAAAAAGATATTGAGGGGCTAGAGTGTGTGCAGAGAAGGGAATGGAGCTGGGGAAAGGCCTGGAGTGGCTGAGAAACCTGGTGAGGGGCACAAAAACCCAGGACAGGGCTGGACAACCCCTTCCAGGAGGAATTTTTCCTACTTCCATCCTGAACTCCCCTGGCACACCTTGAGACCACTTCCCCTTGCCCTGTCCCAGCTCCCTGGGAGCAGAGCCCCGACCCCTACCCAGCTGCACCAGAAACCACCCAAGAAAATCCCAGCTGCTTCCACACTACCCCGCTCCTCCTTCCCCATCTTTCCCCCGCACAAACACACCCCGCTTGGAGGTGCCCACCACCGACTTCGTTTATCTCTGCTTTTCCACAAGTCTTTTCCCAGCCAGCTGCACGTACCTCCTTTTACTGTTCATGCTTTCCACTTTGGACCAGGAGTCGGTGTCTGGGTTGTAAACCTCCACGGTGCTGAGCCTCAGCTGGCCGTCGTAGCCGCCGATGGCGTAGAGCAGCCCGTTGACCACGGCCACGCCGACGCGGCTGCGCGCCGTGGCCATGGGCTGGCACTTCTCCCAGCGGTTGGCAATGGGGTCAAACACCTCCACCACGTTCAGAGAGTCGCCTGCATAGAAATTTGCTACTCAAATTAAAAGAGGGAGGAGAGCTGATGAAGCCCCGGGAGAGTGAGCGGGGGTGGAGGGGGAAGGGGGTGTTGCTGTGTGTGTAAAGGTGGGGAATTTGCCTGATTTTTGTTAGGGGAAAAGGGGAATGGGAAGATCATGGGATTCAACAAGGTCAAGTGTAAAGTGCTGCACTTGGGTTAGGGTGAGAAATTCTTCCCTGTGAGGGAGGGGAGGCCCTGAAACAGGGTGCCCAGAGAAGCTGTGGCTGCCCCTGGATGTGTCCAAGGCCAGCTTGGACAGGGCTTGGAGCAGCCTGGGACAGTGGAAGGAGTCCTTGCCCATGGCAGGGGTGGAATGGGATCATCCTTAAGGTCCCTTCCAACCCAGACCATTCTGGGATTCTCTGTCCTATGCTGGGCTCTCACATCCTACTCCAGCCTACCTTCTCCCACAGAGACATTTCCCACAGCCACATATCCCTGCTCACCCACGGAGATCCTGCTCTGAACAATTCCCACTGTTCCCACACTCAAAAAGATCGGGGAACGTTTCCAAGCTCTCCCATGCTCTGCACGGGGAGGGAGCCCTCGAGGAGTTCCCTCTGTGCCACTGGCACCTCCGCTGTCCTGCAAGAGGCAGCAGAGAGCTGCAGGTCCCATCTGCGGTGTCGCTGCTTCCCGGGACACCAGCTCCTCCCTAAAAGGTTTTCTCTTGGTCACTTTTTGTTCCCTTTTCACCCCGTGGTGAGGCTCATGTCAAAGTCTTGTGATCACCGACAACACTGTGGAGATCCCTGCAAGTCATGCTTGGGCCTCCAGGCAAGGACACCATCCCCAAAGTCTTGAGGAATATGTCCTCAAAAAGCCTCCCCTGGACAGGATTTCAGATAGAAGACGTTAAACTATGGGCACAACCACCCTGAGGGTTTCACTGGAAGGGTCAAAGTGCTGCGTGGAGGAGGAGGAGGAGGAGGAGAAACCGCTCCGTGCTTCCAAAGGAGGGAATTCCAGCATCCCATCATCCCACCCAGCCCCTGGTGGTCTTTCCACTGCAAGGTACCTGCAGAGTTGAGCCCCCCCACGGCGTAGATCAGCCCTGCAATGGACGTGCAGCACCGCGGCCGCGTCTTGAACGCCGGCAGGTGCGGCCGGCGCTCCGGCATCAGGTGGTAATCCTTGGCTTCATCCACCAGATCCCTGAAACCCAACCACGCCATCGTTAGAGAGGAGACCTGGCCCTCTGGAGTACTGAGACTGAAGGATTTGACTTTGCCAGCTGCTGGCTCCGAGGCCAAGGCTGACCTGCACTTGTGGCAGCAGCGCACCAGGTCGTCCTGCTGCACGCGGTCCGTGAGGAACTGCGGCCGGCACAGCGGGAGCCGGATCCGGCACAGGAGCTCGGGCAGGAAGGATTCCCTCTGCTCTCGGTCGTAGCGGATCCAGGCCAAGGCAGCTTCAAACACCTGCCAGCACACACCAGTGGGGAAGTTGGGAGTTTGGGGGGGAGGTTTGTAATTGGATGGGAATGAAGTGATATGAAATCTTGGAATGGATTGGGTGGGAAGGGAGATTAAAGGATTGTCCAGTGGCATGGGGAGAGATACCTCCTGCTATCCCAGCTTGCTCCAAGTCCCATCCAGCCTGGCCTTGGACACTGCCAGGGATCCAGGGGCAGCCACAGCTGCTCTGTGCCAGGGCCTCCCCAACCTCCCAGCCAGGAATTCCCAGTTCCCAAGATCCCATCCATCCCCGCCCTCTGGCACTGGGAGCCATTCCCTGTGTCCTGTCCCTCCATCCCCTGTCCCCAGTCCCTCTCCAGCTCTCCTGCAGCCCCTTCAGGCCCTGCCAGGGGCTCTGAGCTCTCCCTGGAGCTTCTCCTCTCCAGGGGAACATTCCCAGCTCTCCCAGCCTGGCTTCAGGCAGGTTTCTTTCCCTGCCTCCCACAATCCTGATTTCCTGTCCCATGGGATGGGACATTCAGCACAAAGGTTTGCAGGGAGATGAGGGAGCTGCAAGGAGGATTTTGGCAGAGGAGGTGGCAGAGAGCACGAAGTGACAGAAATCTGCAAACTGGGAAAGAAGACTGGGAATGGTGCTGCTCCACGAGAAACCAGGAGATAGGTTTGATCACAGGGATCCATCTGTTCTCTCTGGATAACCACACTGGAGACAGCTGGAGCTGAGCTGGTCCCTCCAGGCTCCATCCCAGACACTGGAAGGAACAGATCTCTCTCCAGCTCCAAAAGGATCCCAGTTAGTTTGGGACACACATTCCTGGCTTCACAGGACTCCCCATTAGAGTTATTGCAGCCTTTATGAATGACCAGAACAAAATCAACTCTTGCTTGCATAGTTGGCATCTGGAGTCTCTCCCTACACAATTCCCAAACTTTGCAATGCAAAAACGCTTCTCCAACAGCACCACAGCGATTAAAAACCCCAAATCAACTTTCTTCCACTCTACAGGGTGCTACTGGAATTTCTGAAGAGTGGGGCTGGCAGAGAAAACATCCCCAGGAGAGACTCTTTGGATGCTCTGGGAAAAACGGAGGGAGGAATTCTTGATATGATAAAGGAATGTGGCTGGAATGTGATGCAGGTTCCCCTCCTTTAAGCCTGATTAAAGCAGCACATTTTTACCCTACAAGGAGGAGCTGGAGGTCTGCTCTGCCTTTGTCACCTCCTCAGGAACAGCAGGACAGATTTCCAGGCTCAAGGACAGGCTCTGCCTTCCCTGCTCACTGTCAGCCCACACTGATGGAAACACCCTAAACTCTTGTCCCTGGCAGCAGGGTGCAGCCAGGTGGGATTCCAGCTCTTTTCTCAGGGAACAGGAGACAGGAGGAGAGGAAACAGCCTCGTGTTGTCCCAGCAGAGCTTTAGGTGGGAATATGGAAAAATTCCTTCCTGGAAAGGGCTCTCCAGGGCAGGGGTGGAGTCCCCACTGCTGGAGGGACTTAGAAGCCCTGTGGATGTGGCACTTGGGGACATGGTGGTGGCCTTGGCAGTGCTGGGGAATGCCTGGACTCGATGGCCTCTGATGGCTTTTCCAACCTCAACGATTCTGAAAGCCCAGCTTTTTGTTCCTTTAGGAACAAATCAGTCTGGAGCAGGCACAGGAAACCATCACAGCTCTGCCCAGCACCTCTGAGTGTCCCAGCTGTGCCAGGACATCTCAGCTTCACTCAGGAACAGATCCATTCCCATTCCCATTATTCCCATTCCCATTCCAGCAGCAGGAAACCCCTCCAGGTCAAACTTCCCTCAGCTGAGACCGACACCAGGCCCCCACCTGCTCCTCGGACTTCACATTGAGCTCATCCCTGGAAACGAGCTCCAGGACATCCTCAAAGGGCAGGGCCAGGAACTCCTCAGACATGGAGACCTCCACGAAGTGCTGGTGGATGAAGCTGTTGGCAGCGTCGTAGAGCACCGTGCACATCATGGTCTCGGCAAACTGCCGCACACCCAGGCAGTTCTTGGGATGAAGCCTGGAAAAGTTGGAGCAGGAGACAAACAGGAGTGTCAGGTTCATGGAGAGAAGCTGGATCCCTGGCAGTGCCCGAGGCCAGGTGGGATATTGGGGCTCAGAGCAGCTTGGGATAATGGGAGGTGTCCCTGCCATGGCAGGGCTGGATTGGGATGGGTTTTGAGGTCTTTTCCAAGCCAAACCATTCCAGGATTCTGGGAAGCCTTGGAGGACACACAGTGCAGTGAAAGATGTGTCCTCTCCAGTGATGGCTGATTCCAGCCCAGCCAGGATCTGCACATGGAGCTCCAGGGGAGTCCAAGGCAGAGCCAGAGGATGGAAAACACAAATGTCCCTGCCAAAGAGGCACTGGATAGACCCAGGTGGCTCTGGGAGCATCCACAGCTTCCCTGGGCACCCTGTGCCAGGGCCTCTCCACCCTCCCAGCCAGGAATTCCTTCCCAATGTCCCATCCAACCAGTGGGAGCCATTCCCTGTGTCCTGTCCCTCCATCCCCTGTCCCCAGTCCCTCTCCAGCTCTCCTGCAGCCCCTTCAGGCCCTGCCAGGGGCTCTGAGCTCTCCCTGGAGCTTCTCCTCTCCAGGGGAACATTCCCAGCTCTCCCAGCCTGGCTCCAGCCCTGGGGCCTCCTCTGGATTCACTTCCAGCAGCTCCAGGTCCCTGTGCTGTTGGGTGGGAACTGTCACATGAGGGTGACTCTGAGGGCTCCCCCAGGGCTTGGTTACAGCACAGCTGCCTCAGAACATCCCAGTGCTCAATTCCACTCAAGGAGAAGAGCTCTGTCCATGTCCCAGCCCTCCAGGGTGGCCACAATCCACTCCTGTTTGGTTCTGAACCAAACTGGCAGCTGTGCACTCAAAGCCAGGACCTCACTTAGGACACCCAGCTGCTCCTGGTGGATTTGGGAGAATTCTGGTGGCCAATCCCTGTGTTTGGTGGGTGTGTTTAACCATGGAATCACACCCTGAGCAGCTGCAGAGAAGCCAGGCTGGGAAAGCTGAACACGTCAGACTCCCTGGCACGGCTGAGAATCCATGTGGAATGTGGACAGAGAGTATCCCAGCTTTCCTTTTCCAGAGCAGGCTGCTGGAACAGCCTCACAGCCAAAGAGCAGTGAGGAAATTGAAAAACCTGGGAGCAGTTTAGGGCTCTGCCAGAGTTTCCTGTGCAGCTCCCGGGCTGAGGCACTGTGCTCTTCCCTTTAGCACACCCAGCAGCAGGAAGGGCAATTCCTGCCAGGATGGGCTCTCAAACAGGGAAAAGTCTCCTCAGTTTTGCTCTGGGTGTTGATTCCCCTGGCTGGCCAAGGTCTTTTCCTGAATCCCCAAAAAGGAGTGATAAATTATTCTGAGGGGAATGAAAATGGTAGGAGAAGGGGGCATGGCTTCCTAGTGCCACAGGGAAGGGATGGATGGGATTTTGGGAAGGAATTCCTGGCTGGGAGAGTGGTGAGGGCCTGGGATGGAATTCCCAGAGCAGCTGTGGTTGTCCCTGGATCCCTGGCAGTGCTCAAGGCCAGGCTGGACAGGGCTTGGAGCAGCCTGGGATAGTGGGAGGTGTCCCTGCCATGGCAAGGGTGGATTGGGATGGGCTTTAAGGTCCCTCCCAACCCATTTTGTGCTCCATAACCCTACAGATGCCAAGTTTTGGCATGCACACTCCTTATCCTGCTAGAAGGACACATCCTGCTCCTCCCAAGCTGGACACAGGTGACTGAACCCCACTGCTGCCGGGGAGCAGCTGGAATCACCCCAGAATTCCTCCAGAACCCCCTGGAATTCCCCCAGCCCACTCACCTCTCCCTGAGGAAGGTGCAGCAGGCATCCTTGATGTTCTGCAGCTGCAGGAAGCTCGCCCCCATCAGCAGGGACTGCACATTCTGCTGGTCTATGGCCAGGTGCCCGTTGTAGGCAAAGTTGATCAGAGCCTCCAGCGCACTACAAACAGGGAGAAAGGGCAGCAAATCCACGGAATCCCAGCTGGGAGAGCGCTCTGCCAGCAGCAAGAACGTTTCTGTGGGACAGCTGGCTCACACCCAGAGCAGCCTTTCAGCCTTGCACACCACGCAGCCGTGCTCCCTGGCATCCTCCTGAGGGGTTTTACCTGGGATCCATGCCCTGCTCCCTGGCATCCTCCTGAGGGGTTTTACCTGGGATCCATGCCCTGCTCCCTGGCATCCTCCTGAGGGGTTTTACCTGGGATCCATGCCCTGCTCCCTGGCATCCTCCTGAGGGGTTTTACCTGGGATCCATGCCCTGCATGACAATCTCATCCTGCTTGCACTCCATCATGTCGTTGGTGAACATGGCGTGGAAGTAGGGGATGGAAGCTGCCAGCACGATCCGGTGCGCGCTGAACTTGTGGTCGCCGACCTGGAGCAGGGAGGAGGAGGAAGGGAGAAGGGATCAGCACCTGCCACTGCTCCAGGGACTCCCTGCAGCTCCCAAAGGTCTCAGCTGCAAGCAAAATCAATCACCTTAAATCAATTTGTTCCTAGCACAGAGCTAAAAGCTCTTTAGGAAGAAACCCCTTGGGGAGATGCCTAAAAATGAACACAAAATTTGGGCATTTCCATCCCCTCCCAGTCCCCCCATATTCCCTTTGATCTTCCATGGGAATTTCACAAAAATCAGAGCTGCTGATTTTGGCCATCTTTAATTTCAAATGGTCGAATATTTGTCCAGAACTTCTTTTTCATGTTTTAAGAACTCACTTTCCATTCTCAAAATTTGTCAGAAGTAACAGTGGAGAGGTGTTTTTTAGGGATTTCTGCCTTTTAAGGAGGAAAAAATATTTGGATGCAGTTTTCTGTTTATATTTATTCTGCAGTTTTTTAATGTAGTAAGAGTTAACTTTTTATTTAGGCAACTCTTTTTATACAGTTTTTACAGACTTTGTGCTTAACTCAAATTGGTTGGTAGGTTTTCTTTTAACCAATCGTTTTAGTCTTAAAATAAAACCAAATTTATTGGTTAAAATGAGGTTTTGTGTGTATGTTTCAAGACTCTGTTCTTGAGTTGTTCACATCTTTACTGATTTTTATGGGATAGATTTATTGTTGATGCTGGTATACACAGCCCTTTTACTAAATTATTAGTAAATAATTGTGCTAACTGCTTCTTATTTTCTTGGTTTTTGCTTATGGGAACTTACAAGCTAGTTGTTATTTTAGCTAGAGTAGCAGGGCTTAAACTATATTTTATAAGGCCTTTCTTTTATAATTCCTATGTAGCACAAGTCAGGTCTTTGCTCTGATTACTTCTCTCTGAGCTTTTTTCCCTAATTTCCACCTCAGTCTGACTCATCCCAGCCCATGCCTATCCCAGGCTTCCCTTTTTTCCCCACTTAAGCAAAAACTTCCCATTGGAGCTTCGTTTTTTGGGACGAAGCAGCTGGAACAGCAGGACCCTTCCCTCCAGGTTATCCAAGGAATCCTTCTCTGCAAAATCCTCATCTCATCTCCAGAGGTAACAGCAATGGATTCAGGAATTCCATGATTCCCAGCAGGGCCTCCCTTCTCCCTCAGACCCAGTAAACACAGCCTTACTAAGGGTTTAGAAAGCAAAATCCCAGCCAGATGGGAAAAAAAAGGAGGCACTTTTGGAGAGCTTTGCCTCTGTCCTGGGCAGCTCAGCTGTGCCTGAATCCCCGTCCATGCTGTCCTCTGTGCCTGGATTATGCTGCACAAATCCTGCTCTCCTGGATTTTGCAGCGTTCCTAATTCCCAGAGCAAAATGAGGAAGTGAAGTGGTTGGGACTATGACCCCTTCACATTCACATCAGTGTGTGACTTTGGGGATGAAGGGCTGTATCAATCTCTTCTCCTAACCCAAAACCACATGGAAAACACCCCAGAGGCTCCAAGACTTGAGATGTCTGCAAAATCACTGCCAGCCTCCTCCTGAGCACACGGTGGGATGGGGAATCTCTGGGAAAACGAGTCAGGAATTCTGGCAGAGCAGGATCCCACCCTGGCTGCACACAGACAGCACAAACCCCAGCCAGGCCAGAGCTTTAAAAAATACAAAAATACAGCAAACTTCATAAGGAAGGGCCACAAAGGGAAGTGATTGCAGAACCTGAGAGCCAACAGCCCCTCCCCACATCCCTGGGAACTTTCATTCCCTCCCTCCCTGCCAGCTGAGACCCCAGGAGCTGCTCAGGACAGGGAAACCCCTCAGTGCAGGAGCTCTGGCTTTGGGAATTCCCACTGGAAAGGGCTGACACTGGAGCAGCCACAGCCTGGGTGACCACAGGGACAAATCTGCTGCTTGGCCTGTCCACATTCCAGCCCCGAGGCTCAGGAACACCCGACCTGCTCAGCAACTCCAGCACTTCCCAATCCATCCCTTCCCCATGGATGGGGCCATTCCATCATCAGCTGCTCCTGGCCCAACCCACTGATCTACCAATAACAACTCCCACTATTGATACACCTTCATGCTGCTGGAAAATCCCTCCCCAGCTGTCTCAAACACCCCAAAAACACACAAAAAACCCCCTCCATTTTCCCCTTGCTGTTTCTGAAAGGTGAAAGAACAAGGCCTCCTCTTATCTCCAGAAATTCTGTAAGGAATTTGCTCCAGCTGGAAGAGTTCATTTGGTTTGTTTGGATGAGTGCTCCCATTCAGGCTGAGTGTGCAAGAAAAGCAACATTTTACTTGACTTTCATTTCCCCCGAAGCCCAAGTTGCCAAAAATCACAACTGCCCAAATCTCATTTCAGCTTTTTAATAAATGAAAAGCGGTGCTAAAACTGAACAGGCGCCTCTTAAAGTGAAACACCTGCCTCAAATGCACACAGCAGCCTTCTATTTACAAGCAAAATTATCTCTATAACTAAAGATAACAGGAATTGCAACACCAAGGTTCTATTAACTCAAACCCCAAGCCTGTAGTGTGACCCAAGGAGGAGAAAAAGGCCCTTATTTCACCAAGAAACTGAAAATTACAGAGCCCAGGTGGCAGCTCTGGGCCCCTCATGACAAGAGTGACATTGAAGAGCTGGAGCATGTCCAGGGAAGGGAATGGAGCTGGGAAGGGGCTGGAGAATTCCTGAGGGAGCTGGGAAGGGGCTGAGCCTGGAGCAGAGGAGGCTCAGGGGGAATTTCTGGCTCTGCACAAGTCCCTGCCAGGAGGGGACAGCCAGGAGGGAATCAGGATCTGCTCCCAGGGAACAGGGACAGGAGCAGAGGGAACGGCCCCAGGCTGGGCCAGGGCAGGCTCAGGGTGGAAATTGGGAAAATTTCCTCATGGAAAAGGTGGTGAGGCCTTGGAACCATCCCAGGGTAGGGCTGGTTCCCCATGTGACATCCCTGTGGATGTGGCACTTGGGGACATGGTCAGGGGTGGCCTTGGCAGTGCTGGGGGATGCTTGGACTCAGTGATCCAAGAGGGCTTTTCCAACCTGAACCATTCCATGATTCCATGGCCAGGGGGGGAAAGGTTCCAGCAGCTGCAGTTCCACAGGGAGCTGCCACCAAACTGCCTCGTGATCTCCCACACACCTGGGCCTGGCAGGAGCAAACATTCCCAGTCATCATGCAAGATTCCTGCTGGGATAATGACAGCTGGGATGAAATCATCACTGGGATGGGTCTGGGCACTGCTGCCCTTCCAGGTGCTCCCAGACTGGGAATGGTCCCTGTGAGCAGCGAGATCCACTGATCTGCACCAGCAAAGAGCATGGGAAATATTCCCTGGGATTCCTGGTTTGGAACTTGCTCCTGGAATGGTGGAGAGCCCTTGGGGAGATGGAGAATTTGGGATCTCTGCTCTAAAGCCATCATGGTGTTCATTCAGGGCGAGTCCCCGAGGAACCACTGCATTCTTGCTGCAGGCACAGGACAAGTTTTTCCTGTGGAATATGGAAAATCCTTCCAAGGATGAGCCCTCAGCACGTGTCCATTCAGCTCATCCTCCTCTCTTCTTTGCCCTACCTCCAGAGCCAAAGGCTCTCCCTTTCCATGACTAAATTAATGCACTTTCCTGATGGAGTTACTCTGGAGTCACCTAAGGGGAACGAGGGAAGGAGCTCATCCTCTTCCTGATATCACTCCAGGATGTTCTGTTTTACAATTTCTAACTTTAGGTCCTTTGCTTTTAAGGCAAAAGGTTCTGTTTTCCAGAAAAAGGAACTCCTGACCCCAGGAATCCCAGAATTCCCTTCTGACGTGAGCAGGCACCAAGGGAATCTGCCCCCGGACACCCCCACAGCCCCAAATGTTAACAAATTCCAGGGCACAAGGAGCCTTTCTCCCAAGGAAAGGGGTGTAGGTGGGAGGAAGGCATTCCTCGTGCTCCTGCTGAGAACTCGCTGAGCTTTGTGCTGCAAAGCTCCCAAAAACCCCAAATCCATCCCTGCCATGGGGGTGTTGGCACTGAGGGCACGGAGAGGCCAGGGCAGAAGCAGAGCTGGAGCCCAGTCCCAGGAAGGGGTAAGGGGATGCACCTGGATCAGGACAATCCCAGCACAAATCCAGGCTGGGTGGGCAATGAGAAGGGAAGGATTTGGGGCTGCTGGTGGATGAGGAGCTCCACATTCCCTGGCCAGAACCCCCCATGCCCTGGGCTGATCCCACAGTGTGAGCAGCAGGAAAAATGGAATTCTGAATGGCTTCCCACTGCCAGAGGGCAGGGCTGGATGGGATATTGGGAAGGAATTCCTGGCTGGGATAGAATTCCCAGAGAAGCTGTGGCTGCCCCTGGATCCCTGGAAATTTCCAAGGCCAGGGAAATGTCCAGGCTGGACATTGGGGTTTGGAGCAGCCTGGGACAGTGGGAGGGGTGGGAATGGGACGATCCTGAAGGTCCCTCCAGGACAAACCATTCCAGGATTCCATGGGAATGGTGACCAATTCCTTTGAGGGACACATCCCCTCTGGATGTACAACACAGCCACATTCCCAGAGATTTCCCTGCCAGCTCAGAGAAGCCCAACTGCTTTTTGGAATTCCATATCCCACATGGACAGGGAGCATCCCGAGTTGGATCCCTGTCCAACTCACCGCTCCTGAAGGGGCAGCAAAAAGAAATTTGATGTTCTCCTGGAATTAAAAATCCTCGTATTTTCTGTAAGGGAAGAGCTGAGGGCAGCTGAGAGCTCGGGGGAATCACATCCAGGCAGAATCCCAAATAATTCCCATCTGTTGGGTGACGAGGCTGGAATCACATCCTCATCCTGCAGCTCTCCTGTGCACAATGGATCCTCTTCTTTCCCAAGCTCTCCCACAAAACAGATATTCCCTCTCTTTCCAGAGCTGCTTTCCTGGAGGATCTCCCAAACATGCTCCAACATCTGTAGCACAGCCAGGCAAGGAGTTTTCAAGGGTCTTGCTGGAATCAGGCAGGCAGCCTGAGCTGTCTGGAATTCCACTTATCCAGAGGCTCCTCCACCTCTGCACCAGTTTGGGGGCACCATGCTCCAGTTTGGGGGCTTTGGAGCCTGCTCTGGAAAAACTGGGATCAGGATGGGAGAGAAGCCACCAGGACCATGACCTGACAGTGCCTCTGGGATTGGACATGAAGCAAACACTGCGCCCTCCCCACAGCTGGGAATTATCTCAGTTTGCCAGACCTGTGCTATATTTTAGGAGACTTTTCAAATTAGTCTTGGAGTAAGTCATGGAAAAATGGCATTGGAGCAGCTCAGATCCACAGGAAGAGCTGCAGCAGCAAGAGGAGCTCACACCAACTCCACTCTCCAAGGATTTGGGATTGGATTTGGTACAAAACTTCCCTCTTGCCACAGTTTGGCCAGGGTTTCTGGAGGTGCCAGCCTGGCACTTGGATGGTTCTCCTCCAGCTCCAGTGGGAGCCAGGAAGGGATTTATTCCCTCTTAATTTGGGATGAAGGAATAGGATGGATCCGTTTTTCCTGATCCCTGGAGTGGTGCATTCCAGCAGCCTCTGATGTGTCCCCAGGAAACAAAGCTGCCAGGGCTGCTCTCATCCTGCCAGGATGAGACAACTCCAGGAACAATGCTCAGGAAGAACATGAGCATCCAGGAACTTCTTTTGTGCTGTTCAAAATCAGATCAGGATCTGCAGCTCAGGCCCCAAGCGCCGGCACTTGTCCATCAGCCGGAATTCTTGGGGCTTTTGCAGCGTTTGGTTGTGAGCTGCAAAGGGAAGAAGACTGGAAATCCACCAAAAATAAGGGGGAGAGGTTCTGAGAGAGGAATTCTGCCCCTTGGCTTGTCCATAGCTGCAGTTCAAAGCCCCAAACCTCACCAAACTAAAAGAAAAAAAAAAGGCTCAGAAGCCTCATTTCTGCTCTCTCCAGGCCGGGTGTTTCCCTGCTCCTGTTGGAACCTCCATCATCTTTTCCATCACCACCAGAGCTGGATGAGGAGGAAAGCACAGCTGCACCTTCCAGAACAATCAGAGATGGGGATCAGTTGGGAAAAAGGGTTTGATTGGTTCTTTCATGACCACACCATCGCCCAGCCCGGTTATTCTCAGTGAAGAAAGCAGAAATTTGGCTTTGCTAAGCAAAATTCCTACTTTTTTTCCAAAGGAAAAGGACTAACCACAGAATGAGGTCTGACTCCTCCCTCCCTTCCTCCCTCCAGTCCATCCATGTGTGCTCCTAGCAAATGAATATTTAATTAAACATTTCGGAGAGGCTCCAAAGGGAGCTCTGAGGGAACATCAGGAGCAGCTCTGACCTGCAGCTGTTAAAGACACAGGGAGAGAAAAGAACTTCCCAAATCCATTAGCTGGAGCATTAGGCACATCAAGATCCAGCCTCTGGGACAAAGGGGTGTTTGGAAGGTTTCTGGCTTAGAGATGGGACAGAGAAGAAGTAGCAGGAGTGGAAAAAAGTGGAATAAATTCACTGCAGTGGAGTGGGAGCATCAGGATCCACCTGGGGGTTCCTCTGGGTTGGACCTGGAATGTTTCTCAAAGCTTTTATCAGAGAATCCTGGCATGGTCTGGGCTGGGAGAGATCTTAAGGATCATGCAGTTCCATCCCATTCCATGGGCAGGGACAGCTCCCACTATCCCAGGGTGATTCAAGCTCCATCCAGCCTGGCCTTGGGCACTGCCAGGATCCAGGGGCAGCCACAGCAAATCTGGGAATTCCAGCCCAGCCAGGAATTCCCAATTCCCAAGATCCCATCCATCCCTGCCCTGTGGCAGTGGGAGCCATTCCCAGTGTCCTGTCCCTCCATCCCCTGTCCCCAGTCCCTCTCCAGCTCTCCTGGAGCTCCTTCAGGCCCTGCCAGGGGCTCTGAGCTCTCCCTGGAGCCTTCTCCTCTCCAGGGGAACATTCCCAGCTCTCCCAGCCTGGCTCCAGAGGACAGGGGCTCCAGCCCTGGGAGCAGCTCCGTGACCTTCACGTTCCTTCCTTACTTCTGGGTAAGGATCATCCAAAGTCCATCCCTGCTGGAAGCCCACCCTGGATTTAGAGCAGGAAAACCTTCCCGAGCCAGGGCAGGGCAGAGCCACTTTGTGCTGGCTGAGTTTGGGGTGCCTGAGTGATCCAAAGCCACCTCCAGCTTCAAGATGAGAAAAATTCCTGCTCCAAGCTCCAGCAGCTGGAGCAGCCAGCCTGTTCCTGGGAATGGGGAGGGAAGGCTTGGCTGCACTGATTCCATCACCACCTGGGCACTGGGAAAAGGGATGCCCAGAGGCAGAAGCTGCACAAGGTGGGAAATTTTCACAGGATGACTCAAGACCAGGAGAGAAATCGAAGGAATGAAATGCTTGGAATTCCAAGCTTCGGGTGTAGGAGGGAAAGCTGGAATGCTCGAAACAACATGGACAGAAGACTGACAATGTATCAGGTGCTGCTGGGATCTGTCTTGGGGATATTGGGAAGGAATTTTTCCCTGTGAGGCTGGGGAGGCCCTGGAATGGATTTCCAGAGAAGCTGTGGCTGCCCCTGGATCCCTGGAAGTGTCCAAGGTTGGACAGCCTGGGACAGTGGGAGGTGTCCCTGCCCTGCCACTGGATGATCCTTAGGGTTCCTTCCATCCCAGACTGTTGGCTTTGATCTTTCCTAATATATTTTAAACCTCTGTAGGGATCAAGGGGATTTAAAGAGCTCTTTGCTATGGGAAATCCACACAAATGGATAACTATTCACAGGAATTTTCAAAACAATGACAAGGAATTTATCCAAGATAAGACTGGGACCATAAACCTCCTCCTATTGTCTCCCAGAAACGTGGGACTGCCAGGATCTGGTCATCTTCTCCTGCCACACCAACACCCAGTTCAATCCTAAAACCACTCCACTCTGCATCCCAAACCAGCTCTGCCACAGCATTCCCCCAGCTCCCAGCCCCAAATATCACCCTGCAGAAGGAACAACCACTACCAAGGAGCATCCCAAGCCTCAGTCCCTCCTCCCGGGGATGAAGCAGCCCCATATCCATGGAACGCTCCCCATCCCACATCCCGTCCCCGCCGGCTCCTTCCCCGGGCAGGTTTCAGGGTGAGGAGGCTGCGAGCACCTTCCCGGTTAATTAAAGTGCGGAGTTAATTCCGCAGTGACTCAGAGCTGCTGTGTGGCTCCCACCCCAGCAGCTCCTGCGAGTCTGCAATCCTGAGGGATTCCAGCAGCTCCTGCCTGGCACAGGACACCCCGCCAGCCCTCGCAGCCATTCCCTGCACAGCCAGGGACACAACCCCGAGGATTTACCACGCTTGTGGATGCACTTTTTGGGGTTTTTGTCATGTGAAGAAGAGGCGTTCCTATAAGGGAATGGTTTCCTAGGGAAAGGCATCCAGAGGTTGGTCCATAAACCTGGACCCACAGGCCCTCCGAGACCCCCCAGCAAGGCTGGGAAGCTCCAAGAGTCCCTGACACCCCACTAAGGGGGTTTGGGGGGGTCTCAGCTCTGCCTCTGCTGCCAAAGCTGTGGGGTCCCAAGGGGGGGACCTCAGCTCCTGCTCCTGTCCCCTCTATCCCCCACCAAAGGGGTCTGAGGGAATTCCAGCTGCCTCCTTCCCTCTGGAAAAGAGCCTGAGGGATCCCTCAGCCCCCTCCACTAAGGGCTGGGGTCCCATCTCGGGGGTCTGGGAGTTCCTCAAGTCCCCCCTCCAGAAGCTGAGGACCCTCAGCCTCCCTCAAAACCTGTGGGGGTCCTTCAGCTCCCCTTAGGGACCAGGGGGTCCCTTCAGCTCTCTCTTCAGGGGACTGGGGGAAGCCCCCTCAGCCCCCACCCAATGACACCCATCACTCCTTCAATGTCGCCGCAAGGAGCGGGGTCCCCGCTCAGGAGCCGGGGGGAGCCGAGGTCTCTCAGCCCCCTGAGGGATCGGGGTCCCTCATCCCCATCAGGGACCGGGGGTCCCTCAGTCTCCCTCAGGGCTCGAGATACCTCAGCCCGGCTCAGCCCCCTCCGGGCTCTGCTGGTCCCTCACACCCCCCACGCCCCCGGGGGCCGGGCCGCACCTTGAGCGTCACATCGCAGAGCTTTCCCTGCCGCCGGATCTCGCCCATCACTCCATACCCGCGGCTGGGCAGGTCTCCCACCGAGAAATGCACCAGATCCTCGGGGTCCAGCTCCGGCTCCGCCGCCGCTTCCAGCATCGTCCCGGCCACTCCCGTCCCGCTGCCGTCCCGCTTCGCCCCCGCCGCGCACTGGCCCCGCCCGGCCGCCGTATGCGGGGCCACTTCCGGGCTCTCCCGGAAGTTGCCGTTGCCATAGAGAACCCGGAAGTAGTCGCTGCCATGGCGACCCCGGACGCCGCACAGGACTCGTCTGTAGAGGGCTCACAGGTGGGGCAGGGACCTGGGGGTGCCCCGGGGCATCGCCCTCCCCTCCTCAAGGGGTGAGCGGAGGTCGTATCCCCTCCACAGGCGGCATCAGCCCCGCCGCGCCTCGGGAGGTGCATGGAGAGAAACACGGAGTGATTGAGTTGGGAGGGACCTTGAGGATGATCCCATTCTCACCTCTGCCAGGGCAGGGACACCTCCCACTGTCCCAGGCTGCTCCC
Organism: Anthoscopus minutus; assembly: GCA_013399455.1. Classification (NCBI taxonomy): domain Eukaryota; kingdom Metazoa; phylum Chordata; class Aves; order Passeriformes; family Paridae; genus Anthoscopus; species Anthoscopus minutus. Next base: position 13,575 of record VWYI01003348.1, on the reverse strand, counting down.
AGCCCCAATGTCCAGCCTGGCCTTGGGCACTGCCAGGGATCCAGGGGCAGGCACAGTTTCCCCGGACAAGTCCCAACCCTTCCCGATGGATTTTTCCCAAAGTCCTGCCAAAATCTTCCCCCCTGAGGTGTGTGTGGGAAGGGGGAGCCTCCTGCTCCCAAGGTTTTGGAGATGTGTGGATCTTCCCCTGTGTATCCGGGGGTGTTTTCTATGAAAAACAAGTTTCACTCTCTAAAATTTTGTGTAGAAGTTTAATAAGGGATAAGAGAGACAACAACCAGTGCAATTTTCCAAAGGCACACAGTTTAAAACAATTTGCTTATATGCTGGTTAAATGCATATTAATGAGGGTTTTGCATATTCAAACATTGCTGTGGGTTTACATGTCTTGGGAATTCTTTTGCTTTGTTTTAACCTCTGACTTGTCTGCCATCCTATAGATTAAATCAATATATTTTATATAAAATTATATACACAATATATATTTTTACAACATATATTATTAAATAATTATATATTAGTAATTGTTATTGATTATATGTGTTTCATATATTATATATTTAGAATATATTGTATATTTAAATATATTTCTTCTCAATGCTCCACTCTGTTCTAATAATTCTTATAATAGTCTAATAATACTTCTTATATTATTCTAATAACTTCTTAATAACAGGAGAGACAGTAGTGAATTTTTCTCTTGGCGTTCTCCTTTTGGTCACTGTTATCACTCAGTCCACAAATGTGAGAGACAACGCTGCTATTTCACGCCTTTATCTTTAATTACACCAAAAAAAGCATTTTAGCAACACATAATTTCTTCTTCAAATTATGCTAAACCTCAAGATAGAATGTTTATTATTGCTGTGAGCATGGATGAGCTGACAGACTACACCATCCCAAAGAGCAGTCAAAAGGATTTACAAGCTGTAATTCCTATCAGAACCCATAATAACTTGCAAAAGCCAATAAATGAAGGTGAAACCCACCGCCTCTATTTGTCATTTATAACGTTTTCCACGTGGGATTTGGGGCTGCTTTTCCCTGGTAGGAGGAAGAGGAGCAGGAAGGCTCTGAGGGGCTGGAAGTGAGTCTGAGTTCTGCAGCCGAAGCAGGGAGCGAACAAACGGTAATTCCAGCTGGGCCCAGGCACAATCCTGGAATGTTTTGGGTGGGAAGGCACCTCAAACCCACCCAGTGCCACGGCAGGGACACCTCCCACCATCCCAGGCTGGCTCCAAAGTGCCTAACCTGGCCTTGGACACTTCCAGGGGCAGCCACAGCTGCTCTGGGAATTCCTTCCCATCTGCTCCTGTTAATAACCACTCCCAGCGATAACTGCTTTTGTCCTCACCTGTGCAAAGCCCCACGAAGGGCATTGCTGCAGCAAGGAAAATGCCACTCATTTAGGGTTTGCTCCCTCTCTCTGATTCCTGGTGTTTTCCCCCCCCAAATTTGTCCCTTTCCCTGCTGTTTTTCTTGCTTTGAAGAAATCCCAACTAGCTCCAACACCGAGATCTGGGTGTTTTTTGGACAGAGTTCTGTGACCCCTGTGAAATCCCAGGAGCCAGAGCAGGAGCAGGAACAGAAGCAGGAGCAGGAGGAAGATCAAGAGCAAGAGCAGGAGCAGGAGGAAGAGAAGGAGCAGGAGCAGGATGAGGATGAGGACCAGGAGAGCATCATTTCCTCACTGCTCTCTGACGCCGAGCCCAAGGGTAACAGGCCCAGGTATCCCCAAAACGTTCCCCTGGTTGAAATCCAACAAGCCCTGCCTCAGCTCAATTCATTTTAGAGCAGTCACAGCAGGTAAAGTGTGAGAGGTCACAAAAACCCCAAAGGTTTTGTTCCAAACTAGAAGTTGTCAGTACTTTTTACACAATTGTTGAGCATGGGCTGTCTGGAGGAAGTGCTTGGGGGAAAATGTGGGATTTACACATTCCAGGGATTTAAAAATCCTCAGTGCATTTGGCTTTAGCAGCTGGATGAGCTTCATTGTGTGGGTTTTACAGCAGCAGGTCTCCAGCCTGTGGATATTTCCTCCAGGAAATTGAAAATCAGCTGTTCATTGGGAATTTAAATTCTTTTAAGAAAGGCTGAGTGTGACAAAATAAAATCCCTCTCCCATTCCTCCTGCAAATATTTTGCTTTCCAAGGATAAGAGGAAGAAAAACTGGTGTTATCCAACCCTCCTGAGCCTGGTACACACAAGGAAATCAGGAAACCAGGATCAGTTTGACCCTTCTCATTTCACATCCTCAGTTTTCCCAGCAGGACAAGGCCGGGAGGAATTTTCAGCTGCTCTTTTCCTGCAGTTTGCATTTTAATGGGGAATAAATACTGCAGCTGAATAATTTCCAACACTTTGTTTCAAATTTTGACTCCTCTGCCTCACCTTTTGCTGACAAGCAATGCAAATTTCAGTTTAGGGAATGCAAGATTCTTCTTTTCCTCATTTTTGCCTCTCTCCTTAGAACACCAAAGCGAGTCCTGGCGTTCGTGCGGGTCAAGCCAACTGCTCATTTTGCCCAAGATATGATCAAGCTTGGGTCAGACAGCAAGGTAGAGTAAAAGAAATTGGAAGTGGGAAAGGTTTGGAGTCTGAACTCAAGCTTTTCCAATGGAAAGCCAGGATTTTTCCATCCGTTGAGGCCATGGGTAACGTTTTGGGGGGTGTTGGCTCTGTGTGTTCCTGCTTGACAGTGGTTTTGTCACAGCAAGTGTGAGGATGGAAAACACAATTCCTGTGGTACAATCACCAGGAAAACCTTCCAAAGGACTAGGACTGGCTGATCCATGAGGAATTCCCAGTGCTAAGCACAATTTGGCACAGTCTGTTTCCATCCCCTCTTACGCAAATTCCTCCCTTTGCCTTCCCTTGCTTAATTAAGAATTTCCCTGAGGCACAAAATCACTGAAAGTTAAACAGATAAGCTTAACCACATTTCCTTTTATTTATAATATTTATCACCAGAAGTTTGAGAACATTACCAGCTATTTTTAGGTCCTCTAGAACCATCTAAGGCAGGAAAATAACTCTGTTACTTATCTAGTTAATCCCAGGCCCTCAATTGCTGAAATCCCTCGGGGCTGTTGAGTTGATCTCCCTCTCTTTTCGGGTTGCAGAGCATCGACATCTACATCCAAAAGAATCCCAGGGGAGGAATTGTGAATAACACTCAGACTGAGTGGTCCTTCAGGCTGGATGGGCTCCTCCACAACACTTCCCAGGAAATGGTTTATGAGACCGTGGCAAAGAACTTGGTGTCCAAAGCTTTGCAGGGTTACAACGGTGATTTCTTCTTCTTCTTATTCTTTTTGATCATAAAACCTGGTTGGATTTGAGCAGAGATCCTATTGCTGTTCTGTTGGAGGCTCCCCCCTGAGCTGATCCTTGTGCTTTTGGAATTTTTTTAGGCACCATCATGTGCTATGGGCAAACTGGGGCTGGCAAAACCTACACCATGACGGGAGCAGTCTCTGAGTACAGAAACAGAGGGATCATCCCCAGAGCTATCCAGCAGGTACTGCAGCTGGCTGGCAAAAGAGGAGGGAGAAACACCAAGGAATCTTGGTGAAACACCAAAAATTAATTTCTGTCTTGCTGACAGAAAAGTGTTTGAGTGCAGTGTATAAGTTTGATGTGTTTTTGTTGTTTTTCTTTTTATCCTTGGTTTTACCCCAGGGATGGTGGTTAAAGAATGAAGGAGTTTTATTGTCATTCTCAGAGGTTGTTCCTCTTTAGTTGCTGTTTGAGTTCTTGCTGCTCCCCAGGTGTCACTGAGCCTTCTCAAGAGGTGTTTTCCAAACTGTCATTGTGTGAAATCAGGTTAAAAGTGATCATAAAATCATTAAAAAACATCTCTAAGGCACAGAGGCCCTGGCACAGGTGCCCAGAGCAGCTGTGGCTGCCCCTGGATCCCTGGCAGTGCCCAAGGCCAGGCTGGACAGGGCTGGGAGCAGCCTGGGATAGCAGGAGGTGGAATGCCATGGCAGGGGTGGAATTGGATGGGCTTTAAGGTCCCTCCCAGCCCAAACCATTCCAGAATTCCACAATTCTGTAAGATTATTAAATCCAAATCCAAGCTGAGCCCTCAGAGCTCAGGTTTAGCCCCACACACCCCTAGATGCACTTGGAGATGCTCAGAACTATCTCTGTATCAATATTTATCTCTGCATTACAGAAATGGATGCCTTGTATACACCTCAACCCATTTATTTCTATTTTCTACCTGCTGAGATCTTACATCTACCTACATCACCCCCGTTTGTACCTCACATCAACATCTACATAAATACATTCTCTGAAAAGCCACGAATAACTGAAAATCCTGCCCGTGAACAGACCCAAACCCTTTGTCTTGGTGCAGATCTTCAAATCAGCTGCAGAATTCCTCAATATCCTGGTCACTGTCCGAATTTCCTACCTGGAGATCTACAACGAGTCTTTGTTTGACCTCCTGGCGCCGGTGCTGGGCCGAGGGTGCAGGGACAACCAGCTGGCTGTCATGGATGGTCCCCACGGGATTTATGTCAAGGGGCTCTCCATCCACCCTGTCAGCCACGAGGAGGAGGCTCTGCATCTCCTTTTTGAGGCAAGACAACCCAAATTTTCCCTTGGATCCCACGGTTGTGGGTGCTGGCTGAGGGAGGAGGCGGAAAAGCGGGAGCGGGTGGCCAGGATGGTGGAGTGAGGTTCGGCCATGCCTCTTGATTGTGAGGGGAAAAAGCTGGGAACTCTTGGTCTTGCATGGAAGATGTCCCTGGCTCAGGGATTCTGGAAGATGCTCCAAGGAAAGATGGTTTGGGATGATCATGGCAGTGTTGGAGTTGTTCTGCAGGGCTGGTCAGGGTGAGAGGTTGGTGAGGGGACGTTGATGACTGAGATCAGGATCTTTCTTTTCCTGATGGCTGCTTCAGCTTGTGGGGAAAACAGGGATGGATGATTGGATCAGGCTGCAGGAAGTGGATCCTCACCCAGAGCCATCTGCTGTCCTTACAATCTTTCTCTGGCCTTTTTAATAACCCAGTGCTGTCCTGAGCTCCGGAATGTGCAGGAGCTGCCTCTTCCTCTTCAAAGAGTAGGAAGAGGTCAATGATGGCTGGGAGAGCTGGGAATGTTCCCCTGGAGAGGAGAAAATTCCAGGGAGAGCTCAGAGCCCCTGGCAGGGCCTGAAGGGGCTCCAGGAGAGCTGGAGAGGGACTGGGGACAGGGGATGGAGGGACAGGACACAGGGAATGGCTCCCACTGCCAGAGGGCAGGGATGGATGGGATCTTGGGAACTGGGAATTCCTGGCTGGGAGGGTGGGGAGGGGCTGGGATGAAATTCCAAGAGCAGCTGTGGCTGCCCCTGGATCCCTGGCAGTGTCCAAGGCCAGCTTGGTGGATCCTGGGATAGTGGAAGCTGTCCCTGGTGGAATGGGTTGGGATTTAAGGCCACTTCCAACATCCCTCTGTGCTCCTGGCAGAGGTTCAGACCCCTGGCCATCACCTGTGGGAATTTTCAGTGCCATTTGAGGCTTGTGGAGCTCTTGGCTTTTCCAATCATCAGGAAATGGAAAGAGCCACTGAGATGGTGCCTGGCTTATCCTCAAAAAGCCCACAATTCCATGAGCTGAGCCTGGAATTTTCTCTCCATTGGCAGGGTGAGACCAACAGAGTGATAGGAGAGCACTCCCTGAATAAGAATTCCTCCAGATCCCACTGCATCTTCACCATGTACATTGAGGTGAGAGCTCCAGCCCTGTCCCTTTCTAGACATCCAAGAGGATCTTTGCAGTCTGGCTTTTGCTGAGTTTCAGTTTTGCCTGCCCCTCAGTGCAGTTTCTCTTCCTCTCTCCCTCAGTGTCGCTCCAGAGATTACACAAATCACAAATGCCTGAAATCAAAAATCACCTTAATTGACCTGGCAGGGTCTGAGAGGCTGAGCAAGACTGGGGTGAGTGGTGGGAGCTCCCCAGGATCCTTTGGGTCCCTGTGGAAAAAGAGGGAAGGGAACGGAGCTGGGAAGGGGCTGGAGCTCCAGGAGGGGCTGAGGGAGCTGGGAAGGGGCTGAGCCTGGAGCAAAGGAGGCTCAGGGGGAATTTCTGGCTCTGCACAGCTCCTGACAGGAGGGGACAGCCAGGGGGGATCAGGATCTGCTCCCAGGGAACAGGGACAGGAGGAAATGGCTTCAGGGGGAGGCTCAGGTTGGAAATTGGGAAAATCCCTTCCCCAGAAGGGCTCCCCAGGCCTGGCCCAGCTGCCCAGGGTCGTGGTGGAGTCCCCATCCCTGCAGGGGTGTAACATCCATGTGGATGTGGCACTTGGGGACATGGCCAGGGGTGGCCTTGGCACTGCTGGGGGATGCTCAGACTCGATGCTCTAAGAGCCCTTTTCCAACCTCAACAATTCCCTGCTTCCATGGCGTTCTGCAGTGATCAGAACCCAAACCACAGCAGCCCTGCCGAGTTCCCCCTGCTCAGGAGCACTCCCTGCCCTGCTGTGTGACCAGAGCTGTTTGCTGTTGCTGTCCCTTGCAGTCTGAGGGCCAGGTCCGGGTGGAGGCCTCCTACATCAACAAATCCCTGTCGTTCCTGGAGCAGCTGATCATCGCCCTGGCCGATCCCAAGCGCGAGCACATCCCCTTCCGGCAGAGCAAACTCACCCACGTCCTCAAGGACTCGCTGGGTAAGAGCTGGGAGCTCCAGCAGCTCCTGCAAAACCGAGGTTTTCATGGGCACAGCAAGTCCTAAGGTCATGATTTATCATGGAATCCTGGAATGGTTTGGGTTGGAAGGGACCTTGATTGAGGATTTTCCATTCCTCCCCTGCCGTGGGCAGGGACTCCTTCCTCTATCCCAGGCTGCTCTGACCTTGGACATTTCCAGGGATCCAGGGGCAGCCACAGCTTCTCTGGGCATCCTGAAAAAAAAAAATCTTTACAAACACCTGGAACTGAGAGGTTTTGTTCCCATTCTCTGCCTGCATCCTCACTCCATGAGGCACAAATTTCACCCCTGAAGTCACTCTGTGCCCTTTGGTGGGAGTTACACTCTGCTGTGTCCTTTGTGCTTCTTTCAATGGAAGGAAGCCTTAGGTGGGATATTGGGAAGGAATTCCTGGCTGCAAGGATGGGGAGGGGCTGGGATAGAATTCCCAGAGAAGCTGTGGGTGTTCCCTGGAAGTGTCCAAGGCTGCACAGGGCTTGGAGCAGCCTGGGATGGTGGGAGGTGTGGATAGGGGTGGAATGGATGATCACTAAAGTCCCTTCCACCCCAAACCATTCTGGGATTCCTCTGCTCTGTTTTAATCAGCACACAATAAAAAAGGAAACAATAAAAAAAAATCACCCAAAATTTTATTATTTGCTTTATTTTTATTTATTTCTTTTTACCAGGGGGAAACTGCAACACTGTCCTGGTGACAAACATCTATGGGGAAGCTGAGCATGTGGAAGAGACTGTGAGTTGGAGGAATTCCTGCAGAATCCAGGCCTTGCTCCTGCTTGCTTTAAGGAACAGTGTCTGGAAGGTCTTGACAGGGAAACCTCCTGCCCAATTCATCCCAAACTTTGGAGAGCTCATCCTGTCTCAAAGGCTCAAAACCAGACTCCTGTCAGATGGGAGCCTGAAACAGAGCAGGCAGGAGCTGCTCAGGTTTAATCTCTCACTGTTGAGATTATTATTATTATTATTATTATTGTTGTTGTTGTTGTTGTTGTTATTTCATGTGTTTCCATGGGACATCACCTCATGGACTCCCTGGAACTGCTCCAGTTCCCAGCAGAGCTGAGCTGGCTGGAGCAGGAATCAGGAGAAACCTCCCAGAGGTTGTTTTTTAACCTGTAAATGATAAAAAGGGTGAAAATCCCCCCGGGGTGAGCTGGATCCGTAGCGAACAGGAAGGAATCGCCTGGAACAATTCACAGATTTTCTATTTCTCTGCTCTTGGATCTGACAGAATTAAGTAGAAAGATTAGGAAGATGATATTGCTGCCCATATCTCTTGGATTTACTTTAAACCTTGCTTTTCCAGCTGTCCTCCCTCCGCTTTGCCACCAGGATGAACTGGGTGACAGCAGAGCCTGTCCCCAACGAGCCCTTTTACCGTGAGGTACGGACAGGAGGGGCCTGGAGCAAGGGGAATGCTGTTATATTTGCATTAATACTCAGCATAACAACCTGGAAAACCAGAGGAAAATGAGGTAGTTTAATGAATTTCCCTTCCTCAGCCAAGCTGACACTGCTGATTTTAGGTGGGTGATCCAGCTGAAACCTTTTTGTAGGTTTTTAATTACAGTTCCCTGGTCTAAGGCACAACCGTGCAGGTGCTCCCATCTTCCTGGGGATTCTTTCTTCTGCATAGCCCACATCTTTCTGATGAGATTCAGCTCTCAGCAGAGATTTTCTGGTGAATTATTCCCCTGACGTGCAGGGAAATCATCTCCAGTCCTCCTGCAGCTTTATCCCTGTTGCTGCTGGTAACAGAGCAGCTTCTCCACAATTAGAAAACTTGGTTAATTAAGGAAATCATTTAAAGGAAGGGATCACAGGAAATTAGAGTGCACTTTCAGAGTGAAAACCAAAGTGAAAGAGCTGAAATTGGAAGGGAACTTTGAGCTTTGGTGCTCCAGGGGTCCCTTCAAAGCAGCTCAGTGTCCACTTCTCCCTGAATCCCAAGATTTTTGTGCTCACCCTTCTGGAAACACGTTTTAAATCGTGAATTCTTGAAGATATGGAGAAATTCGGTCCAATCAAGCACAGGAAAATCTCTCCTTTGTCCCAGTTACTGTCAGAGCTGCTGAGTTCAGGGCAGAGGTGAGCCCTGCACAATGCTTGGCTTCCAGGATAATATCCCAGAGCCAGGAATTTGATGGTCCCTGCAATTCCAGACCAGGAACTCATCCCATTAAAAAGCAGTGGCCCTCCTGTGATGGCTCAGGCAGGCAGGGCCCAGCAGAACCTGTCCTGTAGGGAGCTAATCAAAGGAAAACCAACCTGATTTCCAGAGCCACTCATTCCCTGCTGCAAGCCCTGAGGGAGCTGGGATATTCTCCAGCAGCCAATCTCGTGCTGCTTTTAGCAGGGTTTTTATTCCCAATATAATTCAGAAGTTGGCTCACCCTTTTTTTTTTCCCCTGTTAGGCATCAGTGAAGGCTCTGGAGGAGGAGATCCATCTCCTGAAGCAAGAGCTGATCATGCAGGACAGCTTGGTGAGGAGCAGTGAACTCACTGTCCACAGGGGCTGTGTCCTTCCCTCTGCTCCCAGCACCATCCTCTGGGCCTTAGGGAAACCTCTGCAGATCCCACACAGAGCAACTGTGTTGGAATTTCAATCCCCAGCCGCTGGAGATGGGTTTGGGGTTTTTCCAGACTCTCGGGTTGCTCCCAAATCCCATCTCCTGCCAAGTCAGGTGATGAGAATCCCCAAGCAGAAATGGGCACAGCAGTTCCAGATGTTTGCCAGACCAGTGGAATCCCAGAATTCCAGAACAGTTTGGGTTGGGAGGGACCTTAAATCCCATCCCATTCCATGGTCAGGGACACCTCCCCCTGTCCCAGGCTGCTCCAGCCTGGCCTTGGGCACTGCCAGGGATCCAGGGGCAGCCACAGCTGCTCTGGGCACCCTGTGCCACCCTCACAGCCAAGAATTCCTTCCTTAAATCCAGCCTGAATCTCCCCTCTTTTAGTTTGAAGCCATCACTCCTTGTCCCAGCATGACAGGACCTGCCCATGGAGGTCCTGTCATCCTCACAGGCTCCCTCAGCTCTTTGGAACTCCCTGATTCTCAGTTTTCCAGCGTTTTTGGGGTTGGTTTTTTTCAGGCAAATCGTTCCTCCATGAGTTACAACCCCCTGACTACATCCCAGAGAGCAGAAATCAGATCCCAAGTCCAGAAATACCTCAGAGGAGTCATTGAGGAAATCAATGTGAGTAGTGAAAAAAGGACTTAAATCCTGATTCCATCCCCTTTTCCTCCAAGAGAGGAGCAGTGAAAATGTCTTTTGAAGAGGCTGTTTTTCACCCCAAAACCACTAAAGAATTTTAATTTCTTTTTGCATGTTAAGTCTGTTGCATGTTTTCATTCCAGTTTTGCTGGTTTGGAAGCTCCAGGAGACTTTTCCTTAATTTCCTTTAAAACCCCTTAAACTGATTTCTTTGGTGGTCCTTTATATAATTAATACCAAAACTGATGGCTTTGTACCTCTCATCCTCAGATTGTGAGTGTCAGGCAGATCCAGGAGGTGTTTAGGCAGTTCAAAGTGATTGTAAGGTAAGTTCAGAGATTCCAGACTGCTTTGGGTTGGGAAGAACCTTAAGGATCATCCCATTCCATGGGATCCCACACCTCCCACTAACCCAGCCTGCTCCAATCCCCCTTCAACCTGGATTAAAGGTTCAGACAAGGGGATGGGACTGAGCACAGTTAGTATGGTTTGATGTGGAGCATTAAAAAGCCCTGGAAAGTATTAAAATACCCATCAAAAATCTTTCATATTGCAGAGCCCTAAAGGAATGGGAGAGGAGAGGAAGAGAGCAAACAAAGTTGTGGTGGGAAGCGTGGGAGGGATAAAAGCACAGCTAAAAGGGGTTTTTCTTTGGGAATCTGACCTTGGCAGGGATGACAGGTGGGAAAGCATTCCTAAAGAGGAGGTTTTTCCTTAGCCAACAGGAGGAAGAAGTGGAGTGCAGGCTCTGGAACAAGTACGGGCTGGGCCACAGGGACAGCGATTCTGACTCGGAGTCCAGCTCTGATCTGCATCTGGAGGCCCAGGAGCAGCAGCAGGAGCAGGAGGATGTGGTAATGCCTGGGGCTGGCCCACTAAGAATCCACCCTGGCCTTGGCTCCTCTGCTGCCAAAGTGGGAATTGCCAAAAGCAGATTTTCCCCGGTTGAAAATCAAACTCAGAAATGCCAGAGGGGTGAGTTTGTCAGCAAGTGTGGCCAGGGCAGAGATGCAGCATGAGCAAAGAGGAATTCCTGGCAGCACAGGGATTAATTGGGCTCTTTATCTGCACAGAGTAATTTATGAAATGGGAATTAGAATCCCAGAAAGGTTTGGGCTGGAAGGAACATTAAATCCCATCCCATGGACAGGGACACCTCCCACTGTCCCAGGCTGCTCCAAACCAAATCCAGCCTGGCCTTGGGCACTGCCAGGGATCCAGGGGCAGCCACAGCTGCTCTGGCAATTCCATCCCAGGGCCTGCTTACTCTCCCAGCCAGGAATTGCTTCCCAAAATCCCATTCACACAGTGCCCCTTCCAGTTTAAAGCCCCCTCCCCTTGTCCTGTACAATGCAATCTCCAAAGTGTCCTCTCTGTCCCTGGGCTGGAGAAGGTGAGCTCCTGCCTCTGCTGAGATTCCCCTTTTTTTAATCCTTATAATTTCTGGAGCCAGGTATATAAATCCCTGCTAATCCATAAATCCTCCTGTGGGCTCTCAGAGAGTTTTTAATTCCCACATGAGGCTGTTCCAGGGGATGGAGGAGCTGCTGGCCTGCACAGCTTCCATGGGGTGGAGAAATGGCTTATTCCTTTCTGTTTCCAGGAAGGTGCAGTGGATAAGGATGAGGATTTGGAGCAGGAAGAGGATGAAGAGACTCTTGAGCCTGGGAGTTCTCCTGCGTCCCCCGTTCCTGGTGGGAAGAAGGAAGCCAAGAATGGTGATGAGTGAGTGGAGCAGTCACAAACCTCTCCTTTAGCTCTGATAATCGTGGGATCTTGGAATTGGCAAGGTTGGAAAAGCCAATCTTAAGGTCAACCTTAAGGTCATCGAGTCTGAGCATCCTCCAGCAGTGCCAAGGCCACCCCTGACCCTGTCCCCAAGTGCCACATCCACAGGGTTTTTAAATCCCTGCAGGGATGGGGACTCCACCCCTGCCCTGGGCAGCTGGGCCAGGCCTGGAGAGCCTTTTAGGGAAGGAATTTTCCCAATATCCAGCTAAACCTCCCCTGGCCCAACCTGGGGCTGTTTCTCCTCATCCTGTCCCTGTTCCCTGGCTCCTCCTGCCCCCCTCAGGGCCTTTCCCAGTTTCCCAGCTGTTGTCCCCAGTCCTTGTGGTGCTCCAAGTGCAGGACCCAGCGCTTGCTGTGCCCAGCTCTGGTCAGGCAGGAGAGTGCAGCTCATGGAGGAAGGAATGGAGGAAGCAGAGAAGAGGTTTGGGGAGGGAAGGGGGACCCAGCCAGTCCTGAGCAGAGGAAGAGCCTTCAGCTGACAGAAGTAAATCCCTGCTTGGTTCCTCCCTGACATTTCCCCAAAGTCCTCGTGGAGGGAGCAGAGGAGCCACCATGGCTTTGGTGTCCACGTGACCCCCTGGGCTCTCTGGCTTTAGGGAGACCCCAGGCCTGTGCTCCAAATCACTCTCCTGGTCACACCATTCCTTAGGAAGAAATCCCCTGCCAGGCTGGGCAGGCCCTGGGATGGAATTGCCAGAGCAGCTGTGGCTGCCCCTGGATCCCTGGCAGTGCCCAAGGCCAGGCTGGATTTGGTTTGGAGCAGCCTGGGACAGTGGGAGGTGTCCCTGCCATGGCAGGGCTTTAAGGCCCCTTCCAACTAGAACCATTCCATAATTCCATGCTGGTTCTGTTCCCTGCAGTTGAAGCTGGAGGGGTTAGGAAAGCCAGGGAGCCAGGCTTGGTTTAAATGTGGGGTTGGATCAAATCCTTGGAGATTCCTTTTGGGGAGGATTGGCCCAAAACTGGGCAGGGTAGGACTTAGGAGAGCTGATCCAGCCTGGCCTGCATTCCACATTATCCAGGGCAGTTCCTCCACTCTGAGAATTAAGGATTTGTGGCTACAAGGCTGGTTTTATTCCTTGTCAGTGGATATTTCCCTGGGAACTTTGGTTTTTTTACTCAGTTTTTAACTCAGCAAAACCAAACCCCTCAGCAAGTTTTGCTTCCAGATGCCTCTGGTGAAGAAATTAATGGGTCTGGTTCATTTTCCACCCCCTGTCAGGAAGGAAATAGATGGGAATCCTCCTGAGGCAAGTCAGGATGATTCCTCAGCATCCAAAAGTCCCACCAAGGATCTGGATAAGGAAGAGGAAGAAGAAGAGGAAGAGGAAGAGGAAGGAAGTGACCAGGACAGTGATGAAGAGCCCCCAGAGCAGGATTCCCAGCTCAGGTAGATTTTCCCTGTGAGGAAGTAAAGCCCCTTTTCCAGAGGGTGCTTTTCACTGGAATGGTTGGATTGTGCTCCCTGAGGGGAGAGATTTGGGGATCTCCAGGGAATACAGGACAGGAATGGTGCTGGGAACACCCTGAGCTCCAAATGATGCTGATGGGGGTCACTTCTGTGCTTCCAGCTCTGCCCTGGTCTGGTCCTCTGGAATATTTCAAAACTTTGATTAATTTAATTTCTTGAATTTAAATTTAATTTAATTTAAATTAATTTAATTCAATTCCTGAATCTCTGAAAACTGCAGCATCCCTTTGGTGAGTGGGAAAACTGCAGGGACACCTCACATCCAGCCAGAAATCCCCACAGTCGTGGAAATGGATCAGCAGAATCCTGGAATTCCAGGCTGGCTTGGGTTGGAAGGGAATTTAGGGATCATCCAGAGCCACCCTTGCCATGGCAGGGACACCTCC
>VWYI01003344.1:0-14632 GCA_013399455.1 Anthoscopus minutus | reverse complement strand
TTATTTCCACGTTGTCTTCAGATATTTCTTAATGAAAGAAAGAGGAAGAGTGGTGCCAAAACCCTCTAATTGTTTCCTCACTGAGAAATTTCCAGCCTCATGGTATCAGATTAGCTAATGCAGTTATTTTCCAAAATGTTCCTCTTCTCAGCTTTTGTTCTAGCAAAGTGCAACATTATGAAATGCACATTAAAAAAAGAATTGAGATTACAGGCTCTGGTAAATAATGAAAATAGTTCCTTTTGGTTTTTTTTTTTAATTTTTAAAGAGGACATTTGAGTCTCTAGTACAGTATGTTAGTTATTCTATGTTTAATATTTAATTATTTAATTGTCCTAATGAATGAAGACTTCTCTGTCACTTTTCCTTGGTACAAGACATAATTTAATACACTTCTTTTAAAAAGAAAGAAAACAAGGAAAACAGTGCAGGAGTTCTTGCTAAGAGCAAGTAATTTTGAATTAAAAAGTACTTAAGGTAGTTGTTTGATCTGAATAATATCCTATGAAAACATAGAGGACGGCTCTACCAGTATGGGAGACTATGAGGTTTTCAGTACCTTAAAGTGAATTAACACATCTATAAACACTTTTGTCTAAAAATAGTTTAAGGTACCCCATCTGAGGTGTTACTATCTTCTCTGAAATTATTTTCCTAGATATCTGAATGTGTAAAACCCTGATTCATTGATTCACCCTGTACTTCAAAATAATGGTAGGAAATTGTCAGGGCTGAAAACTTTGCTGTGACTAGGCTTCTTCCAGCAGGTGAGTTAGGTCAAATTTGGTAAATTATGATGAAAGACCTTGGCTCTCAAAATATGGGAGGAGGCTGCTTTCACTCATTTCCATCTTAAGTTGACTTTTTTCCTGCTAATGGAAGAAGGTATGTATTACATTGTAATAATTTTCATTTCATTAGATACAATATAAAAATACTTAAAATAAGGCTTGAAATATGTATCCAGATGTTCCCTTCTGCAGTACCTGAACTGACATACACATACCACTTCCTATGTAATGGCACACCTTGTTGGTGGGAATATATTAAGATCATGTCACTCAACAGGAGTGACTTACTTAACTGATACTTATACTACTTAGTAGTATTTGAAGGTTATAAATGCTGGGAGGCACTGTGCCTTCCCCTAATTACTGATTCCTGTGGCAGTGTGCTGCTGACACACAGACCTAACTCCTTCTCCCTCCTTCACATGTATTTGTTTGGGTCAGCAAAGGTAAAGGGAATAAATCTGTAAAAGCATGTTTACAGTCATCAGTTTTAAGTGATGTAAATTGATATCTTCGTATAAATTTTTAAGCCTAGATAATACAGATCTGCCTAGGTCACAGCTCATCTTAATAAGAAGTAACAAATACATGAGTACTCTTACCTGATTATAAATGAAGAAACTTCAGAGAACTACTTCTGATGTAGGTCTGGTTGGACCCTCTTAGATGTCTCATGCAATTTGAGTTTGCTCCAAGGACATTAACAGGCAGGATAGTATTCCTCAGTGAGTCAGTTGTTAGGATTTGAGTATGCTTTTCATATGTGCCTAACTGGCATAAAAGTATTTTAAATCTCTTGATTCAATAGTCTGGCTGCTAGTATCTCCATCAGAAAAAACCTTGACTAGAAATTGTAATCAGTGTTGGAAGCAGGCTTTTTCTTGAATTTACAACTGCTGCTGGCAAACTGATACCAGTATATCCCAGTAACAAATGCATCTGATGGAATAACACAAGTGTGGTCCCTTCTGCAGTACAACTGCAAAGTAAGTCAGAGCTGCTTTTCCTTTGGCAGCAGTCACACCAACCAGATGAAGTCCATGTTGTTACAAAGGAGTCTGTGTTCTTCTCCTTAATTGCATCTTTATTGCACAGGTCTCTGTGTGGTGCAGCAGAGCCCCTTTGTACACTGAAGGTCTGTCTTTTGTCACTGCCAGTTCATTTGAGTTAGTTTGTGTCTTAATCACTTGCTTGTTTTAGCTTTTTGTCACTATTCTCTCTCATTGGACATTTTTTCCCAGCGTATAGAAAACACAGAAATCTCCAGTAGGTGACAAACAGAGGAATTTTAGGAGAGTATGCCAAAAAGAGTAGATATTAGTATGTCTGTTAATGCCTTGGTATCCACATGAGATGCAGCTATCTTCTTGTCCTAGATGTCAATACATGTCAAATAATGGAACTAGACAGATTGGATGGGGGTGGACTGAAAAATATGTGATTTTCATAATGGGAATATGATGGAAGTCTGATACTGAATGCTGAGGAAAACATGTTTGTTGCTGTGGAATATTTGGTTTTGTTTTATATTTAGTATCAGTGGATCCAAACAAGGAATTACTAGTTTGTCTCAGCAGAACTTTTGCTCTTACTTCAGCACCAAGTAGTGATACCAATTAAGCTTCCTTATAGGGGCAGAAAAGCTGCATTTGCTTGCAGCTTTTTAAATTTTTTAGTTCTTTTAATTGTGCCTGATAATTTAGCCTCTAACATGTTGGCTGTAATCAATTCCCTTTTTGAAATAAATCTCTGGGTTCACAGCCTGTTCTGTTAGTATTGTGGCTGTAGTATAGCACAGTAGTCTGAGCACCGAGAAATAATCAGGGCACTGAGAAATTACTTCACTAATTTGAAACAAGACATAACAAGGCGTGGATGTAAGCCTAAATTCAAGTCCTCTCTCACACATTCTGCTTTGAAATTTTTCCATTTTGTTTTGTTAGTTCTGGTTTACTGTCCACAGAATGTGATATAGGTAGCCACATACCAAGCATATATGGAAATGAAAGTTTATCACATAAATTAAATTGCTTGCTTCATTGGATTTAAAAGCCTGTCAGGGTTTAAGAATCTTGAATTTCTGAATGAGTGGCTTTTAAATGTGAATATTCTGATTTTTGTCTCTGCAAAAGCTACAACATTGTTGCAGCAGGAGAAAAGAAGTCGGACATGGATGGATCCAGTGAGCACACTGAGGGAAGAAGGCATTATTTTTGCCTAATGATTCTTTAGAGCAGAACTGTGTAAGAGAAGTTTGCCAGATAGAAGGGATGGATATTCTTAAGATGATATCACTACAGTGCTGTTCACTTAGCTGGGATTTGTACAACTCTATGCAGTCTCCCATTTGAGACTCTCAGGTTACTCTTTCAAGAAATTGTGTTAATTAGTTTGCTGATGTGACAATTAAAATATTCTAAATTCCAAACAAATGCTTCCTGTCCAATAATTGGTTTCTCAGTATTTCCTATCTTTCTTACTCTGTTTCCTACTTGTATCACATATATGCTCTTCTGGAACAATTCCCTGCTGACCAAAATTCATTATGTAGTGCAACACCATAAAATGATGTGACTTAACTACATCACTTTCATTTATTTTAAATAATTGAATCTTTTTCTAGGTGTGACTTGCTTATTTGGTTATATTTCAGATAATTTAGGAAATAAATTCATTTTATGTCTGCTGAAGTCAGTCCATTGTATTGCATGGTTCCTGGCTTTCAGGAATGATTTATGGAATTGTAACGGAACTTTGAAAATTAATGCTATTAAATGATACAGTGTTTATTATGCTCTTTAACTGATAGATGCCTTCTGATAAGGAAAATGAATTGACATTTGGTTTATAGTAATTCTATAATTACAGTTGCTCAGGCATGCTTGCAAGATACACATCATGCTTAGTAATTCAACTTTCCTTAATGTTGAGAGGCTAAATGCCTTGGTAATTCATGTGCTTATCTTCATGGTCCTCCAGTCAAGGACAGGGTCATTCACCAATTAAAGGAAACAAAGAAAATTCAAGGACTTTATTAGAGACATTTGCTCTATCTCATGAATTTGAATGTTTAGTTGTAACACTGAACTTGCACATGTAGACAAAGTGGGGAAGACTCTAAATAGCAACAAAACAATCATCTTGATGATGGAGTTGCAGATTACCCTTCTAGTTTTCAACATCTTCTCACCCCTCTCCTGCATTTTTGTGCACTGTTGACAGTAACACTGTGGTGGCTCCTATTTTTAAAGGAAATGTGGTAGCAATACCTGTTGTATTGAATGGGGTATTAAGCTAAGCTGTAGTACAGAGCATTGATAGGAGTCACTGCTCTAGATCCTTTGTCTTCAATCTGCTTTTGAATTCATGCTTTCCAGTTTCTTTAATATAATGATTGTGTGTAAAGAAAAGTCGAGTTGCTTACTTTTTTACCTTGTTAAAGAACTTTCTACTCTTACCCAGTTGCCACTATGGGATGTTCAGCGTTCATGAGAAAAAGCTTATGAAGAGAGTGGGAAGTTTTTATCAAAGCAGTTTAGCCTAAAGATGAGTGCATTTTTGCCTCTCTAGTCAAGCTGTGATATGAGAACAGTGGGATGCCTCAGTGCACAAGTGGCCCCCCAGGCTGATCCTTGAGGGGAATGTCTTCCAACTACTTGTGTCTACTCTCAGGAAAAGCACAGAGCAGCACAGACATTCAGGTTTGTTACAGTGCACTGAAACTCATACTGTGAGTTCATTGAAATTACTTAAACTGATCTATGACCTGAGCTGTGTTTATTAAAATTGAGCCAGGTAAAGGGTAGGGGCTCCCTAGTTGCAAAATTGGGTGGAGCCCTATATTGAGAGTTGAAATCTTTGTTCTGATGAATGTGAAGGGACAGGTCAAGGAAAAAAGAAACCATAATTTGTCACTGGAGGGGGATGTTAAAAGTCTGTATTATTAGTTCAGTATTTGCTTAAATGGTAAAATTGTCCTAAAGTTATTTTTGTAATCACTTCATTTGTTTGCTGATTTTTCTTCTTTCCATAATATCTTCCTGTTGATTGGTAAATTTTCAGA
Source organism: Anthoscopus minutus (assembly GCA_013399455.1). Classification (NCBI taxonomy): domain Eukaryota; kingdom Metazoa; phylum Chordata; class Aves; order Passeriformes; family Paridae; genus Anthoscopus; species Anthoscopus minutus. Next base: position 9,778 of record VWYI01003344.1, on the reverse strand, counting down.
AGACATACATTCTATTTTGTATAGAAGTATGATTTGAAATTGGGCAGTAGGCAATAACAGGCAATATAATGGATGTCCAGCTTTTTAAAGGAATTTGTAGAACTTTAGATGGATTACTTTCTATTAATAAAAAGGTTATCAAGGGTAACAGCGGGACAGTAATATTTATGGGGGTTTTTTTCTCATGTTTGGTCATGATTATTAGATTTTTATACAAATTGCTGGAATACCTATTCTTTTGTTTTCATTATGAGTTAACACAGGTGTCTTAATTTTGAGGTAAAATGACTTGTAGACTTCTTTTTCAGACTTAAGCTCTACTGTCCAGATGAACATTATGAAAAATTACTATTATAATTGACTCTTAGGATGTATCTGATAAGTATCAAGCGTTTTAGTTATCAAATAGAAGTTGTGTACTTGATCATCAGGTAAAAGGCAATTTTATTTTTTCTGTCCTAAAGTGCAATGAGAGGCAGAATTCACCAGTGACTTCCCCAGGATCTTCCCCTCTTGCACAAAGAAGAAAACCACTTCCAGACCCCCTGCAAATCCCACATCTTAGTCTTCCACCTGTACCTCCCCGTCTGGATCTGATTCAGAAGGGAGTAGCACGGTCACCATGTGCCAGCCCAACTGGGTCACCAAAGGTATGTGGTACTGAACCATTATTTGGGGATATAATTCTGAGAAATTGCATTTGCTTTTTTCCAAGGTGAGCTTCTTGTTTGTTTTGTATAGTGGGCTGTTTCAAACCTTATCATGGTTTTTGCTTTTTCAGGATTTTGCTCTGCCCAAAAGAATTTTAATTCTTTCTAGTTGAAAGAAACTTTAGATTAGATCATTATTGATGGAATTTCTTCTCTTTCCATAATCCCTTATACAGTTAAATGTTTCTGGCTGCATATGTTGGTCAAATATGACTTCAGTTTGTCTGATTATTATCTTGTAGTAGCTTAGGGTCAGAATTTTAAAGATATTGCAGTAATGGATCAGTTCTGTAACAAACTGATTAATGAAAATAAATAGAAGCTAAAATTTCCTGAAAATAGATTTAAAGGTCATTATCTCATTAAAATTATATGTTTTCCATTTATGATGATTTATGTTTGATTTGCACAGTGTCCTTACAAGAAAAATATGTGCAGATAGACCGGTTTCAAAACCTTAAATGGCATATAATAGGACTCAGATTTCAAGGGAAATAATAATGACTCTGTAGCCAATAAGATTGTATGCTATGTTTTGTAAAGCTAGTGATACTAATGATTCAATGATTTTTTGAGTGGGTAAGCATGAAAGAGAACAAGTACTGTTTGTTTCTCTCTATAACAAGTTGATTGTTTTCTTGTAATTGCTGTAGTGAGAGAGAGGAAGATTAAAATTTTTCATTTTTATATGATTAATTCAACTTCAGGTTCAGGACATGACTTGAAACCTGTGTCCATAATAGTCCAGTTTGAAGTTTCTTTTGTCAGGTTTTTACTTTAAGGTTGAAAAACAGTATCTTTTTAAGATTTTAGTGGTTTATAATTCAAAGGAAAAAATAGAAGTTTGAATAGTTTCTTTAATCTTCTTTCTCAACTTCCTGTGTTACGCGAAGGAATTTATAACACATTGAGGATATACACAAAACATACGCCACATGCATTAAAAATTAGTTTTACAACACGTTTTTTTGCAGAGTTCATGGCTTTAAAATAAAAGTAAACCAGGAATAGCGTTAATGCTGCTCTAATTTTTTGAAAACGCTTTATTTCATGTGAAATTTTTCCTGGAAAAAAAGAAATTTGTGGGGTGCAAGGGAAACAGGATGGGGGAAACAAATAATAATCTCATACATTAAAAAATTATATTTAAGAGGAAAAAAAGATTATTTAGTCCTGCCAAAACTATTCCTTCAGGAAAAAACCACACAATTTTCTATTTTGCTCAAGGTAAAAACTCTAATTTATAAGGCATAACAAAAACTCTGGATCAGGGTATCATTTTCATATGTTGACAGTGGAAATAACTTTTGCTTGACTAGCAAGTGAGTTAAACGCTTCTTTATTTAGTTTAGTTCCTTTTAATATGCATAGGCCTGTACGTAGAATAACTTTCTTTTCAGTTCAAGTTATGTGTTGAGGTACTGCTTGAAGAGTAGTGCTGGGCTAGCCAGTGACGTGAGAGTAATTGCTGTTCTTATTTTAAAAAGTTTGGTGACCTCCATTTCTTTAACTGATAATAATATGCAGGCTTACCAAAGTCCAAGAAAATTACACATTACCAGGGAAATAATCTTCCCCGTATTTCTTATGATAGCGGGAGATAAAACATTTGTAAAGACCTGGCCCAGCTGTTACTTTGTAAATTGCCATTATTAATTCAGTCATAATAAAAATGTTTTAGTTCTGTCAGATTTGTGCAGCTATGAGGCTTTTTTTTTTCCTGATGATGTGGGTTTCAGCTTTTTAGTATTAGCATACATAGTTTTAGACCACATTCAACCATTTATGATGTAGTTCAGTCCTTAGAAAGGAAGTATTCTGACAAATGTTGCTTGCAGATAAGCTAATTGCAAGTAAAACGACAAACTAATTAGGTTGCTACCTGAAAAGCTGAACTGCCGTTCAAACAGATTTGGCACTCTAACACAGAGCATGTCAAGTAAAGGTTGGAGTCATCCCTATGTATATAATTAAAAATTAAATAATTGTTTCTTCTTCCCCTTGCTCTCTAATCATTGCTTTTTGTGCTCACTTGCTGTCAGCAGGTTATTCCTCTGGGATTCTGTTTGGGATTTTGTTTTTCAAAATCTTTTCCACATAAGGAAGCTTTTTCCAAACACTCCACAAAATTCATTTCAGCAGATGAATAAGCGATTCAAATGATCAAAGCAAAGGATGCTGGAAAGAATTATGGGTCAAATAAATCTGCCCGAGTTAGTTGCCTTTTCTCCTTTCCACTCCTTGCTTGGGTTACTCATGCAACATCAGAAACGGGGACATGTTTTCTGATGAAGGGCCGGCTTCTCTGCAGAATGCCGGCAAGGGCCTGCATTTAATCTCTGTGGTGCCAGCGTCAGTGCAACAATCTCAGTCACAAATGATAAAGCCATACTCGGTCATGAGCAACATTCGTGCATCTGTGTAACTTTGTTTTGTTTTGATTTGTTTCGTTTTGGAACTTCCTGCTGTTGTTTAGTCTTCTCCCTGCATGGTGAGGAAACAGGACAAACCTTTGCCGGCACCGCCACCTCCCCTGCGGGACCCTCCGCCGCCGCCGCCGCCGGAGCGGCCTCCCCCGATCCTGCCGGACAGCAGGGCCGGCCGGCCCCTGCAGCAGCCCGACAGCCTGCCGGCCAGGGACCAGCCTCTGCCCCTCGAGAGCTGGTGTCCCAGGGACGTGTTTGCCACAGGCCAGCTGGTGGGCTGCCGAGGCGGCGGCGATGCTTCCCCCAAGGCAGGACTGACCGCCATTTCAAGCATGAACGGGAGGCACGGCCGCATGAGTTCCGAGCAGGGCTTTCTGAGGAAGCACAGGCGTCACGAGCTGCCTGCAGAAGGTGCTAAGGTATTTCTGATGAACTAGGTGTTGTTCCTAAATTCACACCCTACTGCAGCATTGGCTAACACGCTATTTATGTTGGCCAGTGTTGGTTTGTGGTTTCTGAAGCTTTTGTGTTGATACTTAATAATAAGCTGCTTATAAAGAAATGATTTGTAAAATGTCATTTGTAAAGCAACAGGACATGAAGGTCTGAGTTACAATTTTCACATAAAACCTAAAAATATCTTTGAGATACTATTCTAGATCTGCTATATTATTCTAGCAAATTATCCACAATAATGATGTATCCCTGTATGCTGTAATAATATAGCTTCTCAAGTCTGCTTTGGAACTGTCATGTGCCAAAAGTGTGTATGGGTTTTCTGATGGAATAGTAGATGTTCCAGTTAGCTCTGTTGTAGGTGAGGTGAATGCTTGCGTTTAGAAGCTTCAGGCACTTGCAAAGTCATTTAGAGCTGGTCAGGCTTAGCTTTGAAAAGAGATCAAATGGTGATGTCCTAAGAAAAAATTTCTAGTTCTGCTCTGATCAGTTTTACCAAAGCAGCTCAGTAATTTATTCACAGAGATGATTAACTCAAAGCTGCTCTTGTTTTCTTGAAAACTACGTAGCTTGTGCAAGACTACATAGCTCTTTCTTAGACAGATATGTTTGTGTTTAAGTCATGGTAATTAGAAATCTTTTTTTTTTGTCTATTTACTTTTTCAAAGACCAGAAGCTGTTTAATCTTTCTGTCTGAGGCTAATTTGTGTGTGTGTGTGTGTGTATGTATGTATGTATGTATATAGCAAATATCTTTCCTATCTATACATAGATATGTGTATATATATGTTTGGTTTTTGGTTATATTGAAAGTACGTTACTGAATTTCAATTACTATTGATAAGGGGTATTAACATATGTTATGAAAGGTACTTAAGTCATCTAGGGTATTATATATAATTAAATTATTATTATTCTTATATAATGCTTATTTCAGCATTGAGGGAAAGCACCAAAATTTTATGTAGAACTAGGCTATTTTTTAAAGTGCTGCAAGTTTTATTCTCATTTTAAAAGGATAGCTACTGGGTTTATATCTTCAACAGTACCTTCATGTAGCATTCTTGTTGTGGTCTAGCACTGTACTGAAGCTGGTGGAATGAATACTTCTCAAATTAGAATACCCAGTCAGTGTGGAAGTGTAGTCTGGAGAAGTTACATATATGTATCCTTAACCAAGTGCTTCTTGAACTGTCATCTTCAGATTGTAGTTCTAAACTGTTTGATGAGGGGAAGCAACCCTGAATAACCATTTCAGGTTGTATTTACATTAATGAGGGAAACATGGAATGAATTTTCTTCCCTGATTCATGTATCAATTGTACTATAAACCTTTTGCTATTGGTAGAAGCCCAATCCCATAGGATTGGGAAGACAATCCTATGGATTCTGGCAGGCACTGTATCACAGTTTTAAAAATTAATATGTTTAGCATAATGTACCCATTGCTTTGCCATTACACTTCATCTCTCTCACTTTGCAGTCTTGAAATCTTAATTTTCCCCCAAGCAGTTCAGCTGTAACTAAATGTCTGTCTAGTAATTGTCATGTGAAACTTCTTTTGGTGAAGTTTTAAATAACATGTTCTACAGCTCCAAAATAGGGTGACCTGAAACAGGCCTGAGAGTCACTTCAGAGACAGCTCTGTGAGCTCCTAGGAAAGCCTTTACCCACAGGCTTCTCAAGGTCTCTTGTGTAATACCTAGTTGATGAATATCCATGGTGACAGAAGGAGATACCCATTGTAATACTTGTGTGATTTTTAGGTTTTTTCAAATGGTCATCTGATAAATGAAGAGTATGATGTCCCTCCACGGCTTTCACCCCCTCTTCCAGCTGGCTCCGTCACCCCTAGTCTAAAGTAAGTTAACTCTATCAAGAAAAGTTCTAATTAATATTAGATAATAGCACTGACTCTCTGGTGCTAAAAGAAAAAAATGGGAAAAAGAAAGAAATTTACTAATATAACTTGATGTGCTTTCCATTAATTTTAATGTGCCTTTACAAAGGAAATGTAAATGGTATTGATTAAATGTGAGCAGTCCTAATGTTAATTGAATATAGCATGTTTGTATGGGGAAAGAGGATAAATTGTGGCAGCTCTTGCTCACAGACATTTGGCAGTGAGAGCAGATACTGTCTGGTTTGGCTTCTATTACTACAAGAGAAGTGTGGTCAGAGCTATTTATCGCAGGAGATGACAGATTCTAGGAAAGTGCTAGGGCTAAAAAAAATTGTCTTCTGTCACTTCTGCCCCTAATCCAGTCAGACTTTCTGGGCTTTCAGTACATGGAGCTTTATCCAAGATTCACACTATCATCTCTTATTTGTAATGGCTAAAAAGCAAGCCACCAAAACCATTTTTTATGATTTTAAATGTGATCAACCTTCCTGAGTTCCAGAATATGAGGAGATTTGTCATTTTAAGTGCAGACTACTGTTAGTCTTCCAGTAAAATGACTATTTATTTTTAAAATAAGGATGTTGCTGTCATAGGAAGTATCTTCCGACTCTGGATGACACAGGATTTCGTACAGAACAAGATATATTTAAAGTTGAAAGCTTGGAAGTCCTATAATATGATTTTTCCCTTTTTTGTGTTTATGTAAGCAAATTGGAGCATTCCACAATAATTCTCTCCTATAACTTCTTTCCAGTGTTCTGGCCATGATTCTTGCTGTTAAATAATGTAATTGGACAGTCCATATTAGTCCTGAACTTTCTCATTCCATTTTTGTGTTCAGTTAGCTTTAATATAAAAGACAAATATATTTCAGTGTTTTATTAATATGCTGGATTTTTTTCTTCCTGAGCACTACAGTGAAGGTGCAGTGGAACACTGACTTTTTTATTTAGAAGCTTGTTTTCAGGTGGAACAATTGCTGAGGTGGAGTTCTCCATGCCTACTTTCAGTTCAGAAGAAAATTTTAGATTATCCAGGCATATCTGAACTTAAATGCTGGGGTGTAACCTGATGGAGGTAGGGTCTCTGAGCAGTACCAGTTGGATACCTCATGTAATCAGTGCCCTTCTAGTCTACTTATTTCATAACACAATGCAAATCTAAAGAGGGAAATATTCATATTTTTGCATTTCATAGCATGGGAAAACATCCCCCTTCATGAGAATCCCATTTTTTTACTCAGATATTTGCAGATGTAGCCTAGAACCAAAATACAGTGTATCCACAGACCATTGGAAAGTCCACACAATATTGTGACAATATGTACAGGCCCAACATCCATGTCAAGCCAATCCAAAGCTAGAATGTGTGACTTCAACACGGTCAAAAGAAATTCTTTGATTAACTGAAGACTTCTGAATAGAAACCTGATTAATTCCAGGAAGAAGGAATTCATTTGCAAAAACTGCATTGATTTTTGCGGAAGAAATTACCTTTCATTTCTGTTTTGGCTTTCTACTTACATATTTTAAAAATTACACAGTCAATTTTATATTGATTATATTAATTTTTATATTTTTAAAATGTAAAATTATCAACACGTGTTAAGAATAAGAAGTTCAAATTATCTAATTACTAAAATATCACACAGAATGACTGTTAAAAGTAAAAATTGATCACTATGTGTTCTTTCTTTAAACACTAGTATGTCTGTTTTTCATTTATTTAAAATTAAGGTTTTGTTACTGCTAGGAAATACATATTGTGTGACAATATGTAGGTGGAAAAACTGGCTAAGAAGGGAAAAAAAATCTTTAAAAACGGCAATTTCCACCAACCACAACAGTTGCTTTCAAAGAAAGTAACTCAATATCTATCATGATTTATTTGGAAATGTTGGAGAGAATATTTCTACAGTCTATTTTTCCTCCTGTTGAATTGACTGCTCTCAGCACTCATAAATACTGACCTATACTTCATTTCGAATACCCAGCTTTTTGCAGCTGTTTTACTACAGTTAATCTGAGCAAGTTGCTCATTTTTTTTGTGCTCTCCAGTCTGTACAGTGTATTGGATACAGTGTAGCTGGTTTACTTCATACAGCTCCAAGGCATTCTATTCTTTCTTGTTATAATCAGTCTGTAATTCCAAACATTTGACTGAAGGATACATTGATCATGTATGAAATGTCTTATTCTAAATAACAAGCAGGCAACATGACTCTTACTTGAAACTCCACAATTCTAAAATGTCCCTTGTCTAAAATATTTGATCAGATTTTACTGAATATAATGTTACAAATACGAGATTTTTTTCCATAAAAAGTTATATTAATAGAAAAGCACTGGAGGGTTTTGAGTTTTTTGTTGGTTTTTTTTTCCTGGAAACAGTGCTGATTTATTTTTGTTTTACTAAACTAGTTATTTAAAGTGTACTTCAATAATGAAATATTGGACTCTTGCTAACGGAACATCTGATTTTTATTTTCCACTCAGCCCCTATGTTTTTGACAGGACATGTGAAAATAGTTATTTTAATTGGACTTCTGTAATTATGGCAGACTTTTTGATCCAATTGCTGTTTTATTCTTGAAAACTCTTATGTCAAAGATACAGAGTGATTCTTCCCCAAAACTTCAAAATGTTCAAGTTAAATAGTGTTTGTCTCTATCTGGTGAGTAGCTCCCATTTTGCTTCATCAGTGGCAGACTCTGTCTCAAAAGTACCCAAAGTCACAGTGGTGTTTTGCATGAGGGAGCATCCATTTATGCCTATGTAATGAAGCATCCAATTCCAATCACCTTTTGTAGTCTGTAAATATATTAAGAATACTTAGTTGCCTTGAAGTAGTTGAGGGAAAAGTAGCACCCAAAGGTGTTTCTCTTCTTTTCAGTCTTGCTAACAAAATTTTGAAGGTGAAATCATAGTTTCATTATGGCAAACTATGTCTTGGAATTCTTGTCTCACTTGAGATTAGCCTTTGGCATGGCACTTTGTGGTGACAGAAGGAGCAGGGCTGATGTGCATGTTCCAGACACGTGAGAGGACAGTGTGTGTCCTCACTTACAGCTTGACAGGCCACTGAAAGGGTGATTGTCCTCTGCATCACTAAGCCCTGCTAAACACCTTTTCTCATGAATTAACTTCTGTTTAGTGCTTTTGATAAGTGCAAACAAGCTGAGCCTTGCAAGTGTCTATTTAGTACTCTAATTCTTTGCAATTCTCTGCTATGTTGAGCTTGCTTAAAGTAGCTGTTTATCTCTTAGAAGGGCAGCTGCCCTTTGCTCTGTGCATTCTCAGTGACAAAAAGTCAGTAACTATACAAGTTTGTTTCTCATGGTGCTTTTGTCTCCTTATATGTGGCAGACATACTAAGGATGTTTTGGCTAAAGAAGAGTATTTTCAGTATTATCTGAGGTCCAGTACCTGACAGCTAAAGATAAACCAGTATTTTTCTCATCTCCTTAGGTGCCCTGGTCCTTCAGCAAATTCTCTGTCCGATAAATCAAGGGAACACCCAGATGATGATGATGATGAATACAAAATTCCTTCTTCACATACTTTTACAGTGACCTCACAACCACCTCATGGTCATAATATAAAACCTCTTGCTCGGTAAGGTAATCTAGCAGCCTTGAAAAAGATATTTTTACAAGACCTCTGCTTTTTCCAAAATCACCTGTATTCAATGTCTGTAATGATGCTTAAGCTTGCCTGCCTTCTAAACTTGGATTACCCATGCTTCTGTTTCATTTGGCCACCACCACAAATAAAAACCTATGAAGTTCGCTTCTTTGTAACTCTGTTGTATCAGAATTGGGTATTTTTTGCCTTTGGATACCATTTCTGCATTTGGGGTCTTTTTTATTCCCCTTACATTGGGGTTTTCAAAACTGACCAGGAGTTTCAACCCCTAAACTCTTTCAAATTGAATTTTAAAGAGAATTGTGTGACTGAAATTCCCAGTAAGCTTTGAAATTCTTAGCCTTTCGCATTTTATATAATTCAGTTTAAAAGCTGTAGGAATGTGCAAGTTCTGTGATGCCAGGCTGCTCATGGATTAAACAATTTATTATTAAGGTAGATAGAGCTCTGTTTAATGCTGCCAGCTACAGCCTAAATGTGCTCAGAGAGAGAGAGAGAGGGTGGAAAGAGGGAGCTGAGCATGAGAGCATGGGGATAGAGATGAGGGAGCTGAGAGGAGTGGGTGAGGAGGAGATTAAGGGGATGAGGAGAGGGGCAAGAGGGAAGAAGGTAAGAGATTGAGAGAGGGCCAAGGAAGGC
>VWYI01003343.1:49423-301217 GCA_013399455.1 Anthoscopus minutus | reverse complement strand
TAAGTGTTGAATGTTTCAAACACTGATCTGAAAACATTACAGAAGTTTATGTAGGATTGTATTTCCTTCACAGTTAGATACAGGTTCAAGCTAACAGCTTGGTAACTCCTATATAAACTTAAGGGTGTACTGCTGTATTCTTTTTTCTTTCATTTTTAAAGAACTATTTCCTTCCAAAATTGCATTAACGGCACAAGTCGAGTGTATAACATGAAGAACTTTATTGTCCTTTAAGTACTGGAACTCATGTAGACACCCAGAAGCAATGATTTTGCAAATGATTTTCCTGTCATTTAGCTTGTTATAGTTGTTATAGTTGGTCTTACTGTCCTGAAAATCTCTTCTTTCTGAATCAGTGATGAAGAACGCTACAGATACAGAGACTATGCAGAGAGGGGCTATGACCGCCATAGGACAAGTAGAGAGAAAGAAGACAGACACAGAGACAGGAGACACAGAGAGAAAGAAGAGACTCGACACAAGTCATCTCGAAGGTTTGATTTCTCTGTTTTTAATAGTCCAGTTTAAAAAAAAAAAAAGAAGGTAAACTTTTAAAAGAACCCCAGACAAACAGGAGTTTTGTGGAAAGACTGTAAACACTTGAATGTGCTACTTGGAACAAGTCTGCCATATAAAACGTGGGCAGACAAAAAGCAATACTGACCCTGGGTAACCTTGTATTGAGTGATGTAAGTGACAGTCAGTATGTGAACAGAAATTAGGACACTGGGGAAAGAAGGGTAAAAATGGTGAGTCAGAAAGAGGTGGAATGAAGCTGACATTCAGCAGCATGAGCAGAACAACAGTCATTCTCAGTAAGTACAATAATCCTCACAGTCACTTGATAAAAATTGTTCTACATGATAAGTTAGAAATAAAAGTTAAATCCAGAAAATGGGGTCAACAAGAATGCCAAATTATTAAGGAATGCCAATAGGTACATGATATTGTTAAAAGTATTGCTATTAGAATATGGGCTACAAATATGAAAAATCATTCAATTTTCCCCACAAAAAGTACAGGATGGATAGATGTATGTTCCATTCCAGGAAAAATTCAGTTGTGCACTGACATCTAAAAACTGAGTTGGGATCAGATGGCAGTTTTCAAATATGAATCCAGAAGCTGTTTTTTTGGTACTGTGTAATTAAATTGGGCCTGAAGTGCCAAGTGTTTGAGGCATGTTTTTTCTCTCTAATTAGTAACAGCAGACGTCGTCACGACAGTGAAGAAGGGGATAGCCACAGAAGGCACAAACACAAGAAGTCCAAAAGAAGCAAAGAAGGAAAAGAAGCCAGTGGTGAACCTGCTCCTGAACAGGAAAACACTGAAGCTGCCCCTGTGGAATAGGCTTGTGTGATTTTTGCTTACTTGCATATATATTAGTGCCAGAAATAGATTACTATAAATCTTGTTATTTTTCTGGGAATTATAATAATTTGCTCTTAATCTTGTTCTGTTAGTTTGAAATCAAAGGTTACTTTGGTTTTTTTTGAAAATAAAAGAACGAATTTTTCATGTTAAGATTCTTGGACTGACTTTGTCTTTTAAGAAACAGTGAGAAAACATCTTACAGCTAGAGGCTTATGCTCTTACAATATAAGTAGGGCTTAAATTCTTTGTATTAAATTGTCTCCTTTTTTCATAAGCCAACGAGAAGGTCATTCTTTTACTGACTTTAGAAACAGTATGCATTCATTTTATTATATACCCAACATCTGGAACAGTGTGGGTTTAGCATAGCTTTTGGAGTCATATTTGGAAAGGTCATCCTTTACTACAGGGACACACAGGAACTGCTTTTCAAAAGCCTTGTAATAACGTGAAGCAAAAAAATATTAGGAAAGTGGGAAAGGTGCTGATTGTTCTTAGTTAGAACGGAACACTGAGCATGGTGATGATACACTTGGTAATTATGTCTGGTTCGTGTGGGTGCATAAGGATGAATTAAGCTGGATAATCATCCCTGCTGCTTTCCAGTGGCTTAAGAGAGAGTTCATTTTAGTCTTTGTTCTAGGGGAACAGCTGCCCTTAACATGATGAAGATTAACAAACATATCCTCTTCCCACTGCAAGCTTGTGAGATACAAACAAGACTGCAGAAATGAGTTGCACAGAAAGACAAAGGACTATTTTGAGAGACATACAAGACCACCATCACTTTTAGATTTACTTCATGCAGAACAGTATCAAGTGTGATTGATAAGGCAGTCCAACAAAAATTTTACTGCTATTCAAAAGACTTACTTGATGTCTTTAGCAGGGTGCAGTGTACTTCCTTAAAAGTAACATTATATATAAAAATCCCAGATTTAATAGTATTAATCAGAACAAACCAGGGAAACGAGGTAATTTGGTTTTGGATGAAAATAATGTATGTACAAGTACACAGTTACAGTTATTTTTAATTATTTTAGAAATTTCATTCACAGTTTTACAGACTAACAAACAGTACTTGAAAGTCTTGAAAATACCAGCTTCATGCTGACCATGAAAAGGTACACATAATCAAAGTGCTATTAATGTGTTGGATAAAAACCTTCATCTGATTATTGCAACTAGAAAAATTGCAAGAAATATTTCCATAAGTTATTCAAGGTTTTCTTTTTGTAAATCAAAATAAAGTGAGTGAGCAGAAGCTGTTGCTCCCTAAATTTCATTATTATTATAATGCATTAAATAGATATACAGATATGTATAAAAAAACCAACAAAAACCCCTTGAGAACACAGGGAAGGAAGGACTTAAGTCTGTAGCTTGGATCACTCTGAAGTGATTTTCTGACGGGTGTCACTGCTTTGCCTAAACTTGACTTTTCTTGACATGCAGGTTGAAATTTCACAAACCTTTTCTTAATAAATACATACTTAACCTGCCCAAAAAACAAAGACTGATGTTCCTTTCTTAAATTTTTTTCCCCATTTTAAGATACTTGTCATACTCTCCATGAAGACTTGTTTTACAAAAACGTGCCAGGCCAGGACACAATTGTGAGAGTAATTTTTCCTTTTAGTTCTTTGAGCATCCTTGCCAAGCAGGCATGCATCATTCCTGATGTGTTTCTGCCATTGACAGCAAGGAGGATATCACCACATCTGGAAAAACAAATGCAAGACAACAATTAAACAAGGTCACTTCTTTTCTTAGATGCTTTCAAATGCAAAGCACATCCTTAAGCTGGGGGAAGGGGTAGAAATGATTGTTATGGTTCCTTCTCTGCCTAACTACTCTTTATGAATAAGGGAATAAAGCAGGTGAAAATACTTCACTTGTTTGGGTTTATAATTTATAATTAATTAAACATATTTGAAAGAAAACATTATATAGTTCTTCTGATATTCATTCTGATGAATCATCATCACAGAATCATAGAAGGGCTTTGGTTGAAGGATCTGGGCTCTGGGCAGGAACACCTACTAGACCAGGTTGCTCAAAGCCCCAGCCAACCTGTCCTTGAATAAGGAGGAAGCATCCACAACTTCTTTGGGCAACCAGTTCCAGTGCCTCACCACCCTCAGAATAAATAATTTATTTTTAATATCTGGTCTAAACCTACTGTCTTTCAGTTTAAAGCCATTGTCCCTTGTCCTAGCACTACATACTCTTGTAAAAAGTCCTTTTCCAGCTTTCTTGTGGGCCCTTTTTAGATACTAGAATAATCTGTGTTCTGAACAACTGCACCTTTTAAGCCTTGTTAATTGATGTAAGTTTGTGCCATGACTGTGCATTTTCTTTCTTCAAGTGTATTGGTGTTTGCAGGGAAGGCGTGTTTGGGGTGTTTAGAACTGGATATGTGGGAAACCTCTGTGCTGGCATGCTTTGTACCACCCCAGAGATCCAATTGACTCTTCTTTTAACTCACATACTAGTGGGTTGCTAGACATCTGAAAACATTCTACTATGAAGGCAAATCTGTTAAATTTCAGGGTACTTATGTCCTGTTTGCAGATCTCCCAGAGTTAGTTTTGTATCAGTGAGTCCTTCTCCCATCCCTGCTACTGCACATGTTTTTAAAAAACCCCACAAGTTAACCAGAATAAAAACTAAATGCTACTTTTTTTTTTATATTAATTATTACCTAATTCTGCCATCGTTATATGCTGGTGTTCCCCCAACAATGGATTTGATAAAGAATGGTTTGTTTCCAGTATGTTCTTCATAACCTCCTACGATGCTGAAGCCAAGACTTCCAGATGTATTTCTTCGTAATACGATTTCTTTGCAGCTGTACAAATACCTGAAATAAACCAATTAAATTAAATGTCTTATAGTTAACTTTAGATTCTGATGAACCATTAATAATAAATCTGTCTTTTTATGCCGTGAAAAGTGTTTTTAAGAGTTAAAGTAGTCCCACATTTCCATTGTGTTAAGCCCCTACACCTCTCTTCTGTTTCTGTAGTATTGCTTTCCTGTCATAACCAGTTATCCCAAAAGTAAAATCAGTGTATAGTCTTGGGATTAAGTATTAAATAAGTTTTTTAATAGGGTAGAAATCTATGCAAATGGTCTAGTTGGTGTGATGGAGAAAAGCACTTAAGCCCGGATTTAATGTTCATAAATCAGCAAAAAGCTGTATTTCTTCTACCTTATACAGCCCAATGACTTGTTTATCTTCCAGATACAAGCCTGTATGTGATTAGTTATGTCAAAGTGAAATAATATTAAGGCCAATGGAATGAACTACAAAAATGACAGATGACACAAAGACAGGTATTGGTGGAATTAGGGATCCTAAGCTTTCCTTGTTGAGTAACCTGATATGTCACAGCATGGAACTGTGACTTATGTGAGAAACTTAGCCATGTGAATCAGTGCTTAGGAGTTCTCAGTACTTTCAGTCTGCTCTCAAGAAGATTGTTTGTCCTTACTGTAATGATTAACACAAGATTTTGTAGTAACAGGACTGAAATCTGCTTCTCCCTCCATTTGTCTTTTGAATGTATTTTACGATACTGTATGTTATGCTCATCAAAGCTTAGGTTCCAAAACTAGGGGAAGGGTAAAACAAGTATAGTGTTAGTAGACTCTTAAAGGTTGCTTAATGCTCCGAGTACATTAATTATTGTTTTTTTTAAAAACCAAATAATTCCATTTGTTAGAGAGTGAGTGATAGAAATTTCTGTTCATAGTACTTGACCAGCTTAGCATTAGTGGTGTCCCCAGAAATTATTGAAATTACAGAATGACTAAAAATATATTTGCTACTCCAAATCTTAAAATATAGGCTAACCTACAGCAGGCAACTCTTACAAGCTCTATTCAGAGCCTTTTTAGGTTTCCAAGAAGCATCTGACACTTCTACAGGAGGATAACTAGCCTTCATCTTAAAGACTGATCTGCCTAGTGTTTTAAATAGTGCATTTGCTGTCTTTCACCCAGCAATATTAGATGAGTCCCCAGGGCCTACAAATAGTCACCTGCTGCCAGGAGGGCAGGTATGTAATATTTGCACAAGAATTCACTGGTTGCTAATGGAAGAAACGGGTGACATTTTCTTCTTCCTCAGCAGCCAGGCATTATTACTTTACAGTCTGTGGACTTCTTCAATGTGCAAAATCACTTAAACCCTCTGTTTAATGGTACTTATCAAGGTCACGACCAAGTAGTGCCAGGATTCAGCCCTTGGTGCCATAATTCAGTGTTGATTTTGGGACAGAGGTCTCTGCTGCCCAGTACTACTCTCACTAGCTTAAGAAGCCCGTTCCTGAAATTGAAAGGTAATCAGCTAAACCCTTAAGCCATAGAAAAGTAGGCAAGCAGGTAAAGACAGGAGGATAGAAGGCAGTGAAGTCAAACATGCCTTATGTGCATTTTATACATGCTGTCTATAGGGTTATTAGTTGCATGATCTCTATCAGTCCAGAAAGCATAAATACATATTTGCTGTCAATGTGTATGGTAAAATTAAGTAAAATAGACACAGCATAATAGCATTAGGATTGTTCTCTGCCAGAGCAGAGAAAACACATGGAAACCCAAGGAACAGCAAAGAGCAACCAGTCTTGTGACTCCAAGCCCCTGTGCTGCCTTTTGCCTTATCACAGGGACTAGGTGTAACTTGCTGTGACAAGAAGGCAGTGGAGACATGGAAGGCAGAAGAGGTGCTGGTGTGATGGTCAGTTTGGGAAACTCCCTTCTCTCCTCTTTTCATAAAGTGTTTACAAGCTTGTCTTCTTTGGTTCTCAATACCCAAATTGGTAATTAATGTTCGAGAGCCATAGCTAGAGACTGACTCTTAAAAGAATAAGTGTTTAAGAGTGTTTAGGATGTGTTTATGCCTTTAACTGTATGTTTTCTTATCTCCCTCCTATGGGATAGAGGTACAAGTGTGGCAGTGTCCATCAGCTGTTTGTCAGCGCTCTCACAACTGTGAAAAGGATGCTGGCAGGCAGAGCTGAGCTGTATGAAATGCTTGCTTCAAACAGTTCAGTGCCTAAGCAGAGATGCCTGCTCTGCCTAAGCAAAGAGCAGCCCACAGGGACTCCATTTTAGGGAGGGAAAGGGACTTCTTTTAGGGCTGTTTAATCATAAAGACAAGCTACAAAGTGTCACAGAGAAAAAATATAGTCGTATGAAGATGCTTGGTGTATTTGAGTAGCTTATATTTCTGTGATAATGAAAGCCCCAGTCTGGGTGTTTTGACCCAGTCAAACTACCATAACCCACTAAACTGCAACTGGTCTGAGGAGAACCATCTCCTTGGAATAATGCAGCTCACAGTCTTCTGCCTTTATTGCTAAATACACCAGAAGATGAGGATAAGGACTAATTTATGTGTGAACCTGCCTCAGATACAAGGTTTGGGGATATACAGTGTCTACCCACAGGATCCTGTCCTAAGCAATACTACAACTAAGTATCAGTTACTGATGCATGAGGAATTTAAAAGTGCCTGTTTTCAAGCAGTTAAATGTGCAATTCCCTGCTGATTTTCTTGAAGAACAAGTAGCCTTATGCTCTAGGAATGAAAACCAGCCCAACTGCAGGAGGATTTCAGCAATAACAGCTATGAAAAGGGTAACTCCCTCCTCCCTCCCCATTACAATACACAAATGGCAGCCAAGTAAGTAATATTTGAGAATTGCTTCCACCAGCATCCTACAGCCCGTACTGAGTTACTTTGGAGGTGTTTATGTCATAATTTCATGTTTTGCATCTTGTTCTACCCCAGGTTTGCAGAATTACTTTGGCCACTGATCTCTTTCTTGTCTCACTTTACGGATGAAGAAAAGTACTTGTGTGAAGTACTAATGTTTGTAAATGTTATGACAGGATGATCTAAAAAGTATTCCAAGTACTAGCTGAGGGAAGAAAATGTGAGGAGAGCAAAGAAGGGAGAGCAGGAAAACAAGCAAGGGTAGAAGCAGCATCACAGAGCTGGGGAAATGCTTTTTGCCAGCTGTTCCCTGTTATTTCTTTTGTGCATGCTTCACAACAACATATCCCTCTACCAATAAAGGAGTTCTGTCTTCCTAAACAACAAACAATTAAATTAGCTACCCTGAAATAAGTCTTCAGGCAAGAATGCTTTATGTCCTGCATCACTGTTTCCTCCCGCCACCCAGCCCAAAGCCCCTCTGCTTGCATGCAGGCCAAGTTTTGACAGATGTCAGATGCACATGTGCACGTATTTTATAACCACCACATATTGGATCGTACTACAGAAAGAAGAGAGGAACTGTTTATGTATTATTAAGCCATACAAAAGTGAAAAAACCCAATTCTAAGATCTCACAAGAAAAGGACAAAATTTAAGTGAGATCCACAAATACTAAATTAGCAAGATGGCTTTTCCAAGTCTTTGAGCTTCGGTGCAAGGGATCAGATAACTTGTCTGATTCTGCTGCTACCAACTTCATCCAGAAAAATTATTTAATTCCCTAACTCTCAACATTTGTGTCTCTTGTCTGTACCATCTTTGTAATATGCATGTAGTCCCTAGGAAAGACAGAGTTGTATTCTAGTATGGAAAAATCAGGCATTTACATTTACTTTAAATCATGTAACTGTTATTAATGTTAGCCTGATTTCTGCTGCATTGGTCATGGAAAGAAATCTGTAGACACGCTCTAGTGTTAAGTTCAACTCAGCACATTTTATGGTACCATTCACAGGTTTTTCTTCAAAATGTCATGGATTTGGAACAAAGGAAAGACTCTGTCTCCTCAGTTTCCTGAACTCTAAGTTGTGAGATGAAGCTGACTCTGAACACCCCACCATGCTTGCTGTGAACAGATACACACACTGCACTGCCAGGGCTTGTCTTGAGACACATCTTTTCCTTCTCAAAAGAATTAAAATAATCTACTATTCCATCTCTTCTTTTTAAAACCATGCCTGTTCCCAGCCTACCAGTTTTACTGCCTTTTTTATTTGTTCAATTTGTCTTACATAGGTGTGCCACTTCTTGCCCATCTTCCCAAGTACTTTGCATGATCCTGCATAATGATGATTTTGACATTTCTACTTTTCCGTTAGCTGTACCAAACATTCTTTGACTCACATATCTTGGAGCAGTCCTTCTAGTAAGTTGTTTTAATTAAAGTGGGAGATTCTTCAGCATTTTGCCCCATAACTGCACTTCAGGCACTTTTTCCAAGATGGGCTTGTCAGACATCTATTTAGACAGAGTATAATTTTCTCTAACAGCCTGGAAAATGTCATGAGACTGCTGACAATATCTTGGGATCTAATGAGATGTGATCCTTGCCAAAAGCAAACTGAAAGCCAGAGAAAGCTTAAATGCTCCACCTGGAGCACAATGAGTTAACATGATACACATCCTCATGAGAGAATTTGTTGAAAGACTTTCTGATGTGGGCCCTGGAGAATCACAACAATAAGTGGGTGAGCACGCTTATGCTGGGGAAGACTGAAGGGTCTGCTAATACCTAGAGAGCAATCCCAAACCTGATCCTCTTGTGCCCCTATCAGCCAATCAGCTGCTAGTAAGAAAACAGGGCACCTTTGTTACTGTCACATCTGATGTGCACTGGTCCCTGTCCCGGCACTGGTCTGATGTGCAGAGCAGTGTCCCCACTCAGCATACCAATGTCCCCATGTCTCTTTGAAGGAGAAGGGCCATGCTGTGCTCTGTGCATGGCCTCACAGCTGGGGATAGAGTTACAATGAACTCTTGTCTTCAGCCTTGCTGACACTGGGGCTGATTTTCCTTCAGACAAAAAGAGTTGGAATGCCTTCACACATGCAGCCTTCAGAGGAGGAAGGCTAAAGTGAGCTTAGAAACTGTTCCTAAAATGGGAAAACCCATTTTATTGCCAAACTGCAAAATGGAACTGACTGATGTGAACTCTGGGCGGAAGCCTGCAGTACTGTGGAGCTCTGTCCTTCATGTCCTCTACCATGCCAAGGCAGTGAGAACTTCAGGCAGCTGTGAGTAGAAGATGATGACCAGGCAGCTCAGGTTTTCTGCACAGCCCAATGAAGGTGGCATAGGCAGGGTATGATTGTTCCAGTCCATCTAGCAATGGATGGTGATAGATGGCAAGGCTCAGCACTGCAGATTGCAGCATCTATAAGGCCTCTATCTGTTGATGTCTCTTCACTGGGAGCATTACCCATGCTCTCATACATTCACTGTGGTTTTGGTCAAGCTCAGGAGTGCAGAAGTTGTTAGCAGGAATGAGGATCTCCCTGGGCCTGCCTGTCTTCAGAGGGACTGAATGAGGAAAATTTACAATTGCCTGGGGTATCAAGTTAAGGGTCATCCATTTACTGCATTTTCTTTTTACTGCTTTTCTTTCACAGGTATAAAGATGTAGTCCTTTCCACTGGAGGAGGAACATTTTTCCTGTGAGTGACAGACACACAGCCTGCCTTCTGCTCTTGCAGTGCTTCAGCACATGTTATACAGTCATTAGACAAAGCCCTGAAAAACATCTGGCCCTCATAGCAGAGCTTGCTGTAAGGTGAATGAGCTCAAAATGGCTCCAGCTAGAAAGAGGGAAACATGTTATGCAAGAGTAGGAAATGAAGAGGAGTCCTGAAACAGTGCCTAGAGAAAAGCCCACCTGCTCTGCAGACCATCTTTTCCTGCACTCCTGTAAAAGGGAGACACTGAACTGCTGCCAAAGTTAGAAGTAAAGTCAAGAGGAACTTAAAAGATAAATTCTTCCTTCCATAAAACTGATTATCAGTTTCAGCTCTGTGACCCCAGCTTTTCATATTCAGATTCACAATATGTTCTCATTTGTTACTTTCTGGAATGTGGTAGAAGCTGTAGGTATTACACCGTGCACACTGAGAGCTTAGTGACGGGCGATGTGGCTCTTATTATCCTTGCTGAAATGACAACACAGCTGCTTCCTGTGCATGACAAATGGACTCCTTTCAGGCGGGGGTGGGGTTAAAAGAGGTGATTTGGAGATACTGGCCAACTGCACGAACTTTGCAACATCTGGGTAAAGTCAAACAATTCAGCTGGATTTGGCTAAGAAGGGCTGTGCAGCTTGAGTGTTGCAGGAAGAGTATCTCTGCCTTCTGCAGGGTGGTTGAGCCTAGACTCCAGTTCAGTCAGCTCCTGTATCACTGCAAGATTTTCCTTTCACTCCCTAAGTGCCAGATATGTTTACAAGATTGAAACAATTCAGTATCCTGTCCTCCCTTTCAAGGGGAACTGCATGTCTATTTTGCCATGTACACGTACCCATTTACAAAAGGGAGGTATTTACAGTCAAGTCACTGACAGAGCCTGGATTTAATTAAGATGTCAGAGCAATGAATCAAGCCAAAAGAAAGAATTGCCAGAAAATACAAATCTTTCCTCCCACTCCCCCTCAGCAAGAGGTTGCAATCTGTGAACTTACCGTGGCAGCCCCAGCCACATAACCCAGGACGGTGACCACTCGCTGCTCTCAGAGGTCACCTGTGTGTCCCCAGGGGGTGGTAGGTGACCCCGCTCCTCCTGGGCTTCACATGCTCTCATCTCCAGGGCTTTGAGCACCACTGAGGAGTTGGTGTTCTTCAGCAGGGCAACAGCCTCACTCCGGCTGACTCCTGTCAGATCAATGCCGTTCACATTCAGGAGGATGTCACCTGAGACCAATAAAACGGATGATAAAAAGTCTTGCAAGTGTTTCCATGATCCCCACCTCCACAAATGAGTGAGTCAAATCCATGGCCAGAATTGGCTGCCTGATGATGCTTTTTGTTAATCCTGTTGTTTAACGTGGCTGTGAAGCGTATGCTAGTAAACATGCCACAGGCATGAGGGAAGGGTCTAGATTCCTGTACACAGAATCTTTGCGTAGCTGGACAAAGGATTAGTCCTGGTTTCCACATCCTGTCTTGCATTTGGAGATGAACAAACAGCTGGAGTCCTGCAGTACCGACAAGCTTTGGTACCAGTGCCTAGTACTGGTCCAGGTCTCTGGAGTCCAATTCCAGCTAACAACATTTGTACTCAACCTAAGCTTGAAACTCGACAGCTCAATGTTTTTTCTCCCAGCTCTCCCTTGGCTGAGGACTGCCACTCCAACTGGCTCTTCTTAGTTTGCTTTGTGGAATAATATATTATTATTTTCATATTAATGCCTGTTTGAATGGCTGCAAGCCAAACCATCTTATTGTATGCCTTATTTATAATATAGGCACTGCAGCTACAGAGAAAAATGCAAGGACCTCAATTACTACAGGAAGAACAATAAGGACATCACTAATGTCATGCAAGCAGTCACAGTGCATGTGCCCTGCTACCCTCCATAGCAGGCTCCCACACCCTCTGTGCTTGGTCTGGATGCTTCTCGAGGCAGAGATGTATCACTGGCAGGCCAGGCACTGCAATATGAACATTAACCTCTTCTTGTGGTCTGCCCCCAGTGAGGAGGACAGCAGCCTAAAAGCTGCTCTTAATCAGAGGCCTATGGCACGATTATAACATCACATGTTCATTTGTTTCTAATTTTATCAAATTAACTAGGCTGAGTTTTCTGCACTGTCTCATGATGAATATTTTTTGGAAACTATCTCACTGAGAGGCAATCGTTTCTCAGCAGGAGGAAAGGAGATAACTGCTGTTTTGCTCCTGTTTTCATGTTCTCATATGGGTTTTGTTGAGCAGACACAAAGAGGAAATTCCCATGTGTGCCAATGCTGGGCACTGAGACACAAGCTCTTGGAGTCTGACTGGGTTTCAGTGATTCTGCCCCATTTTTGGGTGCCTTTGCTTCCCTCAAACTCAGGATTTCCCTCCACCTTCCAGGCAGTGACTGGACTGAAGGAGAACATAGGGAATGAAGGGTGAGCTGTGCCATTACTGGGTATAGGCTACTGAGGGACTTGGTTCTTGAAGATATAACATCCTGAAACCTCACTGTTTCATCTTTCCTCTACAGCCCAGCTATTTCCGCAAAACCAGCTGGTAAAATATGTTCCTCATCTTGCTCTAAAAGCTTATTCATGCAGAGGGGGAGAAACTATTAGCTTTATCAATCTGTTACATCAATAGCCAAATGGGTTAGGAAGCCAATATTTTTAGACATGATGTTGATGAGGCACTAATGTGGCCTCATATATAATGGGAATTTTGCTCCTATTTATTTCATTCAAATTCATGAATGCAATGACAAATAAACACAAAAAATCCTTCAAAAACACATGAAGGTTGCACAATGAATGTATCAGGAGTTAGGAGATGGTGGTGGCAGCTAATTTTCCTGTGAAAAGCTTTTTTTCCTTTCTACCAGAATATTCTAACAGCCTACTTCACAGATATGATTACTGCTGCATATTATGCCTGCCTTTTCTGGTAGCTGACTTGAGACTTTCTAATCTGACACATCCCAAAATCTGTGGGATTGATGGAGATGTCAGTGTGAAGCTCTTTCACTATCTCTCAGCTTTCAAAAGAAGCTCTTTATTTAAAGCAAGCTTTCAAAATCCCCCCTTTTTACCTGTTTTTATCCTGCTGTCTCTGCTGATCACTCCTCCAGGTTCCACACTTATCACATAGATAGGCAAATCCCATTCCCGGTTCGATGCTCCACCTGCCACAGTCATTCCCAGTGATTCTGTGTGATCTTTCCGGACAGCCACCACCTTCTCATGACAGGTGACAGTGTGAAGGGTGCTCTGTGATGGAGAAAATAGCAACAACAAACTGCAACTGACAGCTTTGGCATTTTCTATCAAAACAAATATTCATGGAAGTAACACCAAGACCCTTCCCAGCCACCTGGCCTGATGGTAGGCAGGACTCCCTCAGGGGCTTAAGCATCTGCAATCAGGGCTACCACCAAGATAACTGTGCTTTAATAGTTAAAGTCAGGCACTGCTCCCACAAAAAACAGTTCTTTTAGTGCTAAGGCTAACAGAATGAGGTCCTTGAAATGTAAACAAGGAATTTGATTTAAAAAGAAAAAAAGAGTTCTTGATAATAGTATCACTGGTGGTCATCAAATCTTTGACTATCAGGTTGTGCTTCTTATCTTGCCGTTTGCAGTCTGAGCATCATCTGTATAGTTATTGAGAAGTAGTCCTTTTGGGTTTGAGGAATTAAACCATTGGGGACATATTAGAAGAGATATATTTCATTTATCTTCCAGATATCTGTGTTTCTGTGTAAGTTGTGGGTGGAAATACACTTGAAGAATAAGTGTTTCTATTCAGGAAAAGAGAAGGACATTTACAGTGAGGAGCCAGCAGTTTCCAGGGTGCTCTTACTGCTAATGCTTGAAGGGTCACTTCAGGAGAGTCATCCTTGTATTTCTGCCCCTGAAAAGGCAAAGTTAAATACACATAGCTGCTCATGCAATAACTAGTTCATGAGTGAGGGTGAAACAAACCCCACAGGTGCACTCAGGATGGAGAACCACTGCAAGCTCCAACAAAAACTGTGAACTGAATGTCATGTTTACCACACACTCAGCTCTTACAAAAGAGTTCAAAAGGCAAATAAAATCTGGATTTAAATGTTAATTGCTTTGCTTTCTTTAAGTATTTCATAAGCAATGCCTCTGACATCAATTCCTGACAATCCCAGCTCCTCTTGCAGGAAACAGCATCACTCACTCCAGGCTCACATATAATAGCACACTTCTAAATACATTTCAAATGCATATTTAAAAGCCTCTTCTCAGTCACAAATATGGCTTCACAATCATAATGTGCAAAATAATCTTTAAACTCATTTAAAGACATATTAATCTCTTAGAAATCTGACCTCTCACAAAGACATTTTACATTGGTTCCTGGGCCAGGATCATGGAAAGTGGAGCAGATGAATCCACATCTCCCTAAGTCACAATGATGGACAAAGGAAGATTATGAAAAGAATCTTTTATGGGAATAGGGCAGACTATGTCTTTGATTTGTGGGGTTTTTTTGAAGGTGTGTTTGGTGGAACGAACTCCACACCAAGATTTCTGTGATGCAATGTTAACAGCAAAACACAGGACCTTCTAGAAGCTCAGCAAAGCATTTCTCTGCGCTTGACCAGATGAACAGTAGCTGCCACAGAGCTCCAGAAACAAAAAGGCAAAGAGCTCAGTGGAAAGAGGAACTCTCTCAGTCTCTGGGAAAAAAACCAAGCAACACAGTTGTTTGGACATAATAGACTTGGTCCATGCAGAACACAGGCACTATGTCAGAATAATTTGGTTTAGGGCTTGCAAACAAACTTAAGAATTTATGAAGATTTTAAAACCTCCAGAGAAATGTTCTGTTTCAGATGAATTTTATGTTCTGATCAATTTTAACCTTTCACCTTTGGCTTTAAGGTGTAAATATTTTAAACATAGTAGTTCTCTCTTTATGCAAATTAAGGTTTCATCTATGTTTTGCAAAATTATCCCTTTTCCCATTCCAAAGGAATGGCTTTCCATTGGGAAAAGGCCACTTTCTGAAACATGTAGGATAGGGACACCACTAATTTTCACAAAATTGCAATCTGAAATTTTGTAGCAAAACATGAAATTGGGATTCTATTTGTGGTTCTGAGTAAGAGAGCAGTCCTGTTACTTATGCAGCATACATTCAGTCTCAGATAAGAAAAACATTAGACCATTAGCCAATTTATCACTATTTTATTTTAGGAATCAGCACAGAGAAAAAGATTTCAAGGTAGTGCTTGGGAACAAATTGTCCTGCTGCATTTCAGTGAAGAATTATAGAAGTACCAATACTTGTATACTGAACCACAAAGGACCAATTTTCCTTTGAAGCTACTCTTTCCCATGTCATTTTTACATGGCTGCAGACAGAAAGGATTTGGGGTGACTTGACTGAGACAAAGGCAGTGATGAAAGGAAAGAAAAGCCTTTTTTAGTAAACATACGTAGAACTTGCTTGGAGGTATAATCGATATCAAGTAAACCAGTTAAAAGGCAGTGTTTATCAGTGACTGCATTTCAGTGCATTCTCTTCTAAACAATTGTCCTTCTCTGTCATTTTGAAGTGACCTTGGAGGTCAGGAGAAGAAAAACATAACAGTTCATCTCCTCCTCTTTTTATTTTATCCTCCTTTTCTGTATATTTACTTGAAAATAAATATTTACATCAGAAAATCACAACATCAAAGCCATGACACGTGTCTTGCAGGCAAAAAACATTGCTGTGTCTGTTTGGAAAATGTACTTCACCTGAAGGTTAACCTGCTCATATGGTCAGGAAACATTGCCTGTTCCAGCAACATTTTCTTTGCTTTAAATATTAGGCAGTTCATTTGAAAGAAGTAAGAAAACAACTCCAATTAAAAACAAGTGTTATTTAATTAAAGGCAAAGCTCCCAGTGACTTCAAAGGAATTGAATTGGGCCTGTTTATGCACTGCACAAGAAAGTGTTTGTGACATCTCTTTTCTGAATCTCAGCAGCAGCCAGGACAGTTTGGGCTGTGCTTCCCCTAACTCTGTACAAAGGAAAACAGATCCATGAGACCCTGGGCAGGACCAATCTCTTGGCACACCATACACCTGGCATGGCTGCCACCAGAGAAGGCTATGGTCACGAAAGGTCATCCTTTTCTTATCCAGAGCCTTGTGGGCAATATGGCTGGTCAACACTGGCCTCAAAGAGAGGCACCTCCTCACACCATACAGATGGAGGTTGGCTGTCCTGAGGCCAACAGCTTGGCCCAAAGTGGTTCCTGAGCCACCACACGAGCCAGATGGCTGCTGGAAACTAGAGTTTATTCTTGGTGCTGAATACAGACAAGTGTTGAGAGCAGATTTCAGCCCACATATACATACATGCTCTACAGTGAAAGCAGTTTCCCTCAAAGAGAGCATTCCTGACCATCCAATATCACCTTCTACAGTAAGCCCAGGGGATAAAAAGCATCTTAAAATTAACCAGAATTCAAGGCAGTCCTCTACTAATCACACATAATAACACAATCCCACTGAAGGCAGTAGGTAGCAGACTCATCAAACCACACACACATAGGAAACTCCCCTGACAGTGAGGTCCAGACAAGAACCTGATTTTGGGCAGGAGCTTTAGGACACTGTACAGGCCCTAGGCTTGCAAACATTACTTCTGCCTATTTAAAATAAATAACATTTTTTAAATCTTTCAGAACCAGTTTAAAGACCTTGAATTGCAAATTATGTTCTGTTAAACCTTCAGCAAAATATCATGAAATATTTAAACTGACACAGTCATGCCGTACAAAAGGGCAGCTCCAGTAATGTTTATCAGACCAAAAGTCTACAGTGCCTAAAGCTCATTGTGTCTACCAGCTCTACTGATCTGCTAATATATTGCCAGATCATTTTCTCTGATAGAAGCCCTCTTTACATACACACAAAGCTAAAGCGAGGTAGTAACAGTTCAGAATTTTCTTTTTTTTTGGCTGTGATCTTTCCTAGAAAGTGCCCAAATGGTGGCATTGCCCACAGCAGTACACCCACTCGTGCTTATGCAGTACTTATCTCTTGTGGAAAAGTGGAAATCCCCCTAAAAGCTGTGGCCTGTCCAACAAGAGATGATTCATTAGTCTTTATAGCACTTAATCATTAGACTTTAAAGGACTGTTTGTTACAAATCCAACTCTGCACCTTCTATTTCACAGCTACCCAAAATATTGTTGGACTTACCAAGAACTCCAATTCACCACCTCTTGATACAAGAAGAGAAAAGGAGGATCTCAGGGCAGAGAGAGACAAGTCATGTTCCAAATTAATCCCATGTGGTATCAATTAATTACTCAGACCAACATGGCAGGGTTAGCAGGTGCTCAGATCTTCCCTAGGAAGCCCACAGTAGCAACACAAGACAATTGCTGTCCTACACATATCTTCCTAAGGAAATTATTGCTTCATCAGAAAGTAATGCCTTGCAGATGCCTGATCAGTTGGGCACTACTTGTTACTTGGTTGCTACTGAACACTGACTGCTTTCTACTTTAACTCCTGCTAATCTGATCCCACCTAACAAGAGCTGTGATTGTGACTGTGGAAAAAAAACACCTAAAAATAGGTAAATAGGTGCTTCACACATAAAAACACTGAATAATGTAGTTTTAAAAGACCTGCAAAAATGGGCATATTTTAACATTTGTAGAATCCAGAGCTAGACTTGCCTCCTGGCTGACAGCTGTGCACCTGATATTTGGTCCAGAGGTCCCTTTAAGCACACAGCTGGCTATCCATCAAGCATGATGAACTTAAGCCCTGCCTGCACACTTCCCTGATACGCTCCTGGCACTGGTGGCCAGGGTCAAGCTTGCATGAGTTTGCATAAGTGGTGACACTCAGGGTGATTAATGTAAATTAACCAAACATGAGACTTGAAAGGCAGTGAAATAAACAAATTCAGCTCCTGCAAGGACATGCCTTTCTCTGTCTAAATTGGAAAGGATAACACTGAGTAAGCTCAGAAAATATATTTTCAAAACTCTAGTTGTATTGATTCTAACTTTAAATCTCGTGTGAGCATCAGCATCTCTCTGCTTTATGCAAAGAGAATATTGCAAATCTAGATGCACTAAGCACAAGCTCTCACCAGGCACACAGGGGCAGCTGGGGGGTCAGTTGATAACCACAGCCTTATCTGGTTGAGAAGGCTGCTCTGTGCTGTGTCCCTGGGTTGGGTCCAGACTTGCTGCAGGCTGGCAGCCCTTGCAGACCTCACACCATAAAAGTTCCAGGTGCTGCCAGAGCAGAACACACATGCTTTGGGTCTAAAGCTCCACAGAAAGTCCTCATGCTCTCAGCAGCCAGGGAAACCAGAGCTGCTGTCTGCCACCAAACTGCCAGCTGGGTCAGGGCATGGGTGTTTTAATAAATGAGCAACAGCCTAATAATGACCATAATTTTCAAGTAGCTTATGGGAACCTTTCAGGCCAGCATGTGAAAGCTTTTTGTCTGAAGACTATGCTACAGATGGAGAAACTTTAGAAAATATTTTCTTTTTGTTGGAATGCATTGTCCTCTGCTGGTTCACACTGCTGCTCAGATGTGTGGACATGGCCAGGATACTGTGTGCACATCAGCACCTGTCCCACCACTGCCCCTTGCCTTCTCTTTCCCTCCCCATGCCAGGCAAAGTCAGGACAGAACTAGTGGATAAATAATGACCAGCACAGCTTTTGTGTTTCCATTGCCAAGTAAGACATGTTTTTTTCTGGTGACAGAAGACAGATGTAACACCCTTAGACATTAAATAGTAGCTGCCCTCCCGTTTCCTTGTCCCATGGACTGCAGAGAAACCACACAAGTGCCCTCACCTTGCCAGGGTTGTTTCTCTCGGCGGGACAAGAGCTGCCAGCGCTGTAACTCCAGCCCGTCTCCTGCAGGAGGTCGGGGGTCTGCTGCCTGGTCTGCCGCGACACGACGAAGTGAACCTGCTTCTCGCTGGCCTGTGGGAGGAGACACAGCGTGAATCCCACAGCCCCAGCGCAACAAAACCCTGCACTTCAGCTCCAGAGTGCCTCTGAAATGCGGGAACCACTCGAATGTTGGTTGGCTTTCCCATTAATGAGGTTGCTATGACATAAAGCAGTAGCATCAGCTCAGGTCAATGAAGTTCATAAAAGTTTACTGCTAGCTACTTAATATTTCTCTTGATAATTTGGTGTTAACTGTAAAAAAATCCTTTCTAGCTGCCCCAAATTTGGCTGGAAGCAGTGATCCATCTGAGTGAGTGCTGATCAACTCTCACCTATACCTGTGTATACCACTGCAAAGCAGCAATTTGTCTGCCATGTTAGAGAGACACACAGACAACCAGAGCTGTTGCTGCCCCAATGGATGGGAAAGCGGAAAAAGACACAATTAACTCTGAAACCAGGTATGTGCTTACACCTTGCCCAGTGAAAGTGGGGAATAAATGATGTAATTAAATCCACTTGCATGCCATGAGTATGACCAATGTAAGGAAGCTTAAAGAAAGGGAGAAAAGGGATTTTATTTTGTGAAATAAAATCCTCACTGCAGCAGAGCATAGAGTATGAGGGTGGGCATGAGCAAGCACACAGGGCAATGGAGTTCAGGACAGGAAAGTAGCTCAAACTCTCACTCTACGAAGGGCAGCTTCAAAAGCAAATAACCCAAGCTCAAAGAGCTTCTAGGCCTTTTTGCATAATGCAGTCAGAATACTTGTGTGCCTGAGAGATGCTGAAATGCTTCTACCAAGATAATGTTTGTTCATTATTTTTAAGGGGCTTTGTATGTATGCCTGATATTAGTGTTAATTCTGTGTACAGGTGGGGGTTTTTTTCTCTCTTATTGAATCAGAACTGTTTCCCCAGAAGCAAATGGCTTCATTTGTCCCTCAGTGAGACTCATATGAATCTGTTCAAGACAACAGTGATACAAAGATAAATCTGAGGGGGAGTAGGGTTTGCCTGCATAAATCATGGATGCCTGCCAGAAACCAATATACTGAACTGAAATGAAGAACAGTGTAGAAATAACCTCAGTGCTACAGAAGCATACTCAGAAGATGTAAAGATTAATCCTCCAATCTCCTTCTCTCTAGGCTAAAAACCTTGTTCTTGTGCCAGGACAGAGGGGCTCTTAATGACCAGTCTGCAGAGGGACTCCTGCCTGCTTGGTCTCAGGTTATACTGGAGGAACTGCTCAGTACCTAGCGTGAAGCCCCACACAAACACATCTGGAGTCCTGATGCCCCTGGGGCTGCAGCTGCAATTCTTATTGGTACCTCAGCCCTGGGGGCAGCAGACACCGTGCTCACTGGGGAGAAGCGCCAAAGGAAGCTGGCATTGAAAAAGCAGCTGAAAACCAAATCCAGATACAGTTATGCTATTGAAATAAAGTCTCCCACAGACAATTAACAGAAGACAGAGGAAGCTCCTGGGAATTTTTGGTTTTTTGGTTTGTCCTTTCTGGAGATGAATTCAATAGCTATAGCTGAGAGTTAAAAAAAGCTTTGCAAAAATTTTAGTTAAAATAAAGCAACCCAACTCTCCTAAACCTCCAACTTCAATCTTGAAATACACATGTTCAAGCCAAGTTATTTTCAATGAAGTAAAAAACGCGCACATCTTCTTTACTTTCCCAGTATCTTGGGGGATGCTATTTTTTTGACTCAAATCTTCACAGCTTCATAATATATCATTTGTTGCATACATACATATTTCAAAATAACTTTCTAGACATTTTTAACAGATATGGTTTTATGGAATATTAATTCATGGACTCTGGAATCAACTGGTACCCAAAAGCAGAATTTTCTATGCTGGGAGAAAGGAAACCACCCTACTCCTTAGTTTGTAATATGACTGAGGTGGAACAGAAAAATATGAGATTAAATTTCCCAAGGGCATGTGGCCCTATGAAAATACAGTTTTCTCTAAATGAATGGTTTCAACTTAACACAACTTGTTTTTGAAATTCATCTGCTGCCACATGGTAAGCCTCAAAGCTGGTTATTTAGAAAAAGGTTGTAAAACATGATTAATTCTCATAGAACAACTAGCAAAAGTTCAACAAGAGTCTCTGTTGCAATGGCACATTTGTCTACAGGCCAGTCAAGCTGAGTAGTTTCTCAGAAGTCAGAGTGGTTTAGAAAGTTATCCAAACAACAAGAACAGCTTTTGTATTTTTGTATGTATGAAAACCCATTAATGTTCCTACTGATCAGATTATTTATTGCTGATTCATTCTGATCTCTCCCTCCCTCTTACCACTGGCTTTTCCCACAATTCTTTCTCTGCATTTTACACTGAAGTGAAAATTAAAGAAAGGAGGTTAGCCTTGATACCGAGTGCAAGTAAGAGCTGAAACAATTGAATAGACTATAAACAATAGAATTAAAATCTGTTACAGCCAAGGCAAATCAAGCCGGAAGGCAGAGACACAGTGTCAACTTCTGATGTAGTAGGAATTGCATCTTAGAAAGAGGCAGAAAGGCTGCTCTTGGCAGAAGCTGCCCCATCTCTTGCAGGGATGATGGAGTATGGTTATGCTCCACATCACAATCTGCTTGTTAGAGGCAGTTGTTGGGAAAAGAGCTGCTCATCTGTTCCTAGCACCTGCTCTGAGCTATGGTGGGGGAAGGAGGTGAGGAGGAGGGTGAATATCCAGGGTCAGTAAAGTCTGACTCAGCCCGTGTAGCTTGGCTTGGTGTGCTCACATGAGCTCTCCATATCTGTTACCTTGCTTCTTTTCTTATCTGTCTCATGGAAAACAGATGTGGAATGTCTTATTATTTAGATTAAAAGTGCCACTTCTGACACAAGGCCGTGGCTTAAGATGATGTGATGAACAGGAGGCAGCAAATTCCCAAATATTATGATGTGTGCACGTTCCTAATTAGCGCTTACATGTTTTCTTCATTTCAGTTCTTGTGACAAAACTTAGAGCTTACAAACAGCCAGACATCTAATCCACTGATTAGCAACTGCTTCACATATGCTAGTATATCATTTCTATGGGCCCCAAGAATCAGATTTGTCTCAATTATTCATTACTTAAAAGTCAAAAGTAACCAGATTACACAGAAATCTGACAGTCTTCCAGCTGTTCTTGGTTTAACAAGCCATTGCACCTTCTAATGAATGTTCTGTTTTTATAGAAACTGATGGTGTATTTGTAGCTTTTGCCATCAAAAATCAGAAGACCTCAGTGCATTGCAAGTGATATGCTGAGCTCTCAACAGGGAGGAAGGATGCTGTTGAGAAATCAGAGGACACAATGAAATAACCCTTCGTGTAAGAAGCAAATGCAAAACACTTGTGGCTTCAGTATAAAGGTTTTTCTCTGGCATGACATGGAAACAGGAAAGGCAAATGATAATTAATGGAAAACATAACAAAAAAGACACAGGTTCCAGGAATTTTGCATTAGACAAACGTGATTCATAGAGTTCACATCAATGCAATCTAATCCTGGATGTTTGGAAACCTGAGTTTCCCCTTTGATGGGCTTGCTTAAATTCCCAGGGACTGATGTGCATTTCAAGCATTTTCATAAATAACATCCACTCTTTGAAGACCAATAAGGGCTTTAGTTGCACTTTTAAACACTTATATGTGAATACTCTTGCTAGTAATTTTTTCCCATTTCATCTCACGTGTTTTTTGCTTATGAGGCACTGACACCTTGTTTCGTAGCCATAAAGAACTGTTCCAAAAATAATAGTTTTTTAGAAAATTTTTCATTCCAGACTTGTTACCCTGAGAGGATTTAAACCTTTTCCCTTCTGCCTTCTGTTCCCTTTTAGTGAGCTACATAAGGTAATCCAGAAAGATGCTGGACCAGAATTTCAACAACTGGCATTATGTAAGGGGATGACATTTTCTTCACCTATATTATAAACTTGACAGTGGAAGTTTGCTACAACCAACCTATCTAACTACAAATCCATGTAGTTTGTATCTAACTACAATCTATTATCCAGCTAATCTAACTACAGCCAACCAATCCATGCTAACAGAGGAATCCTTTCCACAAAATGCATGTATTTAACTGTTTCAATTTGACTGATATTACCCTGATTATACCTGTCAGAAAGAAGCAGTCGACCTGATTTAGCATCTTGTTATTGAAGCTCATGAGACTCTTCAATATGTGAACAGTTTACATGTCTCCAAATGAAATTCAAAATTGCACAAGTATAATAATGGCTATAAATATGAGATAAAAGTAACAAAAGATTCTTGGCTTTGCTTTTTATGTTGAAGTTTTTGAAAAATATAATCTGTAAACAAAAAATCCCAAATTGCTTCTGGAGAGAAAATTAGGCAGAAGCTGATGAATTTTGTAGCTGAGAAAGGCACGGGATTTTTTTATCTGACAGTTCTGTGTTAGCACCCATTCAGTACTCCACGTGAGTCTGAACAGAGATTAATAGAAACTACAGCTACAGATTCATTTTTCTAAAACATCTGGATTTCCTTATACTGGATTTAGGTAAGAAATATTTGTAAGGTGTGGGCTACCTTCAGTTGTAAACCACATCCATGGAAAATCATTGAGTCTGGAAGGATGATGTTCATCCTGAAACATGTCATCCACTCCCTTAGGCTACTCTGGTTTGCTCCAGAGTTTGAACCAGAGAGCACAGTGGTTCCTGAGCCAGAGGAGTCAGATTCTGCTGGAACCTGCGCTGCCAGGGTGCAGGCTGGCATGCCTTCTGGCAGCTGGCATCACTCTGGTGATGATCAGATACATAGATGTTTGCACTGATCTCTATGTTCCAAAACCTCATGGTAGCAGACGCCTCTGTGAGAGTCCATGCCCATGTTCACACTTATCCCCACAGTGAAACCAAGGAGCTTTCAGAGTAAATTCCCATCCAACCTTGACTCCTTCCCTCTGCCAAATACACAGACTCAGCATTTGACCCCTGCATTGCAACGGATAGTGAAAACACTGCTTGGTTTTTGCACAGTTCAAACCCCGTGGTTAAAGTGGGGATGACAAACCTGTATCAGCTGGGCTGCACTCTCTGGGCTGCCATAGCGATGGTCGTGCCCATTGATGGCCAGCACCCGGTCATTCTCCTGCAGCTGTCCGTCACGGGCAGCCATGCCACCTTCCAGCAAGTTGAAAATAAACACTCCTGGCTCGTCGGCCTTGCGGACCAGCTTTATTCCCAGCTGCTCATCTGGACTGCTCTTGTTCAGCACAACGTGGAAGCTGTCATCCCTATTGCAGTGAGCATCAAGGGAAAGGCCGCTGTTTCGGCATCGGTACCTCTGCTCTCGGAGCACTGTCAGTCGGAGCACGTGGCAGGGCTGCTTCAGGATTGACAGGGCATAGTTGTGAGGCACATTTTTGATGTCCATGCCATTTACCTGGAAGAGAGAAGTGTAAATCAGCAGCAGAAAGATGGTCTATTCTGAGTTGGCACTGAGGAGAGCAGATCTATATACACAGATGTCTTCATATGAAGTGACATGTGCTATTTCAAACTGTGTCACACAGGAGGCCAAGTGTTATTCTGGTGCAGCACAACCTTCCC
Organism: Anthoscopus minutus; assembly: GCA_013399455.1. Lineage (NCBI taxonomy): Eukaryota > Metazoa > Chordata > Aves > Passeriformes > Paridae > Anthoscopus > Anthoscopus minutus. The sequence goes on along the minus strand of VWYI01003343.1, from coordinate 276,829 downwards.
CCCAAGGAAAGGATGCACTGCACAGACAGTTTTTGTCCTTTTTGTTCCCTTTTCTCCCTGATAGTCTCCAGACATACATGTTAGTTTTCATCTTTCTTATTGCTCTTCCCCAAGCTTCAATATCCTTTCATATATCTCAATTTTATTCCACAGGCTTCTGATTTCAAATTGCCTTGCCAGTCTTTCCTTTCACTCCCACTGTTTTCCTGCTGTTTCTTTTCTTCTTTATCTCCCAGCTGTTCTAGGTACAGTAAAAAAAAAATCTTCATCAATGAATCTCTAATTACAAAGAAGCAAAGAGCCTCAAGTAGAAGTTTAAATGCCCTGGATATTTACTAACAATTTTGCTGATTTATCACACCACAGAATCAGACTTTCCTTTTTTAATCAGTGTTTTCCAGGTCAGATTTTATTAGGATGACAGTAAAACTGTATAACTACCATTTTTCAAATCTGGCTGAGGAAAAGAAAGAGGAAAAAAGAGTTTCCAGTCAAATCCATCATGTTTATATATGTAAGAGTGACTAGGCATTGCACTTTATATTGCTAAATGAAAACCAGTTGTAAGATTGTATTTCATCTCTGGATAGAAAATCTGAATCAGACAAGTTATTTCCATGTAGCTTTACATTGCACAGGTCGAACCATTTAAGCTTTAAGAAATATCTCCAAAATGTAAGAGAAATACTCCCCAGCATGAACAAAAGCATTTGCCTGGTGTTTGCTTTTGCAGACTGCCTGTGCGGGCACGATGGGGTTGTTCTGCTGCAGTCTGGTGGGGACAACTGCACCCAGAGAGACACAGATCAAGTAGCTTTAAGTTGCTACCTTGGGTACCACAAACAGCATGAGATGCATCAGAAATGGGCTGAAATTCACAGGAATCCTTTGTAAATCCTGGGCAGTCAGCCATGGCTGGGGAGAGCTGGGCTGGGCCCATCCATGCTACAGTAACAGCTTCATTGTAGTTTGGATGTGCCCTGCAGGAACAGCTTTGTCTTAGTGGTGCCATTAACTCTGCTGTTCTGTGCTGGCACTAGGACAAAAAGGCTCCCTGAAACACATAGCTGTGTGGTGATGCTTATCCAGCTGCTGCCAGGAGCCACCATCCAGAAGCATTTTTATTCACTACTAGAAGGAAGTATGCCCACATTGTGATCCTGGGAAATCCCTTTGGCCAAGTCTGTCTGACATAAAGAAGAAGTTATGGCACAACCTTGGCATGCTTCAACTGTACTCAGCTACCACTGGGGTCAGCAAAAGCTAGGAAATAATAGTTCCTTATGGGTGGTGCTCTCAATTTTAGAACATCTTTCTGCATACAACATTGCAAATCTCATCATGGTCGACTTAAACCATTCTTGGTCAGGATACTCTTATCTTGTACCTCCACAATACAGTACCTTTAGTATCATGTCTCCAGGCAGCAATCTTCCATCTCTGGCAATCACCCCATCTCGATAAATGTGCTGTATGATAATGTGAACCAAAGGGGTCTCACTGCCTCCCACAATCCTAATGGCCAGACTTTCATGGGGATCAGTACGGCTGATCTTAATGCAGGTAATTTCTCCATCTGGAATCAAGTGATACAACCTGGGAAAACCTGGAAAAGGATATTGTAAGATATTTATTTGACAACACAGCTTTGCTTTGTTGAAACATGCACTGCACAGCCTCAAGTACCTGCCAGTTAGTCAAGCTAGGTTTTATGCGTGGATGTGATTTATACCAAGTGGGAAGGAAAGGATAGGTAAGCTTGCTGAATGGACTTAAAGGGATCTTTTTACACTGAATATATTCAAACTTCCTTTTCCCCCCCCACAAAATAAAGCCTTAAACCTTTGATTCAGACAGATGAAATGTACTTACAGTTATACACATCAGTATTTTTAGGGAATAAAATACTTTTTTGGTCACCAGAGACACCTCAGAACCAGACCACAGTTTCTTGCTGGCCCTAGAACAGATAGGCATGGGCACTATCATCCCTGCTGTGCTGGGATATAAACCCTGGCAATCTGGCTGTGGGGAGGAGGGACTAATGGTGGGCAGGGTATTTATAATGTATTTATAATGGTGTATTTATAATGCACTAGGTATGAGTATCATCTTCCAAACCCTGCTTTCCAACAGGCATGTCTGATTTCACAGCATGTCACTAATACTTTCTTTCCTTCTAGATCAGTTCAAAATTTTAATCCATATTCAGCAGTGAGAAAAGCTGAAGTAAGAGCAGCAGTGAATTTTCCAGCACAGGCATAGCAGCCTTCAGTTATTTTGAATCCCCCAAAGCTGAGAGAAAGCATTTAAACTTTTTGCATGTGAGTCCAATCCAGTGGTTATATGACAAACCTGTAAGTCAAAAAATTAACTGCTAATATTATCCAATTACCTATTTTAGAAATAAGGTGACTGTTAATGAATAGTGGTTAAGCGTAAAATGAAACTTAATAGACCAGAATCTGAGATAGAATAAATATTTACTACTACAGAATTAGCAGGCAGCAAACCAGCAAGGCACCAAAACCTTTTGAGAGAGAGTGAAGAGAAAGTAAGAACAAGGAAAAATAATATTGAGAAACATCATGTTGCATCCCTTACCACTTCTTTGATCATATGTTCTTCAGGATGGGAAGCTGTCCTCCTCCATGTCTGTAAAAAGCACCTACCAGTAGCACAGACTTCGACTTTGTGGTTTTACACAGACTTGACAGGCAATAAAAGTCTGTCTAAATAACTACACAGCCTTCACCAACCTAATGCTCAACTATTAATTTACCAGCTTAGTACTCAGCCATTTATTCTTGTAGTAGCAGTTTCTGTGCTAATACATGTTTACTTCAGTTTTGCAGGAAATTTTAATGTCTCAGGAATGGAAGATTCTTCACTACCTTTATGCTCCTCTATTTTCTAAATGCTATTTGCTCAGCTTATAATTTGCTCAATTCTCTCTAGCCTGAAGAGTGGATTCACTTGGTCTAAACCCAGGCCTCAAATGCACAGTTTGGTGATCTACTTGCTCTGACTTCCTTTGTAGTGCACAGGCACTCAAAGAGTGATTCCTGTGCTAAATTACCCCTGAAGGTGCCAAATGTTCTCCACTGCTGTGTAAGAAAAAAGGCAATTAACTCTGGCATCTCATGAGCTGCTTAAAGTCAGACAATACAAATACTCCTCAAAAATCACCAATGGCCTGATGCCTGCATCAGAATAAGCATTCATGTTTCATACTTTCAGTGTGGCTGTAAGGGTAGTTATGTGTAAGAATACAAATGAAAATCAGGACATCACGATCTTCCCTGCATGCAAATAAATATACATATATGTATTGAAGACTACCAAAACAGTGCTATAATAGACCTACTTCTATTATGATGCTCCCTTCACATCCTAACAAACTATGCTTTTTGACACTGGTGTTCATTTTACCATAGCTCATTCTAAAAACTCTTCTAAAAGAATTATCCAAATGCATGTCTTATCCATGGAAAACTGTGGACTGAACAAACTGTTGACACTCTCATGTAATTCAACCTGCAATTATCCTGTAGCAAAATCAGGGCAACGTGGCAGCGAACAAATCTCTACACTTGTACGAGACTTACCTACATCTTTACATATGTATAAACATAAATAGGTTTCTTTGCATTTTGAACAATGCCTCACCTGGTTTGCCAAGCCTTGCAGTGGTACTTGGCTGACTTTCAATATAACTTTACCCAGATTCTTTTAAAAGAATTTTTAACATCTAATTTCCTTCTGAAATATGCAGTCTACAACAACCCAAACCTTTCCAAGAAGTTTTTCGTGCCAGCCTGCAAGTCTCTAATGCCACTCTTTCTTAGTTAGCAGGCTGTACTGCCTCACTTCCTGTCTTCATTTGATTTGTGTTCTTTATCAAATAAACAGAAATATTTTCTCCTCAGATGGGCTAAGCAACCAAAATGACTCCTGTATGACCCATTAATTTCTGCTCTCTTAATTAAAGACTGGCCTCTTCTTTTCATCCCAGATATTTACATGGACATTTATATTATGAACAACCTAGACTGTTTTAAGTAAAAGGCCCATGCCTGTTTTGATAAACTAACAGTAAGTGTGGCAATCTAAATATATAAAGTACACAAACACACTTCTTTAAAATAAGAAAATTTGTAATTGCTTTTTCACCAGAAAGTCTGCATATATTGTGTGCAGTTTGACGAAAACTTACCATGTGTATTTCATTATGATGCTACGTCTAGAAAGAAATGTCTTCAAATTGAATTTTTAATATATAGACCATGCCCAGAAAAAGTGGACCCTGCTTCAGCACCTGGTTGCATGCAATGCCTGGGGTCTCGGGAGCCCAATTGAAGGAACTCCAACTGAGTTGTGAGATTGTACCTTTCAGACATATATGTGTTCTGTTGTGAGGCTGCAGTATCATTTTTCTCATTTTTTTCCGCAGACTCTATTTTCCAGACCTTACACTCTTATTTAAAATTCTCCATTTTCTTTGGTTAGGTTTTCCAGAGCAGGAAAACCCAAGAGTATTGCATACCTTTCTTTACCATTTTATATTTCCAGTCCTTAAATATCGAAGAGCTGCTGAATCTAGAAAGAAGGAAACTTTCTGTCTTGTTTTTGGTGATTCTTCCAGGTTTTCCCACAGAGTGTTGTGTTTTTGTCACGGGAGGTTGTATGGAGCATTCTGAATCTGTCAATATAATAAAATGTCACCTTGTAGCAATTTTGGTTCAACCAGGCAGAAACACCAACACCAATGAAGTGTAGTGGTTTTGGTTCCCTAATATGATTTCTAGGCTACTACACTAATTGGTGCATTAATGCACCTGCATTCAGAAAGACTGTGTGGGCTTTTTTCTCAAGCAGTATTCTCTTAATATTAGTGTACAATTTTATCAATATTTTCACATATCACATTATGGTAACAACATAGGAGAGACCAGCTTTGCATAGTGAGCTCCACTTATCTGGCACAATGTGGGACACTGAGCATCCATTAGTATAGTGGCCATGACAGAGTATTACAAAATTTTAAGCAGGCTTACTATTTTTTCCCCACAGTATAAAATATTTAATGGTAATGTTCCTTCAGTGCTCAGATTTCTGCTGAGTTCTGTGTGTATCATGCTCCTTGTAACAGTTTTGCCATGAGGGTAGGTTCTGCCTTCATTCCCAGGACTCAGTGGGAAATGTGCAATGCTTGCTGTGACTCTTGAATCCAGATTAATCAAAGGTCACTGTAAACAAAACTTATATCTGAGGTTGCAAGTCCTTATTTACATCAGGCAGCCTGACTAATGTGCCAGCTCATCCCCACAAATAGGACCATCTGCAGGAACACACACTCATGCTTCCCAGCATCTGGACACCAGAATTTAAATTAAGCTTGTGTAACATAGTCTTGGAAAATTCATGTGTCTGTGAGTGTCACAGGCCCTCGTGCTGGTGGGGAACTTTATTTTGCCAATTTTCCTTCCCAATAGATTTTCATTTATCAAGCCATTCTCCCAGAGGCTTTCCATAACTTTGATTTAATGAGTTCCATTAATTCTCCAGCAATGTTTCTCCAATAGAGGGGCAGGTAGAAGGTGTTGCCACTTCTAATATCTCTTCTCGCTTCTGGACATTCCTCTCACCAAAGGAATCCCAAAAGAAATAAAATGAAACTATGTCTCTAAAGAGTTGTGGCTCTTATTTATAGCAGGCAAATTTATCACTCTGCACTAGAGGAAATGCTACAGAGAAAATATCTTTCTTTGGGAAATTTCCTGGCTCATTGTTCTAGAGTAGAGTACTTTGATCCAGTTCTGTAACAGCTGTTTTGGGAAATCAGAATGGCAACTGAATCAGATCTGAGAAAATAGGAACAGTGAGGGATTTCTGTGGGGTGCAGGCTTCCCGAGATAGAAGTTGGGCTGCAATGTCTTCTCCTGGGGCTATATAAAACTCCTTTTTTCCCTGCATATAGAGAGCCTTAATGCCACGAAATGGTTGATACCATCTGTGTTACACTTTCTTTCTTTTTCTTCATGTACTTTTCCAAACACTGAAGTATTTATAATATCTATCTATATGTCTATCTATCTATCAAAAATAAAACAGGGTTCACCCTGAACAGTACAAGAGGGATCCTGTTCTGTGGTTTTGCCAGTGCTTGCTGGAGCTGCCTTGGTCTTGACTGCTGCAAAGCAACAACAAATGGTAGAACTGCATCCACTATGAGACTGAGTTTGACTTTGAAAACATTTGCCATCCTCAAGCAATCCTAAATTAAGTTTCTTTTACAATGGCTTGACTGCAAAATGAAATTATTGAATGTTTTTGAAAGTCAAAAACACAGCTCTTTCTTTTACTCTAAAACGATATAGGAGATTCTTTCAATTGTACTTGCAAATTTTTTCCTCCTAAAATATTACCTGGTTTACAACTCGTATTTGTAGATCAGTTTGAGTAAAGAGTGTATGTGTGTATATATATATATATATGTATGTATGTATGTAGTCTTTCTTGGAACTGAATTTAAGGTGTAAAGTCAAACTAAGAGGACAGTGATACAAATAAGCATAGAAAAGCTGGGGCAGTCTTTGCTTGGAGATATTTTATCAGTTAAGTAGATTATGAAGGTCATTTACACTAGTAGATCTAGTCAGAAGATATTACATCTTAAATGCATCAGTGCCATAAGCATGTCCCTGTCACCTTCCCTCACATCTCAGAATCAAAGTCTTTCTTTTAAACTTTCTAAACTTCTACTTCAGACCTAGAAAGCTATTTGTAGCTGTAAATGCTGTTAATGAAATTGCTCTCTTGTGCCATATCTATCTTGTGATAAATATCACAAGCTTGGGTGCTGTCTACAGACAAATATTTCTTTGCATGGGGTTTTACAAATAACAAAGTATTAAAAAAGAGAAAATCTTAACAACTCCTTTCCCCAAAATATATTATCATTAGTATTTGTATTTTTCAATCATTCTAACATTTTCTTTGGTTTAGACATTTAGCAATACTCTACTGAAGATGTCACAAAAACAGAGAAACAAAGAAAGCCTGAATCATTTAAATCCAAAATGAGGACATAAGACATCATTTAGACAAATCAAACCACAGGATATAAACATAAATCGTGAAGTAATCTCCATAGTTCAGGATGGCCACCAGCTCCAGGTATAAGATAGCATTAGACTGTAACTACTTCTCTGCTGTAATTATAAGAGAAACACATTTGATATTATACATCATACTTCACAATGTAGTTGGGTGTAAAACAAATTTCCAAAACCAGTACTAGATTCAGCTTCAAGTTAAGAAGAATTTGAATGTTTTTTCTCCCCCAGAAACTATTATGTTTTCTCGTTCCCTTGCAGTCATATTGCAACTGTGCTCTGACTCAACAAACATAGCAGCTTCAGATTAAAGGCACATACACACTGCATGAAGGGTTGCTGACAGCCAGTATATGGCTACTTGTTATAGTGTTCATTCTCAGAGCTCCTTTGACCAAAATAGAGGCAAAACAGATTAGAGATGTGAATTAAGATGGGGGCATTCTGAAAACCAAAGTCAGATGCATTATACATTGAGTTTTGCCAGATGATCTCACCACTCTTTTATCAAGAAGAGGTTATCAGCAAGAAGGGGCTTGTATCACTCTGTGCTCACTGTGAGGCTGGTATAGTCTCAGCTTTACTCTGCTCACGCACTAACTAAACCTAGTGAGGAAAGCAGTCACCAGAGAGTTGGTAAGGTACTGTCTGATCTCCTGGGACAATGAATCATGGCTGAGTTTTGTTCTCAGATGGTCCCAGACACAAACCTGTGAAACTTTGGGCAAAGCAGCAGCAGCTTTCCCACTGGGTGTAGGGATCTCTGAAGTCAGGAACCACCTCATTCACCCCCCACAGGAGTGCCTCCATTCCCAGGAAAGTGGCATGGCAGTGGTGAGACAGACATGCAGGGCTCCCTTTTTCTTCAATAGGCAAGACTTTTAGTGAACACACAGCAGCGCATACAGCAGCTATCCCTAAAGACTGACCAATAGCTCTAATCAGAATGCTATTTGCAGACTGCTCAGAGCAGCTGAGGTTTAAAAAAAATAAATAAAATAAGAAAACATACAGAACTGGGGAAGAAAACCAGCTCCCAGCTGGCAGGATGATGATAACTGCTACAAAAAGAAGTACATTCATTTCTTTCTCCAAGAAGAAGAAACAGAGAAAGCATTTCAGTTGCCATACACAAAGCACCTGTTGCAAAGGACTGAATAGAAATCTTTGTTCAAGTTGCATTTGTATGGATTCAAGTTACTTGCTTGCATTTTTTGAAAGATCAGATTCCAGAACTGTGCAATCAAAATGCATTCTTTGCAAATGTAATTAATAAAGTAATTTAGGTACCCAGCTTCTGTGATCTCATACTTAAGAGTAACTGCTTATTAAGTAATTATATGCCTACCTGGTTTTTCCAGTGCAGCAGAATACATTTGGAAATTTACAGGCGTGCTTGGTGTAGAGGAATGAAACCACAAGCAGAGCCAAGGAGAGAACGACAATTGTGACATTGTCAGTGGGGCTTTGGAGTGATTGCCATTGTACATCCCTTAAAGAGACAACAATGCTTTTCATTTGCTGGAAATGTAAAGGCCAGTGCCATCTTCATGCTTTTCTGCTAACTTCTGCTGACATCTGGACTGCACTGGGCTACTGGATAGGTGCTGCTGACATCCAGATCATCCACAAACTCTGGACGTGAAGCCAAGCTTTCAGTGCAACTATTACTAATGCCAGCTATACATCTGGGTAGAAAGTTGTCTGTGTCTCATCCTAAAGAGATGTCTTCTGAAAAATATGAACTTGAGGCATGGAGAATTTCACTCATTCTAAAAAAAGGCAAATTTTTGCTTACAGTGGATTGAAGAATTGCTATGTAATGAGAAGTGTACCTGCCTGCTCAAACAGAGATATAAACAACTTACACAAATTTTTACTCGGGGAAAAATAAGAAAATATTATTTTTAATAATAAAAATTATTAAAAATATGATACAATTATTCAGGACGTTTCCAGTTCAAGGAATATATTCACATCTGTTTTATGGAAAAGGTTCATGATTTTGAATTACCAGATTTTATTTTGGCTCTATCAGCAAGTATATGAAGTAGGAGAGTAAGCACAAGAACACAGTAACATAGTGAAACTCTTCTGAAGGAATAAGCAAACAAAGCAGAAGAATATTGAACCTGGTTCTCCAATTCCCCACTCTTCACATTGGCATCACAATGACGCCTGAAAGTAGCATTTGACAGCCTTTTGTGCTTATTTTGTGTATGTTTCAATAAGAACTTGAATACAGAGCAAAAAGAAGTTGGATATTTTGTATTCTTAAAGCCTACATCCTAAGCATTTGATCTGGGAAGTGACATGAGGTGTTGAGGCATCAAACAAAGGAATAATAAGCTGAGTGAAGACTTGATTGAGGCATTGATTCCCACTCTATCATCACTTCCTCTTGATGCATGAATACCACTGGTGGTTTCATAATTATGGTCCAAACTGATTAGTAACATTTGCTTACTGCTTTGATAATGCCAAATGTTAAGTGTTGCTACCTGCCAGACCCCTCATCCCTGACATACATCAGACAAACTTGCCTCTCCCTGCTGTTTAGGAGCAGAGCACTCTTACTTCATCACCTGCTTGGCTGAGGTAATAAAGGAGCCCACAGAAATGCTGGAATAATTACAGTACTTTGCACTTTCATACCATCCTCCCATTGGGAATTTCCAGTGCTTCATAAACATTATCCAAAACTCATTAAGTCCCTCTAAAGTATGATTATTGTCATCAATTTTCTTTAGAGGGACAGGCACATGCCGATGAAGAGACTTGAACAAAATTACAGAGCAAATCAATGACAGCTCCAGTAATAGATCCCAGATCCCACATCCCGTGGGCTAGATATTGGGCTGGCTGTAGCATGCAGGCTGTTACCAGAACAGCCCTACATGAGGTCCCACACAGCCCAGCAATATTCTTGCCTGCCAGTCAGTAACATCTTTTGAAAGAATAAAATAAGGAAAGATTGCATTTTCTGGTTTGTTTGTTTTAATCACGCACAGCCCTCCACATGAAAGGCATGCCAGTTATCCAGTTCCCATGTGGATAGGGCCTCCTACCCCATTTTAAGTGATAACACAAGATGAATAAAACATTACCTTCCTCTCCAGCAGCAGAATTTCCAACAGTCTCCCTTTCCCGGTCAGTCTGGTTGGAAACAGCACTTCCACTTTTTGTCCTTCGAAGAACACTGAATGCCTTGTTTATTTTTTTAAAAGATCTGCTTCTTATAGTGGAACGTTCAAAGTGTCGAGCTGCAACAGCAGGAAGGAACCAAATCAATACAGTTCAGCAGTTCTGGTCTAAGACCACAGCATTTCTGCAGCCCTCGGCATTTGATGGGATATAACATCAACGTCAAGGCTGCCTGTACTTCACCTTTGCCCCTGAGCCCTGCTGATACTTCAAGGCTGCACTCACCCGAATTTGGGTACAATCACCCTACCTCAAATTGCCCTGTCTGTTTTGCCAACCACATGGAGAAATCTCCTGTGTGTAATTCTTGGAAAGAATAGTCCTCCATAAGACAGAATCAGCAGAAAAATCTGTGAAAAATACATATAAAAGGAAAAAGCATTGCCCTTCCCAACCTACATATTTGACCAAAAAATGCTGGAAGTGATTAAAAACTCTTCTTGAAAAATCCTCACTACTACTACTACTACTACTACTACTACTACTACTGTCTCAAAACCTTGCAATGCTTCTAAAGCCACCAATGATTGCCAACTATTTAATGTAAAAAAATCCAAATATTATCCTGTGGGAGGGATCAAAAAATCACATATTCTGACTCAGATATGGCAATACAAAAGAAAAGTCATAATACTTTCAAAACATGTCACTCTTTTCTATCCTGCTAAAGATATCTTCATGGCTGTTGCTGTTCTGTCTGCTCCAGCTCTGCATGCTAGCCAAATATTGTAATCTAATAATACAACATTCTCTCAAACCAGACTGTGGCCTCTACACTCAATAAAACTGACAGAATTTATTGAGATTCTGGTGCTCTCTTCTTGTACCCTTCCTTTCCTCACCTCTCCAAACCCTGGCACAACAAAAGGATAATGCTTTTCATTTCCTAGTCTTTCTTTATTCCGTCTTCCATTTTTCCAAGACGCAACTGGTGGCACACAAGGTGGGCTTTCCATTTTAGCTTCAGAATCCTCAAATACATGCTTTGAACTCACCATGGACACTTCTGACTCTGGCTTTGGCCAGGCCATGTTTTTCACACATGACAGTCATCAGAGACAGGTGTAGTGTCACAAGGTGAGAAATCAAGGCAAAATTTCCTGGTGCAGCCTGTCCCTGACTGTTGTTATTTCAGCAGGACTAGCTTCTCCAAACTGCACCTTCCCAAGAAGCTGGCAGATGTCCCCCAAGCTCCTAAGGCAATTCCTAAGGGTTTTATTTTCCTAAAAATACTTGGCAAATGAGAAACACAGTTCCCAACAGGATTTTGGGCAGGTGCCCATGTCTCTGGGGGTTACTTTGGCCATCAAGGTTTAGTGGAGATATTACCCAGGTACACCACCTCCCCAGCTCATCACACATAACATTTAATCTTCCAACTGAGCTGACTTACCTAAATAATCTTTCTAAAGATTTGCAATTTACATTTGTACAGCTAGCTAATTTTCAGCTTGATTCTGTCCCTGGCCAAGCCATTTTTTTTTGCCTCAAATCTACTGGGTCACCAAGTGCAAAATTTGATAAATTATGTAAAATGAAAGCTTTTGCTTCCCCTACTCTTTTTTTTTTTAACTTTTTTTAATCCTCCAGTGACATATCTTTAACAGGAAAATGAATTTTGCAAGGAGCTACCAGGCTCTGAAGCTGCCATTTGTGGCTCTTACTTCTGTTCCGGTTGCTGCGGTGCAGGTCTCCGGGGCTGCTACCCAGCTGGCTGTCCTCTGAGGTGGGGCTGAAGGCTGGGTTCACCAGTCCTGGCTCATCTGTCATTAAGGCAATGGCTGCAGCTGCTGAGAGCTCAGGGCCCAGGGCAGCTACTGCTAAGCTGGAGCCATGGTCTGGAGAGCAGTCCTGGGAACGCCTCTTCCGTTCCTTGGTAAGGCCATAGTGGGATGCTCCTTTACATCTAAGGAGAAGGGAGGGAAAGACAGACATGACAGCAAGTTGCATTTAAATACTGCATACTCATGGAAATTATCTGGTTCCGAGGAATCACTTGGAGAACAATCTGTGATGATCACGGTGATCAGTGAAATATGGATGATTAACAAGAGGGAAAAATGCCCATGTGTGCTTCAAAGGAGGTGAGTTACCATCTTATATGGGAAGAGTACTGCTGGTCAAGGAAAAATAGAGAGCCTCAGCCTTGTGTGTAGTCTTATGTGTATAAATAGTTACTGAAGATGCAAGAGGACAAGAATAGCAGGAGGCTAATTAAGCCAGAGGCTACAATCTGTAATTTCCTACTTGACTCCGATTGATGAAGGAGAGCCAGGGTGAGGCCTGACAGCTTCTCTGGGTCTGTGAAATAAAAGGCACCTTACCCAGTCCTGCCTCCTGAAAAACCCTCCTGGCCACCAAGGCGGCTACATGTGAAGCACAGCACTGTGTCTGTAGAGACCAAACAATAAAGAGAGGGCTGCAGGTGGGAGCTGAGCCCCTGGGAGCTTCAGGAACCCAGGCCCCCACAGTGCCTGTGCAGACCATTTACTGCTTGAACTGCATCTGATGAATTGTTTTCAAATTCAGCCACAGAGATGAAGTTGCCAACTCTGCTATTCCAGCTCAGTTGAGACACTAAAATAGGCAGGTCATTGCCTTGACAGAGGAAGAGATGCAAATGGGGATAGAGGGTCCCACTGACCCTGCAGCCTCACCAGAGTCAAGGACAGAGTGCAGACCTCCCACAAATGGCTGGGACCAGGTCCTCATGACAGGGTTCTTGGGCCAGCCTGCAACTTCACCAGCTTGGAGACCTCAAGGCAGGTTCTAAACTACTTCTGAGGGAAAATCCTCTGTTTCTAGCAGAGAAACACATGTTCCCAAAACAGCCCAAGATACAGCATTATAAGGAGCAAATTACAAAGCTTTGAAACAACCTTAGTTATGCTTCCAACTATCTGCTCTAAATTCATCTTAGACAGCAAAGGCAGGACAATGCATGACATTTCTTTTCTCAGACTCATGAAAGAAAGTCACTTGAATGAAATTAAAGGTCACTGTAGTGTTCATGAGTCAGTATTCAATTAAAGCTATAAAATAACTGAAAATACAGAGTGATCAAGGACACAGTACCTGTGACTTCACCAGCACTAGAACCACATTCAGTGCATTAAAAAAAAATCTGCCTTTTAATCATAATCTAATGAGCTTGGCCTACTTTCAGTTACTATTATCCCTTTCTTTATAGTGAAGGCTAACTGATGACTTTCATGAAAGCACCCTGTAGGACAAACTCACAGAAATAGCTGCAGAAACCCTTAGGGATAGAAAGCTCGTCGTAATATATGGCATGCACAAAAGGCAATGCATAATACATACAATACACAATGCTAGTGGGTTAAGTGTCAAAAGAAGTAGTACACTGAACAGAAGACTTGGAAGAGAAATGATTATGGAAGCAGCTCCTGAGACAGAAAAATGATATGAGGAGATGTCATAGAGCTCTCTATCAGCTTCAGAGCAGCAGTTTAATTTCTATCATAATACTGACTTTTGATGAGACAGTTGAATTAGAATCTTATTTTGGCCATAGGTTATGGTTTACTATCATTTGCTTCATGCTGCTTCTGACAACTTTTTATCTTAATGAGGGGAAACATACTCAAAAGAAACTCTGTCATATTGATGCAATTGTGTAAGGGTTATGTATATGCTTTAAGGCTTGGATAGGAATTGCTATGACAGAAGTTATTTCTGAAATTTTTCACAAGAAAAATGAGGCATCTCAGAATAAAATACTTGTATGGAAGAGAAGGTTAGTCAACTACTTCAAAAGACCAATGAAAAGCTCTTTGTGGCATCCATTGCAAGACAAGACTGAAGCAGTTATAATGTAAAGAAAGAAAGAGCTCTCCTGCCTCCATTGCAGCAGATACTTTTCTATTTCTTTCCAGATTTTCTCACTCCTTCAGAACCCTAAACCATGGCAGGATGCTCTCCTTTACATTTCATGGGAAGCAGAAGCACAAAGGCCTTACCCTCTTGCTACTCACATAAACTTCTTTGACACTGTGTTTTGGAAACCCATTCTTGACATCTCACTCTTTCAGTAAAGTCATATTTGCTAATCCATCCTGTGAGTGCTTGACAAAATAGTTTAAAATAGTCTAAAAACCTAACACAAAAAAGAGGCTTTGGGGAGAACTATTTGCTGTTCTCAGAAGAGAGTCTCTTCTTTACAACAATCTTGCAAAGATTCAGAATATGATAAGAGATATTCCTACTCCTCATTTCATTTGCCTGTATTTTTCCCATGTCAGTAAAGTTTCAGTGGCTGATACTAGAACACCAGCCTTGTGAATGGGTTCTCAAATGCAGGTTTGGTTTTTTTGGCAGGTTCTATGAAGATCAAGATGAAGATCAGAAGTGGCTCTGCCTGAAGATTCGTTGTATTTGGATTCAATCACTGCCTGGTGCCCATCTGCAGTTCACTACTACAGCCTTCCCTTTCTGTGGAAATCTACACTTACCGCTGCTGGCTGCTCTGCAGACACACAGTCAACAGCTTCATTCCAACAGCAATGAACAGAAGACAGCTACTTTGAATGTAGAGAGGACTGACACAGTTTAAGATGTGGCTTATTGGAGAAGACAAGTTGTCATGATACAAAGCACAAAGCATATCTTTCTAGCTCTGCCAGAAATAGTTAAAGAACCAGAGCTCTTAAAGTATGATCACTGAAGCTATTTCTTAAATAATTGTGGCAGGCATAAAGGAACACAAATCAAACCCTCTTTCTTCAGATTAACACAGTGTCCTTGAAGAAGAAAAAAAAAAGTCCCAAGACCTCAAACTTGTAATAAAATTTGCAACAGCATCTCTTCACTTTCATTGTTTTGCTTGTGCTGACACTGCTGTGATAACAAAAAACAGAAGAGACGACTGGCTAAGTGGAATCATATTTATAGTGTCTAAGCGACATTTTTCCATATGGTTGGATCTGGCTCCCAGAAAAGAGAGAAACATAAAACAGCTATATGCCAGTAGTAATTAGCTCTCTCATTGTGAGTATTAATCAAAATGTCTGATTTGCAGCTGGAAAAGCAGGATACCTGATTAACATAGCCAGGCAGAAAGTGAACCCAACACTGTCTGCAGGCCAAGGTGAACTACAGATTTATGTTCCTTCTCAGTTGCACTGGACAGTGAGTACATCTGTGCAGCCATACGATACTGAAACAATTTGAAGGCCAAACCCCAGAGAGATAAACAGACATAAATAATGTCTGTTGTACAGTTCGTGCCATTAGTGTCACTAGATGCATACAGGAAACTAAGAAAATACTTTCTTCTGTTTCCACAGCCTCTTTTACGAAGTAGATATCTACTATCTGAAATTCTGGCTTTATGAGCTAACCACTGGGCAGTATGAGAGCAGTGGTGGCTGCTGAAATTTCACCCAGGGCTGCAGTTCTGGCTGGTATCAACACTGACAGCCACGGGGCAATCTTTGCCCTGCACCCTGTTTCACACCCTGTTTCACAGGGAGACTGCACTCTAGGCTTCAGGAGCAGCACATCCCAAGAGCTGGAGCAAGAGGATCCAAAACCCTGTGGCTGCCTTAACTTGGTCCTACCATTTGTAAAAACAACCTTCGGCTAAACTCAAGGCCAACAGAAATATATCCGTGTCATTTGAAATTCAAATTAAAACTGGTTTGAAAAGAGAGTTCTCCTTGCAGCGTCCCTGACTTTCGGAGCAAAGGAGGAATTAAAAGTAAGATTGACTTCAAGGATTTAGATTACCCAGGCTGACATAGGCAAAAAATGTAAAGCCAAAACATAAGCAAGGACAACTGCATTTCTTTCACCTCTCTTCTAGTGATCTAAATAAAACAATTCCACAGGTAAAAAATATATGCATATGTTTGGCCATGGCAGAGAGACTGGAACTAGATGATCTTTACAGTTCTTTCCAACACAAACCATTCTATGATTTATAATGCATGTGTTAAAAATGCCCTGCCTTCTGTGTCACTTCACAATCTCTGCCTGGACATGAAATGGGAAAAAAGTGAATCTGAAGAGTCACACTGGTTGTGACCCAGGCCTAACACAAATAAACAGAGCAGGAACCCTCCCCTGCCCAGTTCCAGTAGTGTTTTCTCAGCCTCACTTCCAGTACTACTCATGTATTTGAACTGTTTTGCTTTAGTGCAGAAGCAGTGGACACATTGTCAGAATGCAATTAAGAATAATGTATACAAAGCACTTAAGATTACCCATCATAAGAAAATACTGCCTAATGGGCTGTCATTGCTGTTCCAAAGCTAAACCCTGATCAGCGTAGACAAGTATGTTTCAGCTATGGTCTCACTGCAAGCAGCCTCATCCCTGTGTAATTTGGCCTTGACACAAGCCAGGGTCAAAAGCATCAATGGTGTGTATCACACCCCTGTTACACAAACTCCCTGACTGTTCTAGTACCCATAAACTAATCCAGTGGAAAGGGTGATGGAGAAACCAAAGCTGAGCAACAAGGAGCATCCTGGATGACCTGGTGCTGATAACCTTGCTTGTGAGACCCTGGTGAGAGGTTCCTGCTGTGCCTGGACAGAAAGGAGACATGGAATTTAATTGGAGAGGTTGACTCACGAGAAGATGTTGACAATTTCTGGCCCACAGGAACCATTCACACTATGTGTGCATTAGCCGTGGCAGTAGTCCAAACATAACCCAAGCACCAACCACATACATTTCAGGCCAAACACTTAAACTCTAAAATTTTCTGAAACTCCATCACAAGGGACTGAAGTGACTTGATCAATCCTCAGACAGAGAAAACACCAACTCTTCCCATCTCACTTTTGCTGACAGTGCACCAGGAAATGGAGTGTAATACAAAATAGAAGCAAGGCACCTGATTGTATTCCATGTTAAAGATATAAGCTAAAATGCAGCAAATACATGATCTTCCATCCAATCCAACCATACTGGTGCTTAAGAGGTCAGAGACATCAATATCTTTGGCAGTGAAGATACCCACTACCCTGCTGCTCTTTGAACCTAATGACATTGTAACATCCTTGCTCAGAAAACTAGTTTCTGTGAATCCTGGTCCTATGTACAAAATTTCTTTATTTTTTTTTTTCTTTTTCTGCTATATGGAGAAATCAATCCTGGAACAGATAACTTCACAGAAATTATTTTTCCTTGGTAATTCTGAGTTCCTGGAAGAGTTAAGTATTGTGTGAACGTTGCATATGGAAAAAAGCTTCATAAGTACTTGGTTTTTTTTTTAATGTAGGTGCCTTTTCTGCTTTTTAAAAAAAATTGTCTCACGTCAAGAACAATCCTCAAGTTACTGTAATCATCAGCTATGGCTAGGAAGATCCTGCCTACATTAAACCTTACTCAATATTGATAAAGAAGGGAATGAGCCATGTGAAAAGCAAAGCTTAAACTTCTGGATTACAGTTTCCAGTGGGTATTTGCTGAAAGACAGGTTCCAAAACCCATATCTAAGCAGACAACGAGAAACAAGCTCATCTGCACCTGCACTTGAATTTCATAATGCCAGCAATATTTCCAGGTGCTTGCCACTGCTGTTCTGTGCACTCTGTACCCTGGCATTGATGCACTAGGGTATCCTCTCCCTGACGACCTCTCAGTGTCAGAGACTTGCTATCTTTTTTGTGAGAAAACACCCCATATTTTTCACTTCAGCAGGAAATTGTCCCAGTTGCTAGTGCTCTTTCACTTTAATAAGCCTATAAAACAAAAGCCTTTTAGAGACAGCTTCCTGACACCTGGGGCATCAGGGCTGGCTGGGAGGGCAGCATGGGCCAGTGGCATGATGCCTGCTGCCTCTGGAGGGCTGAGGATCATCAATTCCTTCCTGTGGTTCCATAAACACTGCTCTTCTCGGTGTCAGCACAGAGATTGCTATGATAGAAGCTAAGATGAGGCAAATGGCTTCTCTGTCTAGCTGTCAGAGAGATTTTTTTCATATTATTTGCTCTCTATTGTCAGCCAGAGGCCTTTGCTTTAGTAAAAGCATGTAATAGATTTAGTGGTTCCATATTTCTGCATTACTAGTCTCTAAATATTTATAAAAGTCCTCATAACATTTATTGTTTTAAGCTAAAGTTATTTAGCTTAAATACTTTCCCACAAGATAGCAAAATCTCTCACATATCTATCTTTTTCAGTTTAATTTCTGCATATTCCTGTTAGGATTTTCTAAGAGTATTTTTCCACACTTTTTGTACTAATGAAGACATCGCAATTCAATACATTCTGGAAAGCTACCTTACTAGCAAAGCCTAAAATTGTGCTTTGCCCTATCTGTAAAGATCTGACCTTAGGGAAGGGCTGTCATTTTCACAATGCTTTTGCACTAAGGTGCTGTCAAACAAAATATATTTGTGCATTATATAAGGAATGTGCGCAGGAGTAACTGTATACTTACATTTCCACCTCAGCTACTCTGTATGAATTTGGGTCCACCACTAGAAAAAGCAGTCATTGTTCTCATAGATTAAAAAGGTAAAATTTTCTAAGCATATGAGGAAAAAAATATTGAGCATTCTTGATAATTACAATTTAGTCATCAGCTATAGTGACATACTCCCATTTCTGTGAATTTTTGCTGAGAAAGAGGAGCAAGTATGGCTTGTCATTGTGTTTCAGGCCCTTGAAAGTATTTTACATTGATGAAGAACAGAATTGCAGTTCAGAGTTCAGACCCCACAGTTCCCAAAACTACCAATGGACAAAGACTTGATGTTAGACACAAACTGAACAAGCATTCAATGAAAACCAAATACCTATTTCATACTTCACTTTTCATATTTGACTGCTCACACTAAAAAGAGGCAGGAATCTCCATATTTCCTACTAGTTTTCAGGAGAGTTGTAAGAACTTGGAACACATTTTTAATCTTAAATATAATGTAGAGCTTAGATTTCATGTGCATGCTAGCAAAGCATCATCTCACATGAGGTCATGTTTAAGATTTTTCCTCCCGTTCTTTTTAAAACTCAGAAAGTTGTATTTCAACCATCATCTTGAGCTTCTATTATGAAACCTTTTAAAAGTTCCATTAGCATCTATCATGGCAACAGGTAATTGGAAGAAACTGGAAAACAATATTAGTTGCCTGCAATTGCAGACAAAAATTGTGGCTGGGATTATTGCGCAATGATCCCAGTTATTGTTGCGGCTAGGTACAAACTGCTGGTCCTGATCATGTTCTCTTTCTCTCCTGACACTTCTTTCAGGCCATTATTTTGTCACTGATTTTGAAATCACCACTGTAATGATTTTTCTTCAAAGTGGGATTATCATTTCAGCTTCTAGCTTTAAAGCAATCCAACAAATTTCAGATGTCTTACACATAGGAGAACGGAGCTGTAAATTGCTAGAGAGAGCTGAGACGGCCATGTTGGCACCCAGGCTGGAAATTTACAGGTTAGCACACCTTGTTTTTGTTTAACATAATTACTTCCTTAGAGAAGCCAGTATTCACAACTGACTTGTAAATATTGCTTTTGCTTCACCTTCTAAGCCCCTTTCCCCTTTGTTCAAGTAACAAAAGCTCTGAGAACACACAAAGGCATCAGCAGACTGCTCTCACTGCTCACATATGGCACAGCCTTGAGTTGCATTTAGAACCTCTACCTTTTCCAATACTACCTTTAAATGTAATGCTTGTAGAGCACAAGTAGACCTGGAGCCGCAACACTGAGGAGTTAAGCTGGGTGGAAGACTGCAGTCAGTCTATTATTCATTATTTACTCCTAGATTACAAGCAAACTAAATTGCCTATGTTACTCCTAAACAAACATTTTTCAACACAGAGAAAATACTGGCCAGATGTACAGTGCTAGAGTGATCTTGTGTGATACAAAACAACAGCAGAATTTATTTATACTGAACTTAATTAAAGTCTGAAGCCTTCAAAGAGTGATCTACATATCTCATGCAATCTACACACACCAGCTGATACAATCAAGGAAAACAGAGATAGTACACTATCTGTAATTCCTGGTAGGTGCTCATGTACTGACACAACAAGGAAGCTATGAGTACCTAGGAGAGTCAGAGTAAAATAAGACAGAAAAACAAGACACATGGGACTAGCAGTTTTGAGCTGGTGAGAGCCTGTAAACCTTTCCAATGGCTTGTAATACTTTTGGCATTCAACAAATAGCACATGATTAAAAACCACTAAACCTGTCCAAGTGCTGTATTAAAGTACTGAAGTACTAAAAACTCTTGACCTTCAGCAGAAGTGGAGCCTGATGAAAACTTTACCAAGTGTTTTCATCACCTTTCAGAATTGTATCATTACCTATGAAACACACTTAAGATATTAAAGTGGTAAAAGATTCAGCTTTTACCACTAAAGAAAGAGTCAAAGTTGAACATTTTTCTGAAAGAAAATGAGAAAACACAAATTAGAAAGAGCATTTTCTTCACAGAAAATATAGGTAATTAAAGATATTTGTACATTCTTTTATCTACAGAAGCTGTGTGTGAGGGAGCAATCACAAGTAACGTGTCAGTTGGGTATTTAGAAAGCAACATAAGATCTGCCATGTGCAGCTCTGAGCTTCATATCTGCTTTTCAAGTCCATCCAAGACCACTCAAAAAACTAGCACTCAGCCAGAAATCTTGACCACTGATTTTGCCTCATACTAATAAAATAGTGATATTAAACCTTTTTACATTAGAAACGGAGATGGCATGTAATGAACCTGTAGCAGGCTCACTAAAAATATTTCTCATTTAGAACATTAACTAAAATATAAGCCTAAGGAAAACCACAGCATGTATACACAAAGGCTCAAAAATTGCTGCTAAAATCAGGTTATCTGTGACAAAAATAACAAGTGCAAAGACAAAGGAGTTATTGAGGCATTGCAATGCTCTTTCTCACAGTACCACACAAGCCAATACATAACATTTTTCTAATTATGTAGGCACACATATAATTTATGTTAAGAATAAGCATTCAATCTGTTGATTCATATGCTTTTCACATTTATTGTTCATATGCTTTTCACATTTATTGTTCAATCTTTTGGTCACCAGATTAGATTCAACAGGTATATCTAGTCTCCTGGAACTGAATATCTCAGCGTTGTCTTTCCCTCCTACTATCCCCACCTATGCTATAAAAACTGCGTGATGCAGTGAGCAAAATATGTTTGCAATTGGACAAGTGGGGTTGGTTTTTTAACAAGACTGACAGGATCAGCTTAACCTGAATTCTTGCAACTACAGATGGAAAAGCCCAACAGACGGGAACTTGGTATTTACATATACTTAGCATGTATTTATTTTTAAAATAAAACTAATTACAATATCTGCTATGTCAAAGCCAGCACTACTGAGAGCAGGTGTGAGGCTTCTGTTGGCAAAAAGAAGTAACACATGCCCGTAAGTCTCTAGATACAATAAAACCGGAATGTTGTGTTCAGTTTCAAGATGTTTTCAACCCAAGGCTTGGGTGTATTACCCAGTGTTCTCCACTGGAATTTAAAAGAACAGGAAATAATAGAGTTACATCCAGCAAATAACAAATGGTGCCCTTATGCTATCTTATTCATAGAACATGCTGTGGACAGCCATCCACAGGTCTAACTCTGGTGGCACTTGTCTCTGACCACTGTGACCCAGAAGTTACATAACTCCTGTTTAGATCAGCATGGATTTCTAAATTGTATTGCTAACATATCTTGGTACATGCTCTAAACACATCTTTGCTTCGGCATAGGGGAGGTCACAATAAAGGAGGTCCCAGCACACCTCAGGAGTTGAGAAAACACAGAGATCCCTGTCAGATGCCTGTCTGAGTGTTCAGCAAATGTCTCTGCCAGTACATCTAAGTATCTTCTTAAGATGTCACAAATGTTCCCCATACTCTTATCAAACCTGATGTCCAATATTCAACAAGGCCCCCAAATCAGCCCTATAAGTAAACTCCATTGCAGTCTTCTCTTCTGCACATATGATTAGAAGAACGTAGACCAGAGACATCACAAGGCAGTTTTCAGAACAAATCCTCCCCAGACCCATTGCATGCAAAACTCTTCACTGCTTGTGTTTTATGGGTTCCACTCAGCTGAATATATTTCAGTGAGATATTTCACCTATCCATTAAAATAAACACACACTGTAAAAAGGCTTCAGAAATTCCAAATCCAGCCACAGCACAAGCATGGGTGGAATGTTGTTTATAGTCTCCTGACAGCTCATGTAGTAGGAAATGCTCACTTAAAAAATTGTGAAAATTTCTTTTTTCTTGGAACACACTTGTATAACAGAACTATCAGAAATACTTTTAACCTGAATTCCTTTTACCAAATCTGAAAAATGCCCAATCCACTCACCCTACTCCCCACATAGGCACCTACAGGCAGTATTGTATTCAATATCATGGAAAGCATCCGAGACAGCAGCAGTGTGGCTTCCCTCCTATTGTATATGGATCACTGTCAGTTCTCACTTGGCAGAGGAGGCTGCAGGAGCTCACACCCTCACACCTCAGTTTTCAGGAGTGCTCTAACCACTAGAACTCAGGTTGGGATAAAGCTGATTTCTGCTCCTACTGCTGAAGATTATTCAGAGAGGTGAATTAAGCAAGAGGGAGACCAATGCTGCATCCAAATGAAAAACCGGCTCATAGGGAGGGAGAGAGGAACTGAGTCCTGCTTCAGGGCCTGCTGTGGCTTTTCAGTTGAATATGAGAGAGGTTCACAGAAAAGGCACTCTCCTCTTAGTCCAGCCAGTATCTTGGGAAAAGTCTGGCAATACCATCAAGGCACACAAGCCCATCTTCAGTTTGAAGCTGAAGAATTTGGCTCAGAAGCTGCAGACACAAGCTGAGAACCTCTCTGGAAAATTGTATATTGTTTTCTCAAATTGCCAGGATATAACTGATGAATCAAGGAAAAAACCACAAAAATTAGAGTGCAAGAAAGAATTCAACCTTGAAAGCCCTTAAAGACAAAAGATGCTTTCAGAAGTAGGTACCATATTACCAACAACACAAAATGCATACCCCTGATAAAGTACCATAAAATCATAGAAGAGCCTAGGCTGGAAGAAACCCAAAGAAATCTCGTTGTCGAACCTTCCATGGGAGAGGAAGCCCAGATGAGATTATCTAGCATCCTCTCCAAAACTAAGTGATAAAACTTTTATCTGAAGTGATTAACCTTAAGCATCTTGAAAACCTTAAGTGACAGGAACTCTACTATATCCCTGGGGATGTTGTTCCAGTGAACAATTGTACTCACTGTGAAAAAAAGTAGAAGGAGAAAACAAGTTTTGCTCTGTATGTTCCTTTAAACCAATTTTTCTCAATCTGTTGCTCAATCATATTCCTCAGCTTACAGATGTTATATGTTTCATTAGGTTTTCTTAGTAATTTCTATTCTCTCAGATTTCATGCTATTTTTGCATTGTATAAATAAGAGAAGATCATAAAATGGTTTAGGCCGGAATGAACCTAAAAGACCATCTAGTCCCAGCCTCACCTTTCATGGACAGGGACATCTTTCACTGGACCAGGTTGCTCAAGGTCTTATCCATCCAACCTGTCCTTGAACATTGCTGGCATCCACAACGTCCCTGGGCAAGCTGTTCCAGTGTCTCACCATCCTCACAGCAAAGAATTTATTCCTTATATCTAAGTTAAGTTTTTCTTCTTTCAATTTGTACCCCTTACCCCTTGTTCTATTACTAGAGTCCCTGGTAGATTCTGGCTTCCCTGTAGGCTCTATTCAGATACTATATGTTTCCCCTCTGCTTTTTTTTTCTTTAATTATTCAATATTTAGAAAAGCCTCCCCCCAGGAAAAAAGGCGGTCATTTCATCCTGTCCTGTTACAAAAACCATTAATTTTTGTATTCATCCAACTAAAATACTAGAAATAGAATAAAAATATACAAAGTGTTCTTTTGGAAGCTGTAGTTTCCTTTCCCTTTTACAATACTGCCTTGGAAATTTCAATATTCAAGCTCTAATGACTGATGTTGCTTTCGATTTTAAAATATAAACATCATATGTACAGCTGTGCACTCAGAATATGATGGGAAAACCTGAGCAGCAGGTTTGGAGTACTGAAAAGCATGAGCTGCAATTATATTTTCCTGGGTAATATAGGACAGTGGCCTTGCTCTTGCTGTCCTAGGAGAACGAACATCCTGCCTGACCTTGCTGCTCCCACAAAATGGGTTGGGGCTGCTGTGTGACAGCCTGTCCTGAAATGAATCCAAACTGTGAATTCTCTGTGACAGTTTGTGGCATCTGGGTGACTCAGACAGCCTCTGTGCCTGAGGCTGTTCCAGCCCAGGCTGTGATTTTGTTAACGTCACAATTTAAGTAGACTTAGGTCTTGCTAGCAGTAATGATGGACTCCCTGAAGGAAAACCAAGGTGGCATTGGAAATGATGTCATTTCATTATCAGCTCTGAGACGGGGATAATTACATCTGTCTTCTTCAAACTGAGATGACCCTGTTCCTTCAGAAGGCAGCTGGCAATCTAACTTCTAGGAGCATGCTCATGCCATGCCTCATCATTTGCTAATTTTCACATCAAAGGCATCACTCAAGGTGACCCAAACCATCATCATAAAAAGACAGGCTCTCCAGCTGAACATGTATGCTAGTGTCCAGTGGACAGCACCATGCTGAGGGCATTGGACATGTTTGCAGCCCTGACAGACACACATAAAACAAATCCTACTTGCTTCACGTAAATGTAACCACAGCATGCTGTTAATGCCGACAGCTTCACAAGCCATATAATAGAGAATAGTCTTACAGATTCAATGAGAAATTTTCAAATGGTTGCAAAATATCCACTTTGGCCTGGCATGGACACTGAGGATCAAAAAACAAGGGTAGACAGACTAAACAAAATTGGTAGTGCATTTAAATATTTATATTAGAAGTTGAGACATGGGTTTCTGTTGTAGTAATTTTTCACATCTTAGACCAGTGGTTGGCAGTTTACCTGTCTTCATCTTCTGAAGAACTTAACCTGCCTTGAAGCAAGTTTGCTTCCTGAAGGACAAAGCCAGTTACTCAGCACTGTGCCTTTTTATAAGAGTACAATACAGAGAGAAAAGGGGGAAGAAGAAAGGTAAATAAATATCTAAAAATTAGTGATTGTAAACAGAACAGTCTCATGGCAAATTATTTTCTTTTTCTTTAAAAGCTAATTTAAGATCCCACAGCACCATTTTGCATGGTTTTCTGAGTACTTTAGTACTGGCATTAAGATGACCTTCCAAACTGGAGCACAAAGTATTCTGCAAAGGTTAATCATATTCAGTTTACAGAGGTGGGGCTGCTTCCTAGGGGTTGTCTGCAACAGGGAAGTACATGATTACTGTGGTGCTTGTGGAATTATGCCTCAGGCGCAGTATGTATATCATATGTGCAGACACACACGTCTGAGAATAGCTTCCCTGGAGACATCCCTGTTCCAGAGTAAGAGTATTCACCAGAGAAGCTATCCTAGAATAAGAACAGTATTGTCACTTCACACTCAACTTCATTATGGATTAACTTCCCTGTGTGTTCAAACCACCTTTTTAGGATAATTCCTGCCCTTTCTTTGCCGCCCTTTCTTCTGGGCACCAAATGCCTCATTGTTCAAGCCCTGGGTCTCTTTGAGAGATGGCATCTACCCCTCAGTATGCCACATCTTGAAAACTAGTTACTAAGTCTGCTTTGTTTAATATGTGACAAAAAGTCCTTTTTGCTTACTATGGGGTTTGTTTCAATGCCTTCCACAGCACAGGATTTGGCTCTCCAAACTACCATAGCACAAAAAGCAGTGAGAGTTAAAAGCATTGCCAGAAAGCCCTAACTGTAGGAACAGGGCTTTTATTCCCTCAGCACCTCCAGCAAAAAGGAGAGAGGAGAATGAAAGTAACACCCATTTACCTTCTAAAAGCACAAAAGAGTTTGAGACTTCAAATATCCATGTGTTACTAAATATGTCACTGCATCCATGTGTTGCTAAAGATGCAGAATCATGAGTCACCTGAACTTCTGTGCTCAGTCTGGACCTGACAACTCATCAATGGCTTGCAAGGGTGAGGACATTTCTCTGCAATATAACTTTTTTAGAAGACCTGGAAGAAGCACTCTCTGCAAAGCAGCCAGAAGGGAGGAGAGGATAACATCAGCAACTTCTTCCCTGGCACAGGGGACCGTAAGCAGCACAGCTGTTCTTTTTGGAAATGTCAGAGAGGGGGAAAAAAGGTGCTGAGGGAGCTGTCATCATCAGAAAGCACAATAGGTGGTTCCAGAATAATGCTTTACACGGTCATATTTTCTTGAAAACATTGCTCAGAAAACCCAGGCCTGACTAACTTTCCAAATAGCAAACACTACTTGGAAAACAGACATGTAAATTATAAAATTACTTAGCATCCAGTTTCTCTGCTTCTCTCTGACAAAAGGGAGCATAGTTGTGTCTCAGTGTAGATGCTGCAGCTGAGATAACCCTATATGAGCCCTCTCCTGCCCAATCACAACTGTGTCTACAGAATCTCCCAGGAGGATTTCAGGTAATACCCATGACTCTACCTCTCTTCCTGTGTCTGCCCCCTTTGGCCAGTTGTCCTGGAGAAACCAGCAAAATCTGTTCCTGAGTTCTGCAGGAAGTCACATACATTCAGAGGCAAAAGACTATCTCAAGGTTGTTTTGAAGCACTGTCAGTGTATGCCCATAGTACAAGTCAAAGCAGGTCTCAGGTGGACATGCGCTGTCTCCTGTCCTCCTCTGTGTCCACAACCTCCCCAGGAAGGAAGATGGGGACAGACAGGGAAGGTGTGTCACATGGTGCCACACCCCACTCTCAGGCACTGACAGGAGACAAGGAAAAAAATCATATAGAAGATTTTGCATGAAGAAACTATAATCCCAGATCTTCCCTTCAGTCAACAAAAAACCACTGAACTGGAACCCTCTGCTTCCTTATGCCTGGCACACTGAGGTGAAATGGATACTCCAAACTGATTCCTACTTCATGCCCATCACTGTGGTCAATGAGAGGTGGTGAGAAGGGACCAGGATTAATCCTTAGTCTATAGCTATGCAGTACAGCTCCTTCAATAATTTGTAAGACAGGCAGTAAGCCTGTTCAGTCCTAAACCCCTTGAAGCCCTCTGTGGTGGCATGCATGAGCCTTACAAGGACTTACAAGCTTCAGAGCTGGAGACAAACAGGGACCTTTTCGCACCCTGGCCCGTCAGCTGCAGATCTGACTATTCAGCAGTGGGTCACTGTTTTATCACAAGTCCTGCTACTCTCCTGAAAACATTCTTCTCCAAAGGGACTTTCTGGTCAGTGTTAAAGTCATGGAATTTGTGTTTGCCAATGCAGGGAGATAAATTTCACACACACACCAAAAAAAAAAGGGCAAAAAAAAAGCATGAGAAAAGTCACAGTTTTTTAAGATCTGTTGTCATACAATTACCATTGTCACAAGGGACAGGAGAAGTGCAGTCTGAGGTTTTACAAAGCTTCCACACAAGGGTGTGTGTTTTTTGAGGTAGGGAGAGGTTGTCACAAAGACTGCAGAAGCTGGAGAAAAATGATATTTTATTTGTATTGTTTCAACTCGCTCCCCTACATGCCCTCAGTGGGTGCTCTGTTTTTTAAAATTGCTGTTTCTGCTAAAAACTGTATGATGTGAATTAGTGTGGTTAGATGCTCCTTTCTCAAAAATATTTTTTCTGATCTCTGCTACTCTTTCTCTCAGCCCTATAGGTGTGAAAAGCAGGACTTTTCCTGTGTATGCAAAATTTTGTTTTCTTCCAAATGAATTAAAATTAAATTCAAGAGAGTAATTTGTTGAAATGGAGTAATACCTGTATAGAACTAAGTTAAATGAGGTAAAAATCAAGCCTGTTGATATGGCTGTTTTCATAACTTCTTCCATAGTTACCTATTCTTCCAGAGGTACTTCTTCCGGTACCTCTGTCTGGGTACTGGAATAGCAGTCAGAACAACTAGAGAAAAGTTCTGGAACTAAACAAATCAACTAAGCAAGAGGAACTGAATTACACAGGGAGAGAACTTATGACCCATATTTTTTTTGGCTTGTTTTACTCTCACCATTTGTATTGTGTTTTGTAGGACAGTTTGCAACTCTTACGAATTTCAGTCCAGATGGTAATTTAACTAGGCAGAGGATCAGTTGATAAAACTCTGATTAGATGTCAGCTCTTCAGCTGAGCTATTTCCATGGCCTGCCTTAACCTATGTTTAGTCTAACAGATAAATGTTTAGAATTCACCAAGACTGCTGAAGTGAAAGTAATATAAAGGGAGTCTTAGCAAATCTGGTCAACCCTTAAAGATTTCGTTGTTTTTAGCCTTCAGCTCGACATGTCTTACTGAAGTTCTACAACTTACGTTCACAATACATTTCTCATGAATTAATCCATAAATTTAAAGTAAGAAACATAATCAGCTCAGATTTTTGCAGTGCTGCAACAATGCGAGGTAATAGAGGGCATGTAGCTTGGTGTTTTCAGCACCACTGGAGTCAACCACAAGGATCCCTAACAGAGAAGACAGCCAGTTTCTCTCTTTTCTTCTCCTCCAACAAGACAAGACTTTCAAGTGAATTGTCCTTTTCCTGACTATTTCACTATTACACAGATGAGAGAAGGATGCAGATAGGGTCTTGCCACCACTACAACAGAGGACACAGCTTGCGCAGCTCCAGCAGAAGTGTCTGTCAATGGATTGATTTAACCTACCAACTTCAAGTGGTTTTGAAATTACAGTTGGTGATCTCTATTTGCAGTTCAACCCAAGAGCACCTAATGTTTTTAAAAGAGTTCAATTCTCCTTTACCAGACAGAAGAAACCTGTTGTTGTCATGCTGTTCAGCATTCAAAGCCACAAGTCCATTGTAATCTTGATCTTTTGGTACAGCTGAACCTAGTGGAGCAGAAGTGTGGGAGAGGCAAAAAGCAAGAGAAGAGGTGTAAAGAAAACAGGAGTTGAGAAGAAGCAAGAGAAAGACAAAGATTTCGTGTAGCCAGGAGCAGTCACATGGGAAATGGCTAAAGAAACCAAAACACAGCCTGGTTCTGGTGATGACAGAGACTGAATGAGTTTTACAAGTTTTGCCAAGAGAACCCACAGAAGAACCCATTTAAAGACTCAAACCTGCATCTTTTCTTAAAATAGGGCAGAAGCAGCCAATTTGTACTTGGCAGGTAGCATCCAGAGAGTTTATGTAACACTGCAAGAAGATAAGCAAGCACCTATTTAAGAGCAAAGTGTTATTTTTACCCAATGTGAAAACAAATCAAACACTTTCATCTTAACCCTTTTTAGCATCAGCTGTGAGTTCTCTTGGTGTTGTAAAGCACCACGGGGCACAAAATCACTATGGTATTTTTTTGTGTTGGTTGTCATCATCTGTTTGCTGGAGATTTGAAAAACAGAGGAGACATGTAGCACAGAAAGATCTAAGCAACAATTAGCAGCCCTTAACAAAAAACAAATCTGTGAAATGCATTTCCTCTTTGAGAAAGAGACTGTTAACCTCTCTGCAAATACTGAGTTAGCAAAAATATGAAGTATGTAACTTAGCGTTTGCTGGTGAGGAGAGGTGAGGAGAGGACAGGACAGGATATGTTGTTGTGAGGTAAATGGAACAGGAGCAAATGTTTTTTTAAAATATCTGGTATGGATTACAGTTCATCAGCTCCAGAAGGGGGTTACTCAGTCTTGGCCTCCCCTCATGAATTTCTTTTGTTTACTTGGGTCACTTCACTATTATCACTATTATTGGCACCTAGATTATATAAAAGGCAGATCTGTAAGGCTGCATTTGTTTGCTTTCTCAGCTCAACATATTAAGTGCAAGTTTATATGTATACAATATATCTTATTAGATGCTTTGTCCTGTCCTGTTCTGGTCTGTTCCTTTCTGATTTATTTTGAACTCAAAAATCATAACTGTAAGTGCCTTCAAACTTACAGATACTTAGGCTATGGGGGAAAGAGCAGAAAAAAAGTGAAATGCAGCAACCATTACTGTCCAACTTCATTACATTCATGCCTTGGAAGTATAAAAGAAAAATGTACTGGAATTTAATCTCCTCTGAGGGAAGAAACTGAAAGTAGCACATTTGCTAGAAACTGTGCATATTCAATCCACTAAAATTCGTCAAAATATGTAAAATTTAAATGCCATCTAAAAATGGACATTGAGAAAATTTACAGATATGGCACCAAGGAAAGTACATTTGTTTGGCCATATCCTTGATCCATGACAGCACAACACAGGTTGAAAGCAGATGTTGAGAACACAGCATGCTCCCAACACTGCAGGCTGTGTGGGATGAATGAGATTCTGCCAGTCTAATGGCAGGATCCACACTGCAGCACAAGGGAACAAGGATGGCATGGGTTGCAGTAGATATTGTTGGGTATCCACAGAAGAACCTTCTCAGGACAGATAAACTGATTTACTGATATTATTATTTCCATCACAGTCTGGGCTGGAGAAAAGTAGCAACAACTGGCACTTTCAATTCTGCATCCCCTGAATAGATCCCAATGACAACCTCAGGCACAGCAGTGCCAAGAACGAAAAAAGAAACACCAGTATGTCCACACTGCATTTGAAAAAGACTCTTATTCATCCTTTCTCCAGCAGCAGTACCATTTCCCTGCTGTAAAAACAAACCAGGTAGTAATGCCTGAAGGAGAGATGTGCCAGTTGTTTAAATCAGAACCAGAGGTGATGCTCCTTTGGGAGCTGACAAGGGCAAGCCACAACAAACTCCTGGGATTTCTACTCCCACTGCAAAACCTGCCTGGCAAAGGGCTGAGTTGCAACATGTGCTTTTCATATGGAGCACTTATTTCTGACTGTAATTTAGCCTCTTGGCAGGAGATGTCCATACATATCAAGCAAAACAGCCTTGCTCATCCATATCAACCTACATATCCTCCTATAATAGCAGCAGCACAGCACACTCTGCTTCCAGTGGTCTTCCACGGAGATTTGGACACAGGACAGATTTGGTTAATCATGCCCATCTCCTCTCCATAAAAGCCTGCTCCACATAGGATGTTTTCTGACCTTTCATATTGCTGAATTATAAGATCCACAAGTGAAGAGGTCTCTGTGGACATTTCTATGAAACCATCCCACTACTGCTTTTATATGGGAAGGAAAGTTAAAACTTGTGGAATATCACCAGTGTTAACTGGATGTTAAAAATCACATATAACAATAATGCTTATCACATATGGGAGGAGAAAAGAGAATACCTGAATTATGCTTTCAAAATTAGTACTGTCTGTTCTTAATAAAACACAAAAAAACCCAGGCCATGAGCCTACTAATCTTATCCATTCACTAAGTTCTGCAGAGGAGGATGAATACAATCCTTGGAGCAGATTTTCCTTGCCTTCTATTTAAGAGGTTGCTGAATTATTGAAATTCTACATTAAAAATATATTGCACACTGTCTAGTGAATGATGGCACTGCAATGCGTAATATAGAGACAGTGTAAGCTTCACAATACATACACGTGAAATGACTCTCTTATCTAAAGCACTTGCTTCCTGCTGACATAATTTCAAGAGAGCTGAGGAGACAAAAACAAAAGTTACAAAATAATACCCTAATGATTGAATTCGTAGCTGAAATTTACAGCTCAAAGGCATTTTATTCACTTATTTTACATTATTCAGGTAAATAGTATGCAATGAGTTAGTAGAAAAGCAAATAAAAATTAAGATGGCTCCAACCACTGCAAATATCTTATCTTAGCGTACTTCATACCCTGTGTCAAAGCAATGTTAGGGAGCAAGACAACCCCATTAAAACACAAGAGTCAATGGTGATTTCTTACTCCTGTCCCAGGTATCTTCTATACTTAGCCCAGTGCCTTGATAAAAAGAGAGAATGGGAGCAGATACAGCCTTGTGTCATTGTTACAAATCTGGTTGTCCGCCTGTGCTGCTGAGGAGAGCAAGATTTTATCAATAAAATTTGAGGATGCTGCCAGCAGAAATTCAACCAAAATTACAAAGAAACTTCCTGAAAAAGCCTTGACCTGCCCACTGTTATAGTCAGCCTACTTTCTTTAATATGGGGAGGAAATATTGTACAACATGTAAAAATTATGGATGATTTACAGAATTTTTTCTTTGTGCAAAACTTGCACATCTCTTGAAATCTCCAGCCGTTTCACTGGGCTGCTGCTGAACTTGCCTTTCTCAGTATTCAGAATCTGTTGTCAATCAATAAATTAAATGACTGGATCAAGCATGTTCTAGGGAAAGTCCAAGGATTCACTGGTGAAATGCAGTCTTTACCGGCTGCAACTTTGCTGAGGCCAAGGGATTCATTCAGCTTTTTAAGATGTTACAAAAACTGTTCACTTTCTTAATCCCAAAACAGAGTTTAGATACAAACCACGAATCCTTTGGTGGTAGTGGGGGTTTAGTCATGACATGTGACATGTCATTGACTAACAGATACCTCCACTGAGGTACCAGTTCAACACCGAGGGACCAGACTGGACCCTCCTTTTGAACTGGGAAGCCCCAGGCAGTCACCTGCATGCTGCCCACACAGGATGTTATTAGTCCAGCGTTGCTGGTGATGTTAGTACAAAACCTCTGAGTTTGTGACCTGTGCTTGTTGGCATCCTTGTGCATCCAGCTACTGCATGGCTCAGGGAGGCAGTTCAGACATGTTGTCGCATGCCAAGATGCAGAAAATCAGGTCTAGCTCCTGAACAATAGCTCTTATCATGGAGAAGGTCATGAAATGCAGTTGGCTACTCTGTGGACTGGGGAGCCTGAAGGCAGAGTTCCCCAAAAGGTCAAGAATGTTAAAGATATCCAAGAAGACCCTCAGACGTAGTAGTCTGCCTCCCTTCCTTCCTTCTGCGTTGTGGCTGAGGTACCAGTGCTTAGAGCAGGATTTAAGCTACGACAAGCATAAGAGCTCTACAAGAGCAGTGCTTATCCTCACGTTGCAGGACAACCCAGTTCTGGCAGATTTGTCAGAGAAATAGCTCAAGGAAAAATATCCTTGTCATGCTGCCAGTGCCAGTGTTAAACTAGGTTAATTGTCAGAGAGATGCGGAGGGCGGCCAAACTTGCAGCATGCAGCCTGTGTGGCTTAATGTCAGACAAGGAACGAGAGTCTGCTGCTTCTGAGTAATTGCTGACCTCCTGCAACTCCCACCACTTCATTCCTTCCTACTACCCCACCAGACGTTTGCTGCTTTGCCCTCTTTGGTCCCCATTCCAAAGTGGATTGCCTGTGTGAGGGGGACCCTCCAAGTGGGGTAAAGGTTTGACCCCTCTGTGCTCTTGTTACATGGGCCAAGCATGCAAGCACCCTTCTTTTGAGCAACTTACAGAAAAATCAAACATAATTGAGACATAAGTCATTCATGAAAAAACCTTTCTGCCAACCATAATTGTTGCATTGCCTTTCCACCTTGGCAGGGTTTTAGTGTTTTTTTGGCTGGCTCAGGTTTTACTTTTGGCAACAAAATGTGTTTGCTGAGGTTGACACTGGCCAATGTCAGCCTTTTCCAAAGGTGTGAGAAGCCTTGAGAAAACAATCCAGAAGAATAAAAGGTCTAATTCTGATCTCAAGTGTGTGTAGGTAGCTATGAATGGAGTAAAGGTGACTTTCTTGCATACATAGAAGGAAATGAAGCAGGATCTTTCTCAATCTATAATTAAAATGTCAATTTTCCTTACACATAAAATTCCCAGGCAGAAGCAACAAATTCTTAATGCTCTTATGGGGTTTTTGGTTTCTGGCGCTGTCCTAAATAAATTTATTTCTGCACCTAGAATCATAGCACAGGGAAAAAATGCTAACCAGTAACCCTTAATCATACCACAAAACCTCAGCACTCTCTAACCTATGCAGAGAAGCTGAGAGGGATGTACTAGTGGGGAAAAATACCATCTCTGTGACAGGGTGGCAGAATGTGGGGCAGAAACCCAGACCCCCTGTGCTGCTACCAGAGCCAGACTTTTACAGTCAATTAAATTACAGCTTTCTGCTGCACTCCTACGCTAACAGAAAACACTCTTGAATGCAACACATTTTAAAAAATTCAGTTTAGGCACTTCAATATCAAGAGTTTAGATTACAACTGTTTTTGTACTTTCAACAATAATACAGTATATTTGCAGTTCACCTACATGAGATTCTGCTTGGGGGTTTTC
Source organism: Anthoscopus minutus (assembly GCA_013399455.1). Classification (NCBI taxonomy): domain Eukaryota; kingdom Metazoa; phylum Chordata; class Aves; order Passeriformes; family Paridae; genus Anthoscopus; species Anthoscopus minutus. Next base: position 242,290 of record VWYI01003343.1, on the reverse strand, counting down.
TGGCCTTATTTGTACTAACATTTTAAACTTTCCTGTGCAAATCTAAAGACTGGAAAAACAAAGAAGCACAATAGAGGCAGGACCAAGGCATGAAAAATGGAGGGAATAAACAGAGGTAAGGACCAGAAGAGGTATGAAGCAGAGGACAGAAGTAGAAGGGCAAGGGAGAGAACATGGAAAGGGGTCAGACTAACTGCAGTGAGGGACTAGGCTGAGAAAGGGACATTAGTGGGTCTTTCCTGGAGATTTTGGGGGAGAGCTCAGAATTATGAAGGAAAACCAACTTCATGTTTGGCCCCTTTGTGAAGCTGTAGCATAGGGGTGAAGCTAATGGCAGTCTTTGACACACTCACGACTTTTTGTTTTAATTCACCTGAGTTCTGCTTTCCAAGAGATATCCGATTCAAACACTCTGGAAAAGACCACTCTGGAAAAGATAGTGTGAATTTTATCTCAGTGCAGTTTGTCCTGGTTATTTAATGTAGATATCCTAAACATTTCATTTATATTTTCATTCAAGAATATTTTAATTCAAGCCTTGCTTTCCAGAATTTTCAGCTTCAATTAACTTCATAGTTTAGCTTTGATACAGATTCCCGTAAACATGGCTTTGCACAGAGTAAGAAGGCAAACGTGGCTTTTGCAGGGAACTAACATGAGCCCAAAAGGTGCTTCAGGCTTATCAATTTTGTCATGAGTATTGCATGTCCTGTGCTCTCTAGCCTCTGTGTGGCTAATTTCACAAGGACAGACTTGAAGTCAGACACAAGTTTACCCACTGAGTTGAACAGAAATTAAAGAAGTTGGCTGCACAGTTAAGTTCAGCACTGTAAGGGGGCTGGGAGAGTGCACCTCATTGTTTTTACTATAAAAAAGATTGCTCAATGGCACTAGAAGACAGCTAGTAACTGCATCTCTTCTTTTTAAACTGAATAAACAGAGACATTAAATTTTACTGGTTATTCCAGCCCAAAGTACTGATTTGAAATTTAAGAGAGTAGTTATTGTATAAAAGTTATATTGGGAAACTCAATCCAGTTAATTTGGTGAGATTCCTTTTACACAAAACTCAAGAAAGGTAAGAAAAAAAATTGTACTGCTTTTCGCATGTGGAGTAGGTTGTGCATTTGCACCTAACAAACAAAAGATTTTAAAAAAACAATGGCTTGATTCAGATTAGTGGGATAGATCTAGCTGATGAATTACCAGCAGGGCCTAAGGCCAGGAGTTGTTTAATCCTTTGAGGGAAAGAGTGCCAGCAAGAGTGGCTGCCAAGGACTCCCCAGTGCTCGACCTGTGCTGAGCACACGCAATGGCCAGCACCATCCTGGGCACTCGCTCAGTCAGCATGGTCACGTGCTGAATTGGGACAGGGCTGAAAGCCACCCTGCTCTGTCATGTGATTGATGTCCTTAGAGAGACAAGGTTTCCTAGTCTTGCAACCTCCTTCCTTTCAATTCTATTTCTAAGTGGAATACAGCTAAAGGTGCAGAAAATCCTGCTATTGAGAAATAACTTGCTGCACAGCTCCTATGAAGTGAGAGGGATAGCAAAGGTCATCACACTCAGGAAAGCCTCCTAAGAGTGACCACAGGCTGCCTCTCCATCCACATACCATGTTTTTAACTGGAGCGAATAACATACCTCAGCCCAAAAGAATGCTAGCACAAGTATTTCCTTCCTGAAGATATGTTAAATAAAAAAGAAAGAGAGCAGATGCCTTTCAAAGTCTTTATGGGTATATGAAGAAGAAGGCATGGACTCTGGGGTAGGGTTTCCTCAACACCCATGTAGACCCTTACAATGGTGAGAGACATTGGGCAGGTGTGGCTGCATCCCACCACCTCCCAGAGATTCCTCAAGGTAGATCTCATAGATTTCTCTTGTTCTTCCGTCAGATGTTTCCATGGGCTTCTCCTCAAGAGGGAGAACCCTGGCTTACCACATGCTGCTCTTCATGATTTGCCAAAAAGCAAGGACACTAACGACGTCTGTGTCGAGATCTTTGCTATGAGAAGGACAACAGGCAATAGCCAGAGAAGTGGGTTTAGTGCAGGTGACAACATCAGGGGACATATATTTGCTTCCTGGGAATGCCTATAATTATCAGACTTCTAACTGAAAACTAAAAATAGTGGCACCCAATGTCTATCCCATAAAGTGCCACTACAAGATAGGCACACACCTCTCTTTCCTACCTGTGTGGCACCCAGCTGAAGTGCAAAGGTCTGGCACAGCCTTTGCCCAACTTCATTTCTCCTCTTCAAATCTCCTAAAATCTCTTTATTTCTTATCTGGATTCCAGGCCCTGCCTCTCCAGATGGGTTTGTGCTATGCTGTAATCCCTATTCTCCAAGTAGTTAGTTCCACACTTAGGAACAAAAATGCCCTGGAACTAAAGCAAAGCTCAGCAATGCAATACAAATAACATAACCTTTGAATAGAGTAGAAGGGAAGAGATGGATTGTGTAAGAGTGAGGGCAGTGTGAATCCTAGCACCCTTACTCATCCTTTTGTGCCAGCCCCAGTGATGATAACTGCATCACTGTCCTCCGGCTCTTTTCTTGTTGCTAGCAAACCCATCATCCCACTCTTTTCCTCAACTGGTATCTCTGGTGGCTGACAGCCAAGAAAATAATGAGTCCTGACTGAGGCCATTACTTGTACTTGCCAGCAACCAAAGACAGTGTGATAATGAAAAAAGTGCTTTCTGCCTACTATGGTCTAGTTTTGAGCCATGATGCAAGCCATCAGACACACCACACACAGCAAGGACTCTTTGGCTGTGTGGAAAGATTTATGAAGTTGCTTGTTCGGGGTACAACAGTTCTGTGTCAGTTAACCTGTGCTCCTGGGTGTCAGGCTGTCCTGGACACCAGTGGCTTATCTGTTTCACTCATAAAAATTTGCATTAAAAATGTCCCAGTGCCCAAGCAACTGAATTAGCAACCTGTAGGTCATAACATTTGTATAAACTGATTAGACAGGACTGAAAACAGTATTTCTCTTTTTCTTTCAACTGCTGTTATTAGAAAGGACCTTGAATCCATCCCACTGATTAGTATATCAACACCTTGTGCAGCATCTAGCAGAAGCCAGAGGCACTATGTATATGTGGAGAGAAGGAGAAATTCCTGAAAGGAGGTCAGACTTCCTGGTGCCCTTTTGGATTGTGTCAGCCCCAGTAAATCCTGTTTTCTGTTGCCCAGGCCAGACACAGAGTGGCATGGGCGGCCCTGAGCACTGGCTTCTGGCAGCAGGATGCCAGATAGCATCCGGGGCTGGGCACTGGATAGGGGTTGTGCACCTCCCATTGCTGACAACTGAAGATGCACGTCCAAGCCCCAGTCCGCACCCATCCCATTAGAACAACTGCCAGCATTCAGCACAACTAACATCTCTGTGGGTTAGAAGGCTAAATAAATAAGAAATGAATAGCTACTGTACATCATAGCCCTTTATCCTGGGAGAAGCAGTGAACCTGAATTCCCCAAGAAAAGCAAGTGAGCTGCATCTGTGCCTATGCTCTGATTAATCTCATTGGTTTGTTTTCCTGGAAACTAGATGTCCCAGATGCCATTGTTTCCATTATAAGTGTTCATCTGCCCTGTTTTGAGCTTGATTGCTCCTGTAGCCTGCTTGGCTTAACTGTTGTTTGTTTGTTGCTTGTGATTTTTTTCTTTTTTAAAAAATTAACATTCTTAAACAAAATGCCAGTAAATTAAAATGAGGACATAGCTGCAGCCCTCAACACTAGATTTGTTAAATGTTTAAAAACACCTACAGCATATAGAAATCCTAAGCTGTTGTATGCAGTGTGACTAAATTATTAATAATTGCCATGCACATCACACAAGGATTTCAAAAGGGGACTTTGTGTTTCTGCAAAACACTGCTATTTTTGTCTGACAGTAGAGACAAAATCATTTGAAAATTAGTCTCTTTGGTACTAATTACAACTGTTACAAAAACATTTCCACTGTAGGCATAAAAACAATCACTTTTCATTTTTGAGAGAATTAGACATTTCATTCATTATCTCAATGAAGATATTGAAAGTTTACATTTTGTTAAAATACAAACAACATATAATTAATGAAAACATATTGAAACAAGAATCTATTTCCAGTCATAAAAGCTCCACTAACTAGTACAATAACATTCAAGCACAATTTAAAGTAGTAACATTTAGAGAAGATACCATAGAATATTTGTTTTATGGGCTGGAAAGACCAGATATGGGGTCATTCAAGGTGGGTTTTAAAAACATGAAGGTATATGAATAGATTGCTACAGTTAAACTTGCTTTACAGAAAAAATAACATTCTGCTGTGGGCAAAAACAGAAATACAGGAAAATTCTCTTCTGTCTCAAGTGAATTATTTCTGGTGAAAGGGTTTCTCAGCGTTTTGCTACAGGCATGCAGCTTTACACACAGAACATTATGCATGTACACAGTGCTCTACTGGGGGTGTCTATCCTGATGCCCTCCCCTTTACCCAGCTCCCCACAAGGCTATTTGCAAGAAATAAAGGAAAGACACATATTCGAAAATGGAAATAAACCCCAAACCAACAAACACCTAAACATCAGCACAGAAAAACAAGTTGATAAGGAAAAAGCAGCTTCACTCAGTATGTCTCAGCTGCTTCCAAAGCAGAAAGCAATGGGGACGTACTGCTATTATTAGCCCTCCGGATGGGAAGCAGCACGGTGTGAAGCTGTTGGCAAGATCTTGCAGGATTTTCTTCGCACGTATGCACAGGCACAGGCACACAGGCAGACAGACCCCCCAAAAGGCTCACAGTGAGCCCCTTCCTGCCACTCAGGTGAGACAGACAGACAGAGAGCACGACGCCGGCGCGATTGTGCGTACTCACAGCTCGGAGTACAAGAAGTGCAGGTTGCCCACATTGTCTATGTAGTTTGCAGGACTTAGCCAAGGTAGGACCAGTAACAGGAGAGCCTTCATTTTCAGTGCAGTGCTGGCACTGCTGCTAGGTTTCCTCCTTCCCACTGTCTCTGTGCTGGTGGGACACACAACGAGAAGCTTTCGTGCCAGCCAAGCCCCTTCTAAGCAAGCCTTTCCATTTCAACGCAATGGTAGCACATTATGAATCAAGCGTAAATCCCTTAAACGAAGCTACACTGCAAAAATCATTGACCTGTAAGAGGATTACTCGATCTGACTCTCGGATGGGTAGATGTGAGGGTTTAGGGACAGCACAGTGTGGTTGGCGAGACAGTGACTTATGCTGCAGAGGAGAGCAATGCTCGGGGAAGAGACCTGCCTCCTGCAGGATTCAGAGTGGTTCTTCCGAGGCAGCTGGTATGTTTACATCACTGCCCACAAGCAGATGGGTTACGAGCTAAACTGCATCGTGGAAGGGTGTAGCTGTCTGACAAGGGGGGGAAAAAAATGCCCCCTGTGGAGTTTTGTAGCAGGCGATATCAGAAGACCACATCTTTTTAAAGTAAAACACTGCAAAAGATCATAGCCAACTGCTGGCTGTTTGCATCTCAGTCTGAATTTCCCAAATCCAGTCAGATGTTTTTGTACAAACATAAATCATGTAATAATCCAAGGGCATGTCTCTTCTGAGGGCTTTTTTGAAGGATGCAAGAGCAAACATTTTAAATAGGATGCTTTCGGTGAACTGCTCCATGGTAACCAGCATTTTAAAAAAAATGGTGAAGTTCTCTCATCAATTACAAAGCATAAAACAGCAAGCTCACCTTGTCCCATCAGTGACCTCGTCTCTGATCTGGGCAAACTTTTGTTTTCTCCCTGAGAACCAAAGAATGGTTTTCTGAACCTAAATAATGCACGTAATGTGAGGACTGCTGACCATCCTGGTGATCCTAGCCCAGTCTACTTTAATTTATTCACTGAGAACAAAATAATATTCTGTGAAGATATCAGGTAGGCTCTGAACTGTTCACACTGCAGACACCGGATATTTATGATTATTATTGTATTTGTTTTATCAGCAAAATCACATATTTCCCCTTTCTCTCTATTGATTCACCAGAGTTAAAGAAAACAGCATCGGCTCAGTCTGTTTAATCTGTCCCCGGGCATTACAGAGCACAACGTCTTTCTCTTTGCTATTAATTGGAGATGGGGTGGCAAGAGAGGTTCCTGTATTTCCAACAATTAGATTAGGCAGAAGCATAAGATACCTTAGGTGATAATTAATTAATCCTGTGCTTAAAAAAAATAAAGGTACTGTGCAGTGTCTGCAAGCACAAGGGTGTAGAAGTCCACCTTTAGGGATGTGTTGATTTTGCATCCATTGCTATTTGGGGAAGAAGGAAGAAAACCACCCACAGAAAAAATTTTACATAGAGAAGCTGCTGAGAGCTTCCTCTGTACCTAGAAAAGGCCAATAGCTAGCTAGTTCTGAGGATTGACAACTTATTAAACCATTTAGAAGCTGGGTCTGCCTCTGTGAATTCCACAATTTAAAAACAGACGAGCCAAGGAAAGCCCTCTCTTGCTTTTGGCCTGGAAAGGGGACTGAGCTCTGGTGGATCCTGGTCCTGCTCTGCCATGGCCCGCGCGGCCGGGCCGGGCCCCAGCGGCTCCCGGGTGAGGGACAGGAGGCCCCAGGGCCCCGGGCGAGGCTGGGCCAGGTCACAGCTGCTGAGATCTCGGTAACACCAGGCCCTGCCTCTGCCCCTCCAGCCCGCACTGAGCCCGGGCCAGACCAGGCTCCTCTGCTGCCGGTCCCCCAGCGGCTGCCAGGCAGAGAGAGGCACAGCGTGGCTGAAATCCATGCCCGTGACTGCTTCGGCCACTGCCCACCAACACCTGCTGGCCTGGTGAAATGTTAACTCTGTCAGTGCACAGTGAGACCTGCAGAGCACGATTCTCCCCTCAGGTGAGAGACAAGGGCAGAGTGACAACATGTAGAAAGACAACATGAAGACACCAAAGTCAGTAAAGGAGGAGTCAAGCACCAGATGGAAGGAGAATGAGAATGTGCCCTAGGAATGGGGCTGAAAGTTCTTTTGGTAACACCATGGAGATGGACTATGATATCCTACAATATCCCCTTTAATTAATGAGAAAGTATGGGGGATGGAGTGTTCAACTTGTAAATGCGGACAGAGGCATCCATTGATGTAGCAAAGCAGATGCTGAAGGAGCTGTGATCCTTCACAGGACAAACTGTGAGAAGTTTGAACAGAGACAGAGATGAGAGTGATGAAGAACCTTTGCCCCCAGGGAGGGAAGATCTCTGTTCCCAGAGATGAACACGGTCGCAGAGATAGATGAAGAGAGCCTTTGCTTTTGAACAGCTCATCCTTAAAATAATACCCATAAGTTTCATTACTCAAGTATGCAAAGGCTGTGAAAGTGGGAGGAGCTCCATGATTGCAATTTCTTTCCTGGGCAGATGCTATTCGTGAAAATGAAAGGCCATGGGAGAATGGTTTCTTGTGGAAAAGTCTCCATGGCATGGCAAGAGAAAACTCCTCTCCCTACAAGAACTGAGGAGATACTATTGTAGAAGTGGTAACTGATTTAAAATACCAGGGTTTGTCTCTGTTGTCAGTTGGAAAAGCAAAGATGTTCGGCAGGGGTAGGGAAAGTGTTCTGAAGGTTTTATTCTGATTTTTTCTTATTCTTTTAGTTCTGTTAATAAAGTTTTCTTCATATCTTCTAAGTTTTGAGCCTGTTTTGCCCTCTTCCTAGTCCATTTCTCACATCAATAAACAATTAAGTACACTGGTAGTTTTAGCCAGCACTAAATCCACCACATTGTTTGCTGCATTGGCTGGGAAACTCAAATCACTACAAAGGATCACTCAGAATGTTCCTTTCTATTTCTTTACTCAAGTGGGAATGCTAGTGAGGTTGCAATAACTATCCCCTGTAAAGCTGAAACTCCCAACAGCAGAAGTTCCCTGTGGTTTCCTATTCTCCTGTCTCCACCCTTTGGCCTTAAGGTAACTCAGCCCTCCCAACCATTCTGAGGAAGGAAAATCCATGTCATGAGTAACAAAGAAGCAAAACATTCACCCTATACAGCAATGCTTTGTATTTCATTACATTGGAAGCTTTAGGGCAGGAAGACCCTACTCCATCTCCCCAGTCTTCTGCTCCTGAGGTTTGCAAACCTTGGACCTGGTGCAGGGAACCTGGCACAAGGAAGAGGGCAGCAAGAGACGGTGGGAATACATTACCAAGACAATTCTTTCTATTTCTGCTTGGGCTCAGGCCAAGAAAGCCGGAAGCATAGGATCTTGAAGATCTTTGAGGGGAAGATCCAGGCCAAGCGACTGACATACAACAGTAAGTGCTAGAATAAAACCTGTCAGGCCTTTACAGGACCAAATCATTGTTTATAGCGCTGCAAGTCTTTACGATATGTAGTGAAGGGTACCTTTACTACTAACTTAAGGAAAAGAAACTAAGACACTGGAGTGACTTGCACATATCCACGTAGGAGAATCAACACTAGAAATCAAAAGTTGTGCTAGCTGTGTAGTTTCCATGTAGAAAACAATATTCCAATTTGCTTATTGATTGGGGGTTGTGGGTAAATTGGGAATGGGTGTCCTGCTAATTCTAGGCCACAGCATCCTCATATTAAAAAAATATGAAGAAAACAGGGAAGACTAAATCGTATTAAGTTCAGCTATATATATAGCAAAGGGCATATGCACTATGGGTTTCAGATTTTGTGGTTGGAATATGTAGAGAAATGTAATTTCAGTGATAACAGGACACAGAAGACTGACAGTCTCCTTACCTGCATTTCTGTTGAAATTAACATTTGAGGCCTGTTAGAGAAGTACTGACCTAAGACAGAAAATTATAAGTAACTTTAATATTTTGTCCCCTTAGCCTCATGCAGTGGAACTCCCAGAGCACTGCTGGCCCAGACTGGGGCCTGCTGCCACTGCCTCTTGCCTTTTCCCTGTGAGGGAGCAAGAGGTACCCTCACAGGGAAAGCCAGGTCCAGAAATCTGAGGACAAGGGCACCCAAATCCACAAACACCAAACTTCTAGCATATGAAAAATGGTGTCATGACCTTCACAAGGGATCAATAAACCCATTGCTAAAATTTGTGGGGTTTTTTGGTTTTAGTAAAGCAAAATCATCATATTTTTGGTTGGTTAGGACAACATAACTTTGTGAATATCTTCAAGTGAATAAATTCCTAGTGAGAATGCAGGTGCTTCAGGAAATGAGGTCTCCAGTGCAAATGAGGACATGTTTGAATGGCAGGCTGCAGAGCCATTTCTGGTTGCGGGCCCACAAACTGTTAATTGTGCAGTATGCGAACAGACCTCCACCCTCTGGCTCACCAGCCTGCTCACCAGTGATGCTCTGCTCCTCAGTACTGCCATGTATGTGCAGGAATGTGCCCCCAGCAGTAGTCTGGAGCCCTGCACTGGCTGCTCAAGGCTTCCTTCACAACGCATGTGCAGAAGTACACACCTAGGAACAAGATTTATACCTGCAAACTTCAGGGGAAGTAATTTCACTGGGCAACAGATACAGCTCACAGAAAAAGGCACATCTTAGACCCCATCTCTCCTCAGACCTGAGGTGCTGTTACATAGACTATGCCAAAGTGTTAGTCTGCTGCCAGAAATCACAGCCCTGAAAGTACCTTTTTACCCTTCTGCCTTCCTTTCAAAACACAGAACATACAAGACAAAAGCAGCAGCACATGCTTTTATTCTGCAAAACAGAGAATCATTCAGTTCTCTTGTTGCAGAGGAACCAAACCACTCGGTGGAGCGGTCTATCCCAGAAGCAGGGTGGAGGGTGTCCTGGCTACCAGGGATAAGGCTGAAGGGGGAATCCAGCCAGACTCTTCCAGACTGTCTCTCTGTGAGCCCTATGGTGCCCTGGGTGCTCACCTGAAAGAAAGGAGCACTCGGGTTCAAAGACCAATACCAAACCAGAATATTTTCTGCTCTACTTCTCATATAGGTCATTTGTGATTCAAAAAAGGTTTGAAGAAAGGGCAATTATAAAACCCTTAATGCGCTATTAAAATATTTATAATAGCTCAGCTTCTCAAAACATACAGATCTCTTTGGACCACATACACATTGTCATTGTGCAGCTAACCACAAGGTATTCACCCAGAACTGCTAACAATAGCATGAAGTACCTTACATGCATTGATGCATTTGATTCTAAAAAAGAGTAAGATATAGCCTATATCTTGGTCTATAAATGGACTAAATTCAGCTCTAAATGAATGATACTGTGTTCATTGTGAGTGTAATCAACAACTCTTTCTTTATGTTAAACTGTCTGCCTTGATCAGTAGTAATTGAAGACATTCTTCCTCAAAAAAAAGAGTGAAAAAAGGTCTGTCAACAACAACTTACTGGGTTTGGAAATGCTGTTCAAGGTGACCACGTTGCACAACCTCTGAGCAGTGTTCTGTGAAAGGGCAGCTAACCATTAGCTTATCCAGAAGGTTATTCACTAGTATGCTGGACTTCCGGCATGTCTGGAGAATCACAAGCTTGCGGTCCATGGGGCAGAAGTCTTTTTCCACAAGGAAGTTTGTAAGGCAGGCTGTGCAGAAGGTGTGACCACAGAGCGTGTCTAATGGCTGAAGCAAAGGTTGCAGGCAAATGTGGCATATCAGATCATCATCTACTTCTTCGGTGTAGCTGTACAAGTGGTTTTCTTCTGGTAAATGCGCTTGGCCGCAGGTGACACACAGTGGCAGGGAGCTGTCCTCCATTTCTTCTTCTTTCTGGCTCATAATCAGAATTGATGCAATTCAGAAAGAGGGCAGGTGGGAATACCCAACACGTTTTCTGTTTGTGAGAGCTGTAGCAAGGTTTGTGTGCTGTCAGATCTGTGGGGAGGAAAGCCAAAGGATTATGTTCTGGGTTGTGTTTTCTTACCATATTGGCAGTATGTATCTGGATATGAAGTACTATATCTGGTATTAGGAAAGGATTGTGTCTTTGGGATAGGAGAGTAAAGCAAAGAAGGGCGCAGAAAAAAAAGAGAGAATTAACTCCAGGGACTTATTTTCTCATAAATTTAGCTTAATATACACGGGTACTCTCTGTGTGAAGAAAGATATCAAGATAGAGAGAAATACTATGGGCATCTAATGGCTGAAAACTTTAAAACAGCATATAATTGCAGTTCTGGTCAGATGATTTTGTGGCCACATTACTTGTGCCAGAAAAGTAGCATTATGTGTGGGCAAACACTTCAAGACTGTGTGCAGAACTACAGGTAAGAATAAAGGTTGCTGGCCAAGTTGCCTGTTCAGTACAGCAAGGGAGAGCAGCAGCTTCCCCTAATACACACAAGCATACAAGCTCTGTATGTGTAGCCAGAGGGAGGATAATTTGGGTCATGAGGATTTAGAGCTTGGTACCCTGTAGACCATTCTCATACTAGAGCAGCAAAATGGACCTGGACCCCTGTGTTCAAAGTTTGCCTGCCTGCAGTCAGGTAGTTATAACATCTGTACCAGCACAGTTCAAAACTTCATTTGCTCTGCAAAGAACCAAACACCTTGCATACTGAAGTCCACAGCACAATGCTAAGCAGTGTATTGCTCAAAAGAAGGCCATTCTCTTTGTAATTTGTAATACAGAAACCCAGTATGTCCAATTAACTCTGGCCACAATACCTGCCTGCTGATATTTTAAAGATGCAAACACTGTGGGTGGCAGGAAAACCGAAGAGTAATTTGTGGTTTCTACTTGATGGACCCCAACTGATTGTTGGAGCACTTATGCCTCATTACTTCTATGCTTATTTTGATAAACCACTCTGAAAATAAACATGAAGATATAAAATATGCAATGGCCTGATTACTGCTCTTGCTTGAAAATGTAAATCTTATTTGCTGCTTTGCCTCAACACTGCTTTCAGCTTGACTTAATTTGCCTAGACAATGTGTCAGCCTCAGACACCCATGTCTGAGGGCAAATGAGGGAAAGAATAATAAGAAAAATCTGACTATGACAGAGCATATTTTCATATAAATAAACCCTTATTTTTATGCAAAGCTCATGGACTCTAAACCTGAGAAATTAAACTTTAACATGGTAGGTTTTTCTGACATGAAGGTAAAATAATAGCCCCACTAACACTAACCAGATGTTTAAATGTCAAACATTCTCTTCAATGTTTTGCTAGATCCTATTCTTATGAAGCAATTATGTTAAGTGCCTGTTTTTGCTTGCAAGAGAGAGTTCTGCGTAAGCTCTGTCTACTGATTAGCAGTAGTTGCAGTAGCTTTACTGGAATTAAAATAATTTTCTGTTAGAACCCTTGCAAATATTTAAAATGTGCCAAACTGGGCCAAATATTTCCTTTTGTAAAAGTATTCACCAAAGCTTTATGAAAAGCTGTTAGTGAAGGAACAAACATCTCTACATGGTGCAGGTACCAGCTCCACCTGTTATCTTAATATAGAAATTATTATTTAATTCTACTGAGGCGAGACACAGCAAAATAAAATGAGATAAAGAATTGTCAGGGGCTGTGGTGGAGACTATCTGGCCACTGTGAGTGGCTCCTGCAGGCAGCTCTTGGATAACTTCTACATGAAGTTGGGTGGCTGTGAGCGGGTGTCCAGCGCTCTCCATATCCCACGCTCATGAAGGGAAATCATCTCAAGTCGACAGGACTGCTTTCAAGAATGGCAACACATGGCTTGGGAACTTGCATGATTCTTAAAATAGATGTTGAATGAATTAGAAACCAATAAAGCATGACAAAAATTGCACTGTGCTATAAACTTTGTTTTCTCTTACATTTTAAGAATGCCTTGCATCTGGGGCAACCAGGGGTGTGGGCATCATCGTGCTGTTTCTCTACTCACCTTCCATGTCCTCTTGTACCACCACACACAGGTACATCCATGTGGGTGCTTGCCCCATGCACCACACACCAGAATACAGCCAGCTCCAGCATTTTGCTGCCTCATGGATGTTCTCAAGGACAGAATTCTTGCTTCTGGCTGGCAGGAGACCTAGCACACAGATCCTATCAGCCAACCTGAAAGCTAAAGCCAAAGCCCTGCTCTGAGGAAAGAGCAGCCTCCAGGAACAGGAACACGGACATCTGAGCCGCCCCTTCCCAACCTCAAGCCCTAAACCTGTAAGTTCCTCTCCTCCACTTCCATATGTACAACACAGCAAGACCCCAGATACAAATTAGGTACAGCTGGAAACCGCTCCAAAGCTACTGCAATTATTTTTGCAATGACAACAGAGAAAGGGAGGCATCGCTGCCCTAAGGCCATGTTCTGCTGTAGCAAAAATGATGAGAGAAGCCCCAGAGGAGGCAAAGCCTGGCTGTCCTGGTCATGTTACAGATATTCTTTATCAATGTGACATACTAATAATGCAATGCTAGTGGGAATGGGCAGGTGTGGGGAGCTGTACCTGAATTTTACAATGGTTATATAAATTACCAATACTTGCTACAACACAGGGAAGCAAAACTATCCACATTTATTAGTAACAGGCACTGAATTTTTAGATCTTGAAATTCAAGTTCTATGATATCTATGATTTAGAAAATTTTGACTACATAATAATATAAATTCTGGGGAAAAAAATCTCAGCCCCTTCTGGCTAACCTGGTCCACATTCACCCACGAACCTTCATAAACTGCTGGACATATCAAGCAATGGAATGATTGCCATTTTTGGGAAGTGACTATACCACCAAAAGAGTCAGCATGGAGAGCGTGTGATGGAACTGTTACACAGATTCAGTCAGAGACAGATGTTCTTTGCAATGTTTGCAGTCACTTGTATTTATAACATTTATGTGCTATCAAAAAATAGCTACATAACTAGTATCATGTTCTTTTAGGAAGCTTAAAGTCTTAATTCTTGTACATTGTAGAAGAGAGGGGAGAAGGGGTTTAAATTCGACCTATTGATTACTAGTGCGTATTTCTACTCCTTCCATTACCAATGAACAAAAAAAAATACACTTGGAATGAGAAAACCTGCACAGGTAAATGGTAAACCACAGGGAAATAAGAAAAGTAATAATTTCCTGGAAGAACCTCTGTTCTTCAAGCCCCATCCTTGAGGGAGGAAGAGATGGGAAAACAGAGGGGAGGAATCCTATGTTCATTTGAGTTGGTGTCAGCTACCACTGGCAGCATCAGTGGGACATGAATGTCACCTTGGTAGTCTCACGTTTCTTCTAGTCAGAGCCATATTGACAGAGGGTTGTTCTTGCAAGGATGATTGGCAGGAGAAACTTCTAGAGGAGGTGGTGGTGCCGTGCCAAAGCGGACATCACCAGCATTTGCTGCTTCCCTGTTGTGCAGGAAGTTTTCAACAAGTCAGGTCCCAGATTCAGCATAGTTTTACAGCACCTAGCACATATTGGCTTGGATAAATAAAACCAAGTACTGATTTCTAAGAATGTCACAGTCTGGTGACACTGCGGTGAACCAAGCTTCAGTCCAAGGCAGAGATCGGAAGCACAAGAATACAGGGCAAATGATGAAGGAAGAACACTGTTATCTGGATATCCATATTGCCAAGTTTTCAGCCACAAGCTGTAATGACAATGGTCACATCAGAGCATAAAATAACCCCAGGGCTGTGACCACAGTGAAAACCACTATCATGATAACACATTTTTTTAAAAGTTACCCGACAGGCTGCACTGATTTGAAGTAGTTTGCATCTTAGTGGTCCTCATGACTTAGGAATTTGCAGCCACCAGAAGCACTTAAGAGAACAACAGAACAAACACACACAAAAAGCCTGGACAGTAAACACAAAGAGTAGGTAGAGAGAATGCCTTTCACCTTCTTTCAATAACAACCCTATAGCTGCCATCCCAGTGAAACATTTAACCAATCTTACGCTTAAATACTGACTTACCACCACAGTTAAACTGGCAGCAGTGTAACAAGAGGGCTCACCAAGCAGAGTGGCAGAACCCCACTGCCTCTGCCCAGCCACTGTCAAATATTAACCCAGCAGTTCAAGAGGCGGCACTTGGAAGTAGCACGGCACAAAATGGGAGAAACTTCAGGTAGCAAAAAATGAGTAACAAAAGCTAAAAGAAAAATAAATAAGTGATAAAAGATTTTGAGAAAGCGTCAGGAATCTATCACAGAAAGAATAAAACAGATGCCTAAAGGCCAGAGAAACAGCGACAGGGAGCCTGGAGGAGCAGCTACTGGCTTAAATCACAAATGGAGAAAAGCCAGTGAGCAGGTATCACTGGAAAACAGAGCAGCAAAACAGATGAGCTGCAGAAAAGTAAGAGGTATTTAGCTCCAGTAGTTCTGAAGTAGTACAGCTTGGTGGTAATGAAATCTTCAGTCAACAGTAAGGGTGGCCAGCATGTATAAAGGAAATGGATTCTAAATAGCATAGCAAGATTGACAAATATTAGTAGGTTTGGGGTTTGGTTTAGCTTGGTTTTCTCTCTGTGTTTAAGGGACACCTTTTACTAATGCTCCTGTTTTATACACACTCAGAGCATGTGCATAACAAATGCTGTATCTGCTGATTAAAACAGATGCGTTTTTATCCCGTTTCTGTGCTGTACAAACCAAAGGGGATGGAGGTTCTACTGACAGAGCTGTTGTGCTCTTCTTAGCTAAATTATGATAGCAAAGTCATTCTGCATCCTTCCCCCAGTCCCAGCATGGGTTGTTATCTCCTACAAATGGGCACCTCTGGGTGACTCACAGCTATCCATTTATGTGGGTCCGAAAGGCACCATATGGCCAAAGGGTCAGTTCTGCAGGCATGTAAGGAAACTGCTCTGCCACAGCAGCATTCAAAGCTGCCAGGTAAGGATTGGAGCTCCTTATTCTTCCAGAGATGATTTTACCTGGCCTTCCTTTCACCACACTAGCTGTGAGCGTGCTGCAGCCAATACCTGCCTTTCTTGATAATCAGCTTCTTTGTAGAGGGTTTGGAGATTGCCATCTTGCCTGTTCATGTTAAAAAATATCCACATCAAATTACTAGGAGGCTCAACAGCTTTCACAGTTACAGAACTAGCTCGTTAATGAAGCCTCAGCCCAGCTGCACCTGGCTAGATGTGGGCAGGTTAGGAGATGTGGGCATTGTCCCCATCTAGTGGCTGACCCACACTGGGGAGAAGAGTGATTCATGGCTAGGAGGAAGCAGAGGTCCTCCTTCACCCTCTCAAGCAAAAGCCCACACCCATAACCCCTCCGGTTATGCAGGGTTAGCTATGGCTTTAGTGCTCCTGCCAGAACCTGTGTTTCAAGATCACATCACTTATTTCATATTCAGGACTTTATAATGAAGTATTAGGTTGAATGCTTTCAGAAAACTATTTGCCATTAGTGAAATGTTAACTGTTTTAACTTCCTACCTTTCATCAAACTGTCTTCCCTGGTAACAGCCTCCAGATTTCTAGTTACCATGGTTTGTACCAACAGCTTCTCTTCAACTGAAGTTTTTTACATATTACACTGACTGTTCAAGGTGGTACTATACAATAGTTGAGGAAAACATTACAGAGTGATCCACACTTCAATAATATGTATTATACAGTGTTTTAGATTCAAAAATACAGTGATTCACATTTCAAAGACCTGGCTATAAAATATCACATAATAATTTGCACCAGTCTTGGCATAGCTGCACTTAAGTCCAAAGGCCTGAGTCAGTCTGCCTAGACTTGAAACTTTGTTTGAACGAAGGTTACAAAACACTAAGGTGCCCAAAATATTATCATCATGCCTTTTGACTAGAATTCCTCCTACTTATATCCTACTCTCTCTTTTTTTTCCCGCCTTTCCACATATTTTAAAATCTATTCTGACTTTAGAAGAATCACAACATTTTCTTTCTGCCTGATGTGTAATTAGATGGAAATTTGTTATGGGCAGAGGCAAGATGCATACCTCCAGGTAAAAAGTCAGTAGCTAGAAGAGAGTTGCAGATCCTGGAGATACTTATTTAGCAGGTCAGAACTCAGCTTGACTCTTAAGATGATAGGAAAGACTGCTAGAACTGGCTCTTAGAGGAAAATAATTGTGTTTAAAAGTTCAGTACATCTCTGAGACAACAAAGAGGAGCTCTAAAACCTCCCCTCTGCCTGGCCTCAGTTTTAAGACAGCTGGTTTTTCAAAGTTATTATTAGTCAAAAAGTCATTCTCAGAGCTTATAACAATCAAAGTGCTTTGCAGAGCCTTTAGTGATGAAAGGCATTTCCAACTGAATAGAAAAATCCAATGGTACAGTACAGTAGGTGCATAACCCCAACTTTTTAAGTTGTAGCTCAAGCTGTGAGACCCAACAGTAATGTCATACTGTTCCTGCATGCAAAATAACTTCTAAAACCAGAACCAGACTGTTTGAAGAAAATTATTTTCACTGTGGCTATGCTGGAATTTACAGAATAAACCAATGTTGGAAAAAGTTTTTTGTTGTGGAATTATGTAGCTGAAATGCCTGTTAGAAACTTATGGAAATATATTCTGCTTTTTTGTCTGTCTCTAACATGCCCACGCAAACCTGGATTGTGCTTTCTGATGATTTCATGGATACAAAACTTTACTCAGCATGTTAAAAGGAAAAAAAATCAGCCCAGAAGTACTGACAATATTAGGAACATCTGGACAAGATCTGTGTGAAGAGAAGATCTGAGAAAGACAGTACATAACCATCAGGCTAAGTATTCTTTACTATAAGGAAAATGTTATAGGAATGAACTCACCTTAGTAGAAAGTAGTGCTTCCAAGACTTGTTGCTGGCATGCCTCTAGTTGTCAAATATTGATGGTTAAGGTAGTAACTTCTGTTTCTTGCTTTGTTCAAAGCTCAGTAAACCCCGACTTGGACCAAGACTTTGTGCCAGAACTACAAGCTCAGACTCCCAAGTGCAAAGATGAGTTGTAGCAAAATGGGCAGGCTGTGGGTAACTGCTTCCCAAAGGCACAGTCTACCTGCTCAAAGGAAGTCAATCATGTGGTCGAAGCAAGGCTATGTGAACAATTATGATTGACTCCTCAAGGGCTTCCTAAACACATGCTCATCCTAATTGACATAATAAATGCCATCGGCATTTCACATACTAAATTATAAAATTACATGGCTAGTTATGTAACAAAAGGTGCACTACCACTCTGATTTGGCTGATTGCTCTGTCTGACTTTGCCAAGACTGGCAGCCTCACAAATACCACAAGCTTGCTTTCAGCCATTTGAGCAGATGGCAGGACTGTATTTTTGTGGCTGGATAACCACGTGCTCCAGCTGCCTTCTAAGATGCTGGTAAGCCAGGAACAGGTACAACATGCAAACTGCATGAAGGAGAGCATCCCTGGTCCTTGCTGCAAGTGTGTCTGCTGTGCCTCTGCAATGGAGACTGCAGACCACATGTTCTCTGTGCAGGCTGCCCTACTTAACTTTAAAACAGCAATACAATAGGCAGAGTAAATTGCATGGGATTGTGAAAATCTTAACTTAATACAGCTTCACAGTAAATCTTAATCTGTTTTTGCAATCCTCTCCCAGGGCTCCATGTGGGTCAGCAGGGAAGGTGGGTGATGCTACTTCTCTTGCAGTGCCAGGGGTTGGAAGAGCTGATGAAGAGGGAGGAAAAGAGAAGTGGAGGACTTCCCCTCAGGACACTGAAACCTTACACCTCAACCTGGCTCCCACAGACATGGTACTTGCCACCCTCAGACCACACAGCATCTTCTCACATTTGACCACAAGATAACCTTAAATAACTACAAAGCTACAAAGCACGGAACATGTGATGGATAACCCTGCTAATAACACATTATAAAGTAAACTGTGCTTTAATTACACTGCGCCTTTACAACTGCTTCTCTGATCCAGGAGTTTCTTCATACTTGGCAAACTACTTAATGAGTTCTCACAACACCCTGTGGGGACCTTTTTTTAGAAGCAATCCACATGGTCAGGTGAACAGGAAAAGGGGCAGCTGGCTGCTCCCATGCCAGTGAGGCCAGGGCCCAGATTCTGTCACAAGAGTCCTTGTGCAGCAAGGTGACCACAGAGATGCTCTTAGACCTGATCAGAGGTAAAGCCCTCACAATCTCCTGATTTCTAGGATTGCATCCTCTGCTTTATGGACACGTACCTATGGGGGGACACCAGCAACTTGAAGCAATTGGCTCCTGAGAGTAACTTCTCTAAACAATAGAAGCAGATGCTTGGTTTAAAACCTCTGGCCCATTACACTCAAAGGAAAAATCAATCAAATTCACTGAAGCAAGGATTTAATCATCTGTATCTCAAGTTAATTTATGTTGCACCTAGCTCCCATCGTATGATTTAGATGTAATAATTATTTTATACATAATAAAATAATGAAAAATATTATTAAATACTATATACAATTAAAATTATAGGTCTATAAATGTCTATAATTTAAATTATACTTTTATCTTATGCTTTCCTTCTCCTACTACTTGGATCCACAAAAATGACTGAATAAACAACCAGAAAAACCTAACCAGAAAAAAACAGTCCCTTTTGAAGAATTGCACAGTGACACTCTGCTGTTTAAAGCAGCACAATCTGAAAGCATTCACTGCCACTCAGTCCCAGGGTCACAGCTGCTGGGCCCAGTCCCATTCAGGGACCTGGAAAAAGGAGGGCACAAGCCCTGGCAAAGTAATCAGCAGGTAAATTTAATCAACTTAAGGGAGTGGTACAGCCTAGGGGCAGCCTCCAAAAAAATGGGCAAACATACAATATGCAGCCATAAGTAGAAATTTCAGTGGGCAAGGGGAAGAAATTTTGATGACCTTACAAATGTTTTTCCATGCTGAGTACTGATTTTCACATTTAAGAAAAATATACTCTTGGAAAGAGGGAGATACACTGGACACTGAAGAGGCTGAACCCAGCAGGCCAGTTACTGTGGTCTGATTATCAATTTTCTGGGGCTAACACAAATTACATTTTGGCTCTTGAACAGACCTTTGTTAGGAAGTAGTGCTGACAGTGCCCATTTATATCTGCTGATAGTTCCTATTGCACTTTTGGGAGTTAAGTGTGCAGTAGAGCTTTTAACTCTGTTTAAAATGGAAAGGACTGGGTAAACTTAAAACATTCAAGCAGGAGAGGAAGAAAATCTCTCTAGATGAGGCTGTGCAATGGTTTCTGTTCCAGGGAACCCTTTTTTTTTGTAGCAGGATAATGACTAAGCTCCCTGACCAACAAAAGTCTCGGCAAGTAAATTTTGTTTATTATAGTGACCAAGCCCTCAGCCACCAAAACACATCCTGTAGAGCCTGGTTCTGCCTTCATCTGCTCAGTGCTGGGAAATAACATCCCTGAGTACGGTACTACTCACTGGACTTTATTCATCACTGCTTTAATTGGGGCTTCATGGGTACTCCTCTAAAGCCCATTGCTAATTAACATGCATGTGTTGCTGATGGCCTTGTAATATTCCCCTTAACAACAAGGGGCTTACTAAGGTTTTGTCAGCCAGGACACACGAGTGACACCAGCCTGGGAAAGATAGTTATGTCTGTGGCTGAATTAATATCTGCTTCCAGAACCGGTTCTGTGGGTGTAAAGACCAATTGTGTGCTGCTTAGTCCTGTGATGAGAAATCAATTAGGAATTACATGCTTCAACTGTCCTGCTTCCTGCATCCTTTCTCACAATCAGATGTCATCTGCTGCATGCAGGCAGGCAAGGAGATTTGTTAATTTTTTGAAATTCTTCCTACAAAGTCATATTTATTTGAGTGCCTCACACCGTTTTTGACTGGATCTAAACTGAGATATTATTTTAAATAGCGGTAGTGTGATTTAATAGTTCTCAGACTGAAACTATGAGAATCCAAATCTGTAATTTCCAGTATTGGGTTCTACTTGTAAAATCCTGTGAGAACTGATACTGTTACAAGATATAGTCCAAAATCAGCTTTGTAGTAGAAAATTAAATAATAGCATCACATGTACTTTTTTAACATCAGCATTTCAACACATTCTATACCATGTAGCTGTAAGCATGGAAAACAAAAGGCTAGGGAAAAGACAAGCAAAAAGTAGACAGGATATATGTCCAAAATCAATCAAAATTTATCTGCTTTCAAATAAGTCATTTTCTGAAATATTTACTAATCCAGAGAGAGAAATAGGAAGCATTCCTTAAGAAGAAATCACTGGCAGATAAAACGAATTTATTTTATTAAGACTCTTTGTTTTAGTAAGACTGTTGCAGGTGCATTAAAGTGAAACTGGAGGACCAATGAGAGGGTTACCATAAGCAGCTAGACAGGGAGGAAATTTGAGTGTTTAGCTCCCCATAAAGGAGTGATTTTTACTCAGAGGGATGGGAACACTACACAGGGGGAAGCAGTTGTACCCAACAGGAACTGCCAACCAACCATTCCCTGAACATGTGTTGAAAGTGAAAGTTTGTCTTCTATGCTGAATCCTCTTGAATCCCATGATTCAGGTAATGATTGCTTTTGTAGATTCAGGTTGAGCCTTTAAAGAAAGCCATGGAATGATCAATTGCATATTTGTCCATCCCAGCTTCTAATTTCTGTGGAGGAATTGGACATGCACTGCAAACAAGTGCTAAGTCAGGCAGCATTGCACGACACCAGTGTCCAGCCATTTTAGAAGAGTAGGGTGCCATTACCTCCTCAAAAGGCTCTGGCCTCAGAGTCCCTCCAAATCAACCACAGGCCTCCATCTGCCCCAACAGTGAGAAAAGCCAGGTGGCAGCAGCCAGCCCTGCAGACAGGGCTGACATCTCCAGAAATACCTGAGGGGACTGCTTCCCTCCAGCAGCCAGCTTTGAGGAGAGTCTCTACATTTGAAAGCCTGTATTAATTTACTTTCCTTCTGAAAAGAATGCTGCTTGATTTCCTGGTTTGCAGTGAAATGGAGCTAATCTATCATCTCATCCTGCGTGCAAAATTTACTTCCATTTTACTAAAGAAAAGCTATGCTAGGGGAAGATGCCAGCACCTTCAAACTTCTACCAAAAGACAATTCCATTTTATTTTCTAGTAGATTGTCACAACTCAGAGCCAGGAACATTCTTCTTTCCAACTCCATGCTACAACGAAGTCTTAATGCAGTTAATGTTCAAATCCATAGGCTTGCAATACCCTTACAAAAGCAGAATCCATGTGAGCAAAGGGGAGGACACTTCTACAGGATCACAAACAAGTAAAAGAAATTAGCAATGGGAGAATATTTTCAGGGGGCTAGGATAAGACAACGATGAGACAAGTTTTCCCAGATTGATCCAATTTATATATTTGGAAAATATACATAGTCTCTGAGGTTTGGTTTGGGGTGGAAGAATAAAATAGCAAATTAGTAACAGATCACTTCCTTAAGAGGAATTTCCAGTCTTAGGAAAGTACATGTGAGTATTGAGGATACAACTCTTCACACATCAGCAGCTTTCCAAATTCCTGACAATAATTTCTGGCTTTTATTTGCAGATCAGTATTTTGTGCTTTTCCAACAGCTGCAGATAAGAGACATTGCTGTTTCAATGAAATGATGGAACTGCCTTGGTGTTGTTCTCCATGAACCTGAATGAGCCAATGAAAAGAGTTTTGGGCAGTGGGAGCTCTGTTTCTACAAAAGACTGTGGGAAAACAAGTGCTTTGCACAGTGCCCAGTCAGTCACTTAGGGTTATCTTGCTTTTCTTACTGTTGAAGGAACCCTTTCCTAGTTATCAGGTATCATAGGAAAGCATCACACATGAGTCTAATATGCACCTTTTCTGGTTTTTGTGTTTTGCCTTGGCAGAAGCAAAAGTGGCTGAGAGTTTGATGCAAGTAGTCCATCCCTGGTCATTAAAAATAACCCAAAACATTAAGAAGTTTAAACACGTGAACAGGTCCTTTTGATTTATGTACTCTTATACAAGAGTAGACTCTTGTCTGCTGAGTACTCTAAGTATACATTTTAGTGAGTGAGGATGTCCATGTATCCTCATTGCCATTCCAGGTTCTCTGTTTGCACTATAAATACACACCTTCTCACATGAACAAACAGTCTTATAGATAGAAATAAAACTTATAAGAAGTTTTGCCTATTCATATATATTCACAGGTTTGCAACTGCTGCATATACGTGTACTGAACTGCAAGATGTTCTGAGTAAAGAACTGAGCGTAAGCTTAAGTGTGAAGAACATGAGCTAAAGATAAAAACTAAATCAAGTTCTCTTTCTTTCCTCACCTCAGCTGCAGTTATATGCATAAAATCAAGCAGGAAGATACAGCACTGGTGATTGTAGCAACAATTTTCCTCCTACAGCTGCAGCGAGCCTTTGTGGGTTTTAACCTGGGGGAGGGGAAGAAATGGGTTTCCAGAGGATTAATAAAGCGATAGGCTAAAGCAGCTGCAGTACAAATGGCACCTCTCCACAAATAATTGTTTGGATTTCAACACACTTTACTGAAGAAATAGATCTTCTTAGCCACAGGCAAGACAAAAACCCAAGCACATCTAGCTAACAAAAAGCTTATGAAGTAAGCAGTGTTTTTGCATACCAGCATGTATGTATGTAAGTAGTATTTTAACACTGCCTACCAAGAAGCACAACAGCCTACAGGTATGGTATTTCTGTTAGATTATGAAAACAATCTCTACACTAGGTTATAGGGAAGCTGAATCACTAATGACAGACACAGTATAATTATCACTGCCTGGCTTTATGGCACTCTAGAGTATGCAGGCTGAGGTTTGGGCCCATTCCCCTGCCACTAAACAGTGCTGGTTTGTTTACCAGAGCATTTTTTCCACCTTTGCTCCTCAGGAACAACTCATGCCAAGCTCAAGGGGAAGAGTAAGAACAGCACAAAGGAAGATACAAGTCTTTCAACTCACATGTGTGGCTTTGCCGTGTCTCTCATCTGCTGCTGGAAGAGCCGTGCGGGGGTAAAATCTCCAGGCTTGGGCTGGGCAGAGCCAGTGCTCACCCCTCAGCTGCAGGCAGACAGCGGCTGGTGCCCGTGTCAGATGTCCAAGCCTATGGCATGACAGAAGGTACAGAAAAGCTGAATTGCATAAACCTGAGCAATTTAAGGTTTAAAAGACCACACCCTCCTGGTCATGTCTCCCGCAGGCAGATAAGCATGTGCAGGCTGCTCATACAATAAGTGTAATTTGAAGCTTTTACTTTTCTTTCCGGCATATACCAAAGTTCATTTTCAGTCAGGTTCTTCCTTGCATTTCTTTTCTTCTTTTAACCTGACAATCAACATGGCTCAAATTTAACAAATACGAGTGGACTGTCCTAAAAATTGCTTCAAGACCAAAGATTCATGTTGGCTTTCCCCTTTTAAAAGGAGGACGGGATGCAAAAGTTCTAACCCAGAACTGATAGTTTGGAATCTGAATCTTTACCTTGTTTCTGTGTACTTGGTGTTGAACACTTAAACTACAATAAGAGCAATTTGTAAACTCCAGAATCAGCTGTCTGAAAATGCAAACTCTGTTAATTTTCTGAACATTGCAAAATTAAGACTGCATTAAACCCTCTTACTCAGTAATTTTCAGTTTAAAAAGCACCCAAGAAGGGGATAAAATGTTGTGCTGTAGATAAGGTGTCATGCTGCTGCAATGTAGCTGAGAGTGAATGTTAACAGCAAAAAACAGCAGCAGCAAAAAAACCACCTTTTTTTCAAAAAATACAGTCAATAGAGGAAAAGAAACCCTCATCTTCCAGCAATGTGAATCACTAATCAATGCAATGACTTCAGTCATCTTAAGCATTTGCTCCTAAGGAAGGAAGTGTTATTCAGGAAGCAGAGCAGCTTGGAGATTGACTTGAATCAAGGAACTGCAGAATATGCTGAAAACAGGCAGGAGGAAATCCCCAGCCTTTGATATAAACATCTATGGCTACCAGGTCTTGGCCTCCAATTCATTCTTACAAGAGTTTGTTTCCCTTCAAACATTTCAAAAGCATGCTTGCTAGTTGTGACTATAAAATCCCTTGTTAAATATTTATTTTAAGAAATCATCAAGGGATATGTCAAGCCTTACCAGCAAGTGTGACAGACATACCCTTAGCTGGGGTATGCTATTCCTTTGCAGTAGTATTTGCCTTTTCTGCCCTGACAGCATAGCACCTCAGCTCCAAGATGCTCAAGAAAACCTGGGATGGGTTCCTGCCAAGCCAGGCTGCCAGTGCTCAGTGTACAGTTGTCCAAAACCCAGGCAGTGCTGTGCTGGGTCTGGGGCACTGTACAGCTGATGCTCTTCCCCCAGGATGGGTGTAGTATGGAGAGACACAGTGCATGGGACCAGATGTCCATGGCTGTCACAAGGCCAGATATGCAAGCCTCATGCGTCAGTTGTCTGCAAAATTGAACTATGCATATGAAATGTACTTTTAAAAACATGCTTAAGCTACAGAAGCTTAAACATTAACAAATACATGCCCACAGAGCAAAGCCTGTGTTTAAATCCTTCCTTGCATGAAAGGTCTCTCTGAGGCTGCTTGCTCTAGATTAGCAAGCCCAGAACCCTGTTGTCACAGGTGATCACATCAGACACTCAGTTACAGACTTAATTTCCATCCTAGCAACTAGCCAAGTTTGCCCTCCCTCCCTCTGCTGGGAGGCTTTTCTAAGTTTCCAGACTAAGGGCCAGCTCAAACTCATTTGTTCTCACACTAATGTTACTGAATTGCTTAAACTGTCTTTCCTATCCCATGGTATACTTTCCTGTTTTCCTTTCCACTCAAACTCTGTAAGTCTCTGCTCAGACAGAAAGCTCTCTGCTCTCCTGCTCACACAAAAAGCCCTCTTGGGCACTCATTCCTGTCCAAATTCTTCACTCTGGAATGGCATTTATACTTCTTTATACATATCAGGCAAATTATCTTCCTAGAAGTTAAGTTATTTATATTGGCTCTGAACCAAATCACTGGTGAGCTCTTTGGTACCTGTTGATGGAAGATTCTAGCTGAACCTGTCTTTCACTTGCTGGGAAGGAACACAGAAGAACCTCCTTTAAACTACAGCTTGTGTACTGAATTATTTATCAGTACTCTGCCTACAGCAGATTTTCTTCACCCACATTGCAAAAAAAAGTGAGAGCATTTTCCTACTGCAATTAATTAATTTGTGCCAAAATGACAGCAGGGTATCATAGATCTGATTGGTGCATTGACACCTGTTTGATAAACTTCTAATTTCCTAGCATATATTCATACATTGGTGGCAAAAAAATTTACATATTTAGCTGTTCAATTTTCAAATAAATTTGTATATGTACATTGTACATCTCAAGCTATGCAAATGCATGTATAAGGATAGACATTTCAAGTTGCAGATATTTCATACTTCACTACTGCTGAAATTATTTCCAGGAGGACAACATGCCATAAACTCTATTGTATTAGATGTACTTATTTATTTACTTCAACTAAATGACTTCAGCATACATTGAAAGCATTGGCAGTACACACTGTGCAAGCTAAGTTAAAAGATTAGTCATGTAATATCAGGGGAAACTACTATTCAGTGTTAGTTGATAATACTATAATGGATGCCGTCTGTGTTGGGTTGAAAATATCACTGTGCCCTGCAAACACAGAGGCCTGTGCATCCTTCTGTGAAGCCCCATGAAACTGGAACAGAAGGGGCAGGGGTCAGCTCAGCTCTTTGCCTGCTGCTGACCACTCTCTCCCAGTCCCTGGTCCAGGTCAGGCAGCACACTGCTCACAAAAAATGAAATAAAAGAGCTTTCTCCAGTGCATGTTACATTCCTGTCCACAAAGCTCTGGCAGGAGATTGAGCCATACTGTCTCTTTCAAATATTCAACAGCACTAGAGATTCCTTGTGGATTTCTATGATGTACTCACAATACTAAAACACACCCCTGCCCCTGATCCCCGTGGATGTACAGTGGGATGGGGACCAGGACAAAGAGGACAGGTACACCTGCCTGGCCCTTTGCCTCACTGGAGGAGTAGTGAGAAAGAATGATGCCAGGAAAGGAGCGCTGAGAGCTGTGAGTCACAGCTTGGAGTGGTGAGGACAGATGAGACTGGAAGAGTTTGGAGTCTTCCAGACGAAACTGTCTCTTGTGACCTCCAAATGGCAGGCCACATGCACATCTGGCATTCAGTGTTCTCCCCTGGGATTGCACCTTAACTTGTACATACAGAAGAACAGGAACAAACTCTAGGAGGGCAATAATCAGGTGTAGAACCAACTCGAGCATGCAGGCCAGCATTTTCATATCAGTTTCCTCTCTTGTTTCCTCTTTGTGGAAAATGAGCAACCTGAGTTGGATCACAAAACATAAAAAGATTGCCAAGCACTTGTTCTGTGGACTCTGCTGACTACTGAGTGCCACTGCCAGTCTGCTTGGAAATTAAACTGGACTCTGCAATCATTAATCATCAATATTGAATAACAATTTTGTACAGTGTGACAGTTTAAATAAGATATTGACTTCCAAAACTGACCCACTTGGTATAATTTACAGTTGGCAGAGCTCTTACAAAGTGCATGTTACTCTGAGAAGTCATGTGTCATAAGCATTTACTGTGTCTTCTGTACACAGTATCTTTATATTTTCTAGATGACTCCTGAGAAGGAGAACAGAAATATAATGAGGAAATTAAAATCCCAAAATTAAAATAATATCTTGTCCTCAATTAAATGAACCAACAGTAGTACCACACTATTATTTTTATGAAATGGACTGCTTTCAGAGACTAAGAGAGCACATGACTAAATGTGGCCCTACTGGGAAAAATCCCAAACCAGCAACTTGTACCATACCATCAACCAAAATCATTCCACCAAAGAGCCTGTAATAGCATCCCTCAGGAGCGCTCTTGACTTTGAAAGCCCACAGACCCAGCTGTAAAATCTCAAGTGAATCTTGGGGTCCTCCAGAAAAAAATCTGTGAACACATGTTACATATACAAGCAAAAAAAAACCAAAAAAACGAAAGGCCAAATCACTCTGGCTGTAGGGAGAGGATAATATTACAGATAGTCGGGTGCTATATGTTTTCCAATGGCAGAAATTCTTGAAGTTAAAAGATTAATCTGGTCTCTCAACACATTCATTAGTTAAATTGCAAAGCAAGCTCATTACATAACCAACCCTAGGACAATTATATTTATCTCACCAAGGTTCACAGTACAGATGGATTGCTGACCGAGGTAACACGAGTACCTTCTGCAGGGTGAAAGCTCTCTGATCTATTTGAAACATCAGTCCTGTGCCCTACCCAAGTTTTCAGATTATTTGTGTCTTTGGAAGAATATGTTTGTGCAGTTCCTCCCAGAGGTCTCTCCAGAATGAAGAGAGGAACTGAGGAATGCTGGGATTTAATCTCAAGAAGTGGGCAAATCCAGGCACAGAAATTAAGGGATTTGCTCCTAATTATCAGAGAAGTCGCTGTCATAAAACACATCTCACTAATTGCCCCATACTTTGTTAGACTCGATAAAGGAAATGTTTTAAGGTGGAGTGAAATTTCTGTACTTAAAGCACGTACAAATACATGGGGTGCTCAGTCTGTCATGAATTAACTTTTACATCCAAGTTTATACCTGATTAGTTCAATATTTGTTGAGAGATGGAGGTCATCTTGTCTGACTCCTTGCATGTCACAAGCTGCACATCCCCTGCTCGGTCCCTTTGTGGAACCCAAGGTTTAACCCTATAAGGAATCTGCCTAGTTTTAACCCTATAAGGAATCTTTCTAGGAAAGCATTCCACTCTGGTCTGAAGGTACAAAAGCTGGGGAACCCACTGGTCTCTTTGGTATCTTATTCTGAGAATTAATTGTGCATATGTGTAAAAATATGTGAATAATTTATGGCTATTTTGATGACACTACCTCATATTATTATCATCATCAATTCATATTATGCATTTCCTGGGAAGATGAAAAAGATGGTACCTGTATCTTGTACCTCTATGTGTGTTATATTTGTGCTAACATCCTCATGTATTTTTCACATGGAACAAAAAGGCTGTGGTAGAGACCTGCCAATATAGCAGGTGTATCAGCTAGCCCTCATGTCAGATTTTGACTATTCCTGGCATTCTCATCCAATTTTAAACCCTCTTTTAAAATGCTGCCTATGATGTGATTGATGTCACTCCATGAGTCTCTCCCTATGCATATATACAACAAACAGACAAAAATCAGACCTTTGCTCATGTACTTAGGGCTCACATCAGATATTCTGCCCACCCATTGAGCTATGGTCACATTCTAAGGTTCTCCATTTAGGTCTCCAAAGTCTTTCCAAAGCTTCTATTTTTTTTCCTGAAGCTGTTTCCCTCATATGGTACATGTTCCCAGTTTCCAGTTACATGTTCCCAGTAACATGTTCCAAATTTTACACTTGACGATGTTAAAGCACACTTTTTTCAGTTGGAAGTCCACTTTTTAGGCAACTCAGATTCCCTTTTCTCTAGTGCCATGCATAATCAGTGAGTAGTTCAGTATTGTTCCTGCAAGACTGAGTAGTGAACGTTGCCAGAGGTTGTTTGAGCTCTGGAATCTCACTAAAAATTTCTTTTCAGAATGATTTCACAACAAATCCTTCGACCCACTGGCCCTTAGCCACTTGGCATATTTTTAAACAAGAATGCAGAATACTACATTTTTTATCAAATTATAGTAGGATATCAAACTGAACACTTTCAGTTTCTATTAGGCCTGTAGCAGCTTTTTTAACCAACTGAGTAATCTTATATTAAAGAAGCAAGACAAGCTTACCTGACAAGACCTGAATTCAATGAAAACTTCACTGGCTGCCATTAACAATAGTCCTGTTCTTTATACTTGAATTCCCATATCACCTTCTCTATTATTTTGCTGGAAGTGAGGTCAGACTGACTGCCATGATGTTATCAGAATTACCCTGTTTGTGCCGTTGGGGCACTGGCAAAAAAAATGAGCATGCTTTCAGTTTTGGCAGATTGTTCCAATGTTCCCAAATTTATCAACAGTTCTTATCAGTGGGCCAGAAAATTTCTCAGCCAATTTAAGAAAAAAATATAGGATGCATAGCTGCTGGCAATACAGGGGATATTGCTTTAAAGCTGATTCCTGAAGTCGTTGTCTAACATTCTTTTAGTTGCAAATGGGCTGGAAAAGAATTCCTCTTCACATGATATATACCAGAAATATTTTCTGAACATTTCAGCCATCCATACATTTCTCATTAACAGTTTCAGTACCTACAATCCTTGCTTGGCCCACATCATTGCTACTTTTTAGCTTGTGTAAATTTAAAACTCTTTCAGAACACTATTTGCTTGCCAAGAGTAGATTTTGGGTTAGGTGTTACTAGTAATTTCCATACTTAATAACAAATAAATATCAATAGATATTTATCACCCTTTTATAGCCTATTTTTCCAATATACAGCCATACAGTTTCCATAAATATGTAAGTACTGTGTGTTTGCATGCCCACACAAGTGTCTATAGAGATGTATGCCCCTTCAGTCTCATATGTACATAAGTGTGGACAAATTTACACCTGTTAAAATATATGTATACAGATGAGTAAGTCCATTTCTTTCTGTCCTCTTTTGCCATACATGTTTTCTTAACAATGTTTTGCCCATTTAGTAAACTCTTGAAAAACTTTCAGTTTTGTTCATGCCTCCATGCCTCTGCTTATTCAGCTTTATTAAGGGCTGTTCTTAGCTTTGGGAAATTGACCTTTTCAAACTAGCATATGTAAATATTATGGTTTAAGACTATATTCTCTTCAAGCATATTAAATGTAACCAGGGCATGAACACTTTTTCCTGACACACCTGAATTCCAGTCTAGTGGATAAATTCACTTTTATCTTTCAGGCTACCTAAAAGCAGAATTCTTCCACTCTAGGTCTAGCAACTTTTGTTTTGCAGAACTATAGTCCAGTATTTAAAGTCACTGTATTGATGTAAAGTCACCAGTACCTAAATGAAATCTTCAGCAAGTATGCCAAATAAAGTTCCCCATAATTACACATCTGCCTCCCCACGTGCAATAGTAGCTCAAGCTGTCTTCAGATTAATTTCAGTGACTTATAATGTCACCTCTGCCTACCTCTGCTCATCACTGAGCCTTGATAATCAGCATATTTATTGTGCTGCATTTCCCAGGTCTAAGTTAGGCAGATATATAGGCCAGGTCATAGACAAAGTCATTCCCCTCACACAATTCCTTTTTCCGCCCTTGATCTGCTTAAAGAACTTATACAATATTCTAGCATATTGATCCTGAGACAATTAAGTTGAATTTATCTTGATAACTGATAACTTTTAGTTGCTTTTACTTATTACCCAAATTCTCAGCTTCAGCATATAAGCATTTCCAAATGTATTTCTTTTTGGATCCTGTACCAGGCTGATTTAATTTGTTCCTGACCAGGAGAATTTGAACCACACTCCTTAATCCCCTTCTGCATACAGTTGCTTTAAATACAGTTGTGGCAGTTCCCAAGAGCCAAGCTATTTTGCCCCAGCCACACCTATTCAATCTCTCCATCTTTTAGCACTGTGTATATTACAAGCCAGAACAAGGTTTAGCTCCATGGTATGTAGTCAGTCCAAAACCAACATGGATATTTTGTGCTGACATGGGCTGGCTGGAATACAATCTCTGCAGCACTGTTTAAAAAATGGCATTCAACATCATTCTTTCTGCATCAGTGTCATGTTTTTGCAGGTGGCTTTGCAAAATAATTCAGCAAATAAAATTTTTAATATCTGTGTAAGTACTCCATGTAGGCCACACAGGCACAACTTATCAAGGAACTGCAGTCTTCTGCAGTATTTGCAACACCTTGCAGCCAAAAGGGTCAGTGCTGGCCTGAGTCAGTCATGGAAACTCTCTGAAAAGACCAAGATGTGTTCCACACATGAGAAAACCATGCCTGAATAGCTGTGCGTGTCTCACAGTTGCCCACTTAAAATTTTCTTTTTTTCCCACACAGTACAAACTAGGAAGTTTTGCAGAAACCCTTCTGGGAACAGGCAGGGGGTCAGGGACCTCTTGGATCTGCCTGGTTACTGCGCTGGTACCTGCCTTCTCAATAAGAGGGCAAAACTCAGCACTGAACCTGGATTGTCCCCTGAAGTGTTTGAAGCCTGTGCCATCTAGCTAAGAAAAGAAGGCATACATACAAAGTGTGTCACTTCCACTGATATAATGACTTGCAGACATACATTTAAGTCAGGATGTTATGGGCTCTCTGCTCTTACCTCAAAGAGGTAAGGGAACTTCTCCACAGGAGGAAAAATTTTATATTTTACTGGACTAATTGGTAAACCTGAAAGAATAGTGTGCCTTCAGGAACGCAAATGTTCCTTTGATCACACATGCAGCAAGTTCTAGTTCATCCACACAGGCAGTGCAAGTTCTCATACATCCACACTGCAAACCACGGAAGGTAGCTGCTGGGAAAGAGCACACAGAAAGGGGCCACCTCAAAGGCAGTAAGAATTTTTCAACCGACTGGTTCCTGAGCAGCCCAGCACGTTCAATCTGAACACATTGTTCCCTGGAGATTGTGGTGCTGTGTGCTGACCCATCAAGCTCAGCAAACAGGGAATAGTGCACATTTTGCATATAACCTCTCTTTTACTAAGTGAGTTAAGCGTCAGTCTGAGCACATGCTAATTGGTAAATTGCTGATTTATTTACTGAAGGGAGAGAGCAATGCATGCAGTATAGATTAACATATAAAAAAGTTGAAAGGATGCAAAACCACAATTACACACATGCAGATGAAGAGTAAAACATGTTATACAGAGAACTTCCTTAGCAATGCCTGTTGCAAATTGAAATGGTGATAATTGAAGGTATTTAGCTCAGAAATGTAACCTTAAACTCAAATGAGCAAGTGCTACTCTGTCCTAAACTGTTCTACTTAAAAAGCCAAAGGCCTGAAAATAGTGGCTAGAGGAGCAACTAGGTTGCTGACCTTTCCCATGTAGAGCAAGCCCTCCCTCCTTTCATGGGCTTCTGCCCTCCCATGACACAGAAAAATCATTTTAAGCAGCTCATGTAACTGTGCTTGTGTACCTGTCAGTCTCCAAGAACCCACAATGACTTTTGGATTCAAGAAACAATTTCAACCACTTCTGACAGATGACAGGGGCTTTCAACAGCAATTAAACAAGTGTGGTGAAAGCAGGTAAACTTTCATGTGGAGATGAAAGACTGATAGCATTACACTGGGAGAAAGCTCTCTCTGAGAATGTCTTATTAAAATGCAGAGCTCCTGTTCCTATCATGGTAAAATGGTCTTAATTATCCAAAAAGCAGGAAAATCTCCTGAAGCTTACAGCAGTCATGAATGTAGAGCAAGATTCCTTAATTTTGGTGGCCATGGATCTGTTTAACTACAGTTGTTTACTATACTGTGGTAATGGATCTGTTTGTTTAACTGTTGTTTTGTATATTCAGACGCTGCATATTTTCAAAAAACATAACAAATGAATATGTAACTATAACACATTATATATAATGCATACATACATAAAATTCAACAGAAGATTGAATGAAATTTCAACAGTTCATGAAGGAAATAGTAGTAGAAGTATTGAATTTGTCTGTGGTCTATAATGTGAATGCTTAGTATCACTTCAAATGAGACCTCATTGAAAATGAGACCTCATTCCATTATACATTGGAAACACCTTAGAAGTGGTAACTCCAACAAAGCTATTTAAAAGAAATTAAGAAAGCTTATTGAGCTGACTTTTTAGCTCAGATCAGAGCATGGTGCCAATAACACCAGTGATGTGGGTTTGATACCTGTATGGGCCATTCACTTAAGGGTTGGACTTGATAATCCTTGTGGGTCCCTTCCAACTCAGAATAGTCTAGAAATCTCTTGTTACTGGGTCATTGTTGTAGTGCACTTCTCCTTTCAGTGTGTTCTGGGCTGCAGCAAAATCACAGAAAGCTCTTCCAAAAAATAGGGAAAATAATAATTATTTTATAATTCATTACAAAACTATAAACTCAGTGTCTGGTGATGTTTTGAAGATTTTGTGTGTTTTTTTCTGGTGCAATTATGTCTGAAGAATATCTACTGAATGTGTTTAACTTCTGAAAATGTGAAAATTAACGTCTAATCCAGGCATACAAAGCAGAAGTTTTTCAAAAAGCATTTGTAACACAGCTCATCTATTGGAATCTTAATTGATAATGTTGATGGAACATTTGCTGTTGTAGTTTTAGGCCTCTGAAGACCACATATGCTGAAATATTCCAGATAGCAAAGTCATTAAACTATTTCTATGTATGATGTGATGGCAGGAGTTGAACACAAATCTCCACAGGTAGAACAATGACATATCTGTGCTTCCTGCTACTGACTTCTCTTGCTGCTTTGCTAGGGAGCTGGTGTTGACACTTTACATTGTATGAGATGCCACTAAGGGTAAATGAACAGCATTTCTATTATCTTTCAAAGGCTTCAGACTGAAGTGGTTGTTCCGAGCACCCCTGGTGCTGACAGAACAAGTCTATATTCATACCCTGCAGACAAAATCACCATTCGTATTTAGATTTGCACCATGTTCACAAAGTTCCTTGGAAGATCTGTTCACTTTGTATGTGGGGGAATGGATCAGAAAATACTGACAATTTTCAAAATGCTTGCTTTGAATTTCAATGTCTCCTTCTTGTACTGGCTAACAGTGAGCTACTGTTGGTGCACACTAAGTCGCTCACACTGCACATAAAGTAAGTGGACTTGATGAGTGTGTAGAGACTGCAAACTCCCTTGCTTACCCCTCCCTTCTCAAAACACCAGCAATGGACCATTATCTTTGATTTTTTCATCTGAAGAGAGAATGCAAATGCCAGGAAGGAAGTTTTCAGAATCTGTAAAAAAAATACTCTCTAAAAGACCTTCCAAAGGGAATATTACAACAGGATACAGTAAAGAAAAACAGGAGAAGAATTTGAGGGGGAGATGCTCACACTATAAATGAAAAATACTTCTGAGAATAAACACAAACAAAATCACATCCAAACTTACCTCTGCTTAACAGAAAATTACTGAATTTTACTGCTTAAAATAGACTCAGTACATTAGTCAAATACTTGAATATGTTTAATTTATACCTTCTGGACTCTGTGGTGTAGTACAAGGAAGATGAAAGTACACTCAGAATTGATGTTGAGGCTGCCCTGCTGGACCACCAAGGCAGAAGGTGAAATCCAGAGGTTACAAGCTGAGTACTAGGATGCAAATTAAATGAAAATTTTCATTAATAGCACCAGGATATCTCCTCAGGAATCAGGAAAAAATTATCTCAAAAATCACTGAACTGAAGATTAGGGAATCCCAGTCTTTCTGAGCATCCTGGTAATAGATGGTCACTATAAAATTTCCATTACTTATTATGTATTGGGGACAATGACTAGATTAAAGCTATCTATACTCTGCACTATGACAACATGCAATATAATAGCATTACCCTAAATGCAGCCCTTCTTCTCTGCCAGTTTCTCCTAAAAACTGTCAGAGTAGATTGTGCTGTGCAAACCACACAGACAGTCTGCACATCAAAGACT
Source organism: Anthoscopus minutus (assembly GCA_013399455.1). Classification (NCBI taxonomy): domain Eukaryota; kingdom Metazoa; phylum Chordata; class Aves; order Passeriformes; family Paridae; genus Anthoscopus; species Anthoscopus minutus. The sequence continues at coordinate 206,756 of VWYI01003343.1, read as the reverse complement.
TTGCAAGCTAAGCAACTGAGATCAGGAGGCTAGATCTACACAAGAAATTCCAGAACAGCTCCACATTACATGGATCTGTACAGGACTTTGTGCACAACATGAAAGACATTCTTAAAAGACGGACTTTCAAGAAAGATAGGTGACTTGCTGAAGAAAGTTAAAAATATCTGAACAGTTGCAAAGCACAGCTGACTTTCAAACAAATTCCTAAGAAGCTGTCTTAGGAAAGAACAGGCTAGAGCACAACAAGGCAGCAGCACTGACTTAGTTTATGATTTCTCTTATGTTATCAAGCAGCAGGTTTTTGTCAGAATGCTTTCCAGGCCTAAAGACTTCATGAAGAAGCCTGAACAGACTCTTAGTGTCTACATGAGAATATGCAGTTCAATTACAAAATAAAATGTGCTGGTTTGAACTGAAATTGCAATGAATGATCATGGAGGAGTAAATGAAAGGAAAAGTATTAAACTTATGGCTGAAGTGATACTGCAGTCTGAAAGGAAAATATACTGCATTCTTTGCCAGTGTTTTCATAAGCTAGGGGGTAATGCACTGATCTGTAGGTGCTGAGCACAGGGACCAGAGCTTGAGTGGCCCTCACAAAGCTCTGAATGATCGATAGGACTGTGCTTTGTAACCCAGTCAGTTAAAAGTTATCTTGGAAACAAAAAGGTGTCATGATGAGAGGAGAGGATATAGAGAAGAACAATTCTTATAGGAGGAGATTTTCTGCCTGTCTACTTTAAGAAACTGGAAAATGCTCAGAATCACAACTTTAAATTCATCGTCTCCCTAGTTAAGAATTTATCCTTAACCCAATTTCTTAGGGAAAGAAAGTTGAGGCAATCATGCCTTTGTCTGTCTGTATCTGTCTACGTGTCTTCCCTCTATATCTTCAGAGTCCAGTAGCCTTTCCACTACCTTGACTTTGACAAAGGATAGTGGTTTCAAAGATATTATGTGCCCATACATGTAAAGAAAATAAGGTACAGTAATAGACAAAAGAGAACCCACTAAGTATTCATATGGAGAGAAATACTGAAACACAAATACATTGAGGAATCAACAAAAAGCTTGAAATTCCTGAATACCTCATGGGAAACACTCCAATTAAACTCATGCCTTTCTAAACGTCAGGAAATACAGCTACCAAATACAAAACTGTAAGAAACTAGGCTTCACTGGCTCAGCTGCTCACCCAGCAACTTCACTTCAGCAAGCTAATCCATTACTACAATTGGAAAATACCTGTATTTCGTCGGATGAAAATCGCAGCAAACAGGCTCTTGGTGAACAATCTAGGCATGAAAAATGTCAAGGAAGCAGTTTCCAATTAGCAGTCCTCACCAAAAGAAAGCCTCCACTCTACCTCCCTCCAGGGCAGCATTTTCGGGAGCCCATGGGAAGGGGCCCTTGGTGGCTGGGGGCACACAGCGCTGCTGTGCGGGGAGGGCTCCCTCGCTCAAGGGGAAGCGCAGTCACGAACCCAAGAACAACAAAACAGCATTACACTTAATCCACTGCCATCTGGCTTCATTTTGACAATCCACAAAATCAGACACAACATTCTTCCGCAAAATCCCTGAAAAACAACACAGAACTAGTGTCAAACCCAGTGCCCCCTCCCTCCCTGGCCCCTCTGAGGGCTTGCAAGAGAGGTTTCTTGTAAAATGAGGAGCGATTTCCCCAAGTGATATTTCTGCAGGAGCACTCAAGCTGCAGATGTTTCCACTGTGGAAGAAGAGTTTGTATAATGCAGCACTGCTTGTCATATTTATGGAGGCAGGGAGGGGGAAGGGGTTGAGAAGCAGAAAACAGGACAAAAACCACTGCAAGCAGTGGTGTTGATCCATAGGTGATGAACTGCCTAAGGCTATCAGCTCTGTGTGTTTGCTCAGCTCTTGACCTGACCAAGGGGGAACAAGACCATCCATCTTGCCCAGCAGAAACCAAGCAGCTGCTCCTAAAAGGACAAGGCAAACCACATAGCCTTTAAACTAGCTGGGAACACAGTATCTTTGCAACACAGCAAGACAAATCCCATTAATTCTTATTCTTGTTATTTTAGAAATGTGTTGCATGAAGCCTTGGTCTGCAACATTTGCATTGTTACTGAGGCATTAAGGTAGTCTTAGCATGGCTGGCTAAGTGAGCTCAAATATCACCTTGTAGCCGACAGCTTTTATAACTTCTTAAAATAGTAGTTTATGTCCACAACAGAAGGCAGAAATGCAAACAAAAACATTGAAATAATGCCTGTTTCATACTGAATTGTGTTCCCGTTGACAAACACTGATTATCCACAGAAAACAACTTGCTAAAGACTGAACCGTGTTTTTATTGACACCTCTTTGACTTATGGTTGCAACTCAATTATTGGGCTTCTCATGCTCTTCCAGACACTCAAATGCTGAAGATGCCTGGCCTCCATCATGACACAGACCTTCTGTAGGTCCTGTGACATCGCTACCACCTCTGCGTGGATATCTCAGATATTCTGGGACCTCTCATTTAACACTACATGCCTAAATTCAGGCATCTTCAGGAGATTGCAGGAGTTACTCTACAGAGGTTATATCCTCCCTTACAGCATCCTCATGTAGTCCATGCTGTGATACATCTGTTTGCATTTTCTGGCGGCTACCGATGATAGGAGTAAATGTGTATGCCTTCTCAGTTGCCAAAATTAGTGGACTAGCAAGCAAAGCATTCACTCACAAAAAATAGCTCATATGCAAATGATACTTTGCTCAGTTCCCGTATAAAAGCTGTCAGGACAGAAAACAAGGCAGGCTCCATTTGCACATCTGTCTTAGGGCTCAACACCACAGGAATGTCCCCAGGCATGGCCTGTGCTCTGTTTCTTAGCATGGCTGAGCATCCTGTCTCCCAGAAAGCACATTACTGACAGCAGCATTAATGTTAACAGGCACATCTCTGTGGAGTGCTGCATATGCACATGCATTAATCAGGCATCTTTTTTAATATCCAAGATTGTGCCAGGGAACAGCCTTGCCTGGCCTCCACAGAGGGATTAGAAGACTTGAAAGTAAATGGAAAGAGTAAGTTCCCTGTGCAACAGCAGTGTCACTTACAAGAGACACGCAACTTCATAAAAGTTTATCCTATTGAAACTCCCAAATGTTTCCAGTTGTAGCATTTAAAAAGCCACAGTCGTATCACAGCCTGAGAGGAGGAAATGGCACACTTGTGCTAAATACTGGGGGATTTGTCTCCACAGCCAGACCATATCTGCATGAGCTTCAGCATTGTAGATAGAAAAGCTGTGAGATCACATACCAGCAGCTCAAGCAAGTACACACCTGGAAGGAGGGGAAGGGAGAACATAATCTCCTGTAAAACCAGAACTGTAAGCAATACAAAAGGAATACTTATATTGATGAAGACAGTAAAGAAACAACAAGCAAATAAGATACTTGTATCCTTAAAACTTTTTTAAAAAGAATAAAAATTTAGCAAGAAAGCTTGCTTATAATCTGGACTAAAAGAACTGAGGAACCTGCACTATGATAACTAATGCTGACCCATGATTTCTGATATTAACAGATTTTTAGGGTGGTTAGGGAAGTAGTGTGACTAGTAGCAGGCTTCATGCTGAAATTACTAGCTGCTGAGTTGTTGCTGTTTACTTATAGCTATACATATAGCTATACTTATAGCTTATATTAATATCGTGTATTTTACAGGTTCAGTTTGTGGGTTTGGTCATTTCAAGCTGTCACTTCTCACAACGTTCATCATCCAAGATGCTACAGCAGCATCCTCACTACAGATGGAAAATTACACATGCAGCTTCACTTCACAGCCAACAAAACTCTAAAAGGACAGTGGAATTTGAATTACAAGTTTTTGCTAATAACAGCAGATGCCAGATTACAGTTCCTTTTCGCATAGGTGTGCCTGGTATCTTTCTCTCTCTCTGTTATTTAAGTCCTTCCTGTACACCATGACTAAGCAGTCACTCACTCTAGAGGTAGGCTGAGTTCCTGATGGCATTTTAAAGGTTTTTGTCAGGGACTGAGAGCAAGCATACATAAGGGCAAGATGATGGAATTGCTGCATATTTAAAGGGTATTTCTGTTTGGTTTTTTAAAAGAATAAACTCCATTTTTGTTCTGCTTTCATACAGGGTCTGCTCAAAACTTCACAGTGACAAAAGGGGATTTGACTTGGTTCTTTGCCAAAGCTATGTTCTCTGTATAATCAAGTGAGAGATCTGCTTGTCAAATGTTTATAGGGCTTTATTCTACATGAAAACAGAAAAGTTCTGCACCACTCATTCCAAAGAAGTCCCTTTTTCTATGCCAGGAGGTTATGGGGCTTCAAAAAACCAGGTTTACATCCTCTTATGATCATTTAGCAACACCTGGGGCAACAGCTACCTGTTCAACATCACTGTTAAAACCAGCAGAAATCTTGAGTTTTTCATATGCCTGCAGTGGAAAGGAACCATTTTCTCTATGTATTTTTGAGCATTTTAACTGTATCTGTTGAGAAAATTAAGGTGGAATGCTACAATTCAGTAACTTTTTACAATAGAAAAGCAATGCCTCTCTATATTCAGGTCACCACTACATGATTTATTTACACCTTTCCTCCATCTTACTAGACACTCACAGTTGTGAGTTTTCCTGTGCCACTGGTATTATCACAAGCCTACCAGTGATTTGTCAGCAGGGGTTGGAATATCAGTTTGGAGTTACCAAACTTACATAATCAGAACCAGATACTTTGAGTACATCCTATTTCCATTCATCTTGCTGTGTCTGCCTTCTCATTTACTGAACTAGGAGTTTCTCCAGGCAGTTTGAACCAACAAGTATTCTCAGTCGATGCTAACTGACACCTGACAGAGTCTGCAGCATTAATCATGCCCAAATCTATATAATTTCAAAATCGTCTCACTGTACCCTAACTTCATTTACTAGGGCACAGTCAGAATTTTAAGTGAAAAGAGGGGCTTTGTTTTAAGGATGTTGCTTTTGCTTAAGTGTTATCTTTTCCTGTATTGAAAATTGGCAATATTCTTGGAAATCTTTGCTGAGAGAGGGTATCCTATAGCAATTAAGGTGTCCCACAAAGCTGCATAAAACATTTAAGGACAATGGAGTAAAAATTGTGAAGGGCTGAAATATTCATCTCTTGTCATCTGCTACACAGGATATATGCTATTTCAATTTGTTTCGATGTCTGTAATCTCTCTATGTAGAGCAGTTTAAAGCTTTGTTCTGTTTTAAAATAGAAAGGTAAAGCTTTTTTCACTGTTCATTTACTGGCCAACTGGAAGTGAACTGCCTGTTCCTGCTCATTTATGAGAGTTCAGAGGAGAGAGTTGTGGGCAGCACCCCAGTTTAGCTTCTCTAGAGAAAAAAAATTGACATGAAACCAGGGGAAATCTGACTATAAAGGTCTTCCTTAAAAGGCTAGAGACATCTTATGAACAAGAATTGCACTCCTTAACTTCATCTCACAAATAACATTCTCAAGGCCAAAATCACTCATTCAGAAAGGATCTTAGAAACCAACCAGAATATGCTGCATGGCCTCACAGTGTCTGTTGTTGTAGACTCAAAACCTGTGCCAAAATATTAGAATGCAATTTTAGTTCACAGCACAACAATTGTGGAAAAGGAAAGTGCGTAACAGGAGAAAATAAATCATAGCTAATCGAAACATCATTTTAGAAACTATTGTGGCTCTCATATTAATACGCACACACAAAATTATTGTTGCTTTTTTCAATGGAAAGGGTTTTTTTTAATTTTAAAAGAGTACACTTAATAATGCCTTTGCTTTACACTGTGCAGTGTTATTTAAAAAATTTTTTTCATCTGAAATTTTTTTCATGTTTCATCTTCCTTCCACCACTGTCTTTCATTCACTTCACAGAATGCTAGTTCCATATCAACAAGAGGTGAATTGAGAGGATATTAAATGTTTCTATTAGATTATTATTAGCATTGCCAAAATCCTGTTCAAAATAGTCCCTCTCAACATCCTCCAGGTTTCTAACCCAAAGTGTTAGCAGTAAGTGGCTGCTTTTTGGCTCATTTGCCAGTTAGACACTCTTATCTGGATGGCTATTTCTATAACCAATTTTCTGGTTTTGTTTTTCTACCCCGCTCTCTCAGATCATGGGAAGACTCCTACTAGCTTGATGTAGCTTTATGTAACAACCTGTTTTAAATAAGAAAAGATTCTCCTTAGGTCTTTTACGGCCTATATTGCAGTTAGCATGGCTGCAGTTGATAAAAGAGGTTTCACACACTGGACTTGGTCCTGGAGCTGCTCAAACAGGACTGGTGGCCTGTGTTACTTCAACAGAGAAGAAACCTTCCTGTGGGAGAGACTCAGCAGTAACCCTGTCATCCTTTTTCTCTTCCAGCTTAAGGGTTGGACTTGATAACTCAGTTGAATTTCAGCTGTGTCTCAGTTGAACCAGGGCCAGAGGCTCTGCTCCCTGCTGCTTTCTGCACATTGAGGTGGAGAACTATTCCCACCTTAGCAAATTGCGTTCATGAAAATGTAGGTACATGGATAACCATTGATGAAATATTGCTAACTGTGAGATCCACGGCACCTCAAATTGTTCTAGATAAGGTATCAGAGGGAAAAAATATACAAAACTGAAACTTTCCAATAAAAAAGCTTTCATAAGAGAGCAGGGAGTTGCTTTACATTAGAGAGAGGAAGGACAGGATTTGCCACTATGTTCTCCCATCTGCTCTGCAGCTTTGGTGAGCTGGAGCACAAGTGCTCAGGCAGTGGTGTCTGCCAGTATCCTTTGTATCTACTGCTTGGTAGATACAAAGAGCTGCCTGGGCTTCTGTGAGAGTGGGGAATGGACAGACCTCCAAATTACCTTGCTGTCTAGAGAAGTAAAGCAGAATAAGAAATACAGAGGTGACCAAAATTTCCTTCATCTGACAGGAAAAATAGAGTTGATGAAACATCTGTGTTGTTACTATTCCTCAGAGGAGAAAGTCTATAAAAGACAGTCTTCTCCTTTAAGAGGTGTCTCATGTGCTTCAAATCCAGTGTTTTGATTTACCTGTTCACTGCTGTAATGAAACTTAGCTTAAATCCTCTTCAGAATACCTTGACATGCTGACATCTTTTAAAACCAAGTTACTACATGTTCATAAGTAAAAGGAAAGTACTTGTGGAACATGTTCCACAAGCTCATAAAAATATAGCTCTTAACAAAGATAAAATAATAGTTAACGTGTGACAATTACAACAGGAAGTAAAATGCAAACACCTGCTTAGATCTGGAAAACAAGAAAAGAATGTGTAAGAACAGAGAGAAAATGAAGGATATTTCTTTCATCTTTCTACAGAAAAATCCTAAAATATCTGCTACTTGAAAAGTCTGTAATTTAATAAAAGACTAAGAAGTATCCTGAAAGCACCTGCAAATTATTCATCCACCATACTCTTGCAAGGTGGTGTAAGCAGCCTCCTTTCCAAGCCGCTGGCATAAAGAGCTTCAGAGAGCCTGAATGAGTCATAATTTTATCTTACTAATTGCATTTCAATTATTGAAAGGGAAGGCTTGACTTTGACCTATGCATGAAAAACACCAGCTTCCTGTGATGTTTTTCCCATTGGATGTTGTTGTTTGGGGTTTTTCAAAACCCATATCCTCAGTCTCTAACAAAAAAATGGAGATTTGATACCCTGCTTGTAGCATAACAATTTCAGTTTGCCTGGATCTCTTAGGATCCACAAGGAGACAGTATTATTAGGGAAAGAGAGTGCAAGACCTCTATAAAGACACAAAAAAAAAGCAAGCAGAGTTCTAGTAGAGGCAGAGATACTTCATGAGTTAAATGAGTTGGAAGTTGCAGGCTAAACAGCCCAACCCCACCACTCGAAAGGGACCTGCATTTCAGTCAATGTCCAAACTGCCAGCTGCATCACACAGAGGCCGGCTGTGAGGCTAGCAGTGGGACACAGCGTGTGTTTCTCTGCTCCCAACACTCTCCCAAGTCAGCCAAGCAGTGGTAGGGACCAGATGTGCAAAACCTGCAGGTGGGCTGTGTTTTGCACAGATGAAATGAAGGTTAGCAAGGCAGTAGAGCAAGGGTTTATATGAGAAAATCATCAGAGCTTGTTCTGGTTTGGTCACTCTGTCTGTGCTTCTCAGAGTGAACCTCACCTCTCCAACGAAGGTTGGAGCTCAGATATCTTTTTTCCTGGCTGGGGCTACTATGCTGTAATTTCCCTATTCCAAGGTGACATTGCTTGGCTTTTCTTACAGTGTAATCTCTGAACAACCACCATACATAGGAGAGAGAGTCTTAATACACACTTTCAATAAAAGCTCCCAGGTTCTTTGGTGTCTTTGGCACCTTTACAAAGTAACTAATAAAAGCATTAGTAAAACAGAAGGCAAATAGCAGCTGGCAAGTTTAGGAGGAAACATTGGCTATGGTTTTCAAAAATGGAATGTCTTTTCCCTCTTACTACATTTCCTGTGAAATCCTGCCCTTTAAACTGCCACCAAATCTCAGTGTGATTACATCACTAATTTTCTCTCCCTATCATGGCAAAACTTAGCCTAAACTGGCTTGGATAGCATAACCCAAATTCATTCTGTATTGCCCAAGTTAACTCAAATGCTATTTGGAATAAGAAAAAGCCATATGCATAGTCGAAACCGTGATAAGGTATTACAGATTTTCCTGTAAGTGGGAGTTTATTCAGACAGCTAAGATATGAAGCTCATGCTAGGGTTGGCCACAACAATAAAACTAAGAAAACATCTTAAGGACACAATGATTATCCTCTAAAAAACCCTAGAAATCTAGAGCTGAGGTCAATTTGCAAAGCCATACATATTTTGAATCACAAAATCAACTTGCTCCACATGAAGAATAGTAGTTATCATGAAAACCGTTTTTACCAAGTTAAATCAAAGCAGGTAGTGCAACTGATCTGAAATTTGAGTGTAAGTGCTGGTGTCACTGACATTCCTCTCCCACAGCCACACAGCGGGCAACTGGAATTTATAATTTACATCTAGCAGACTGCAGACATGTTCTTCCAATATGTTAACTGCTGTCTTGGTTTGTGCTGTTTATTCCTAACATCACAACTCCTTTACTAGGCTTTGTAATGAACAAGGTTATGTACATGGCAAATCTTCCCATATGGAATGGTTTAATAGTTCTGGGATATCAATGAAAATGCTGTGATTTGCAACAGGTGGCACTTGGTTAGCCAGTTACCATGGGAGTTTCTACAACTGTTTTACCCGGGTCTCCTATCACCACTTCGAGGTAAAGCAAACAAGAGACATCTTCGGGGATGGAGAGGGGCTAGAAGAGACATGTTGGGCAAAAGACAGAAGGAACCAAGGAAAGCCAAGGAAGGTCAACACATAATGTTCATGGCTGTATCTGCAGTTCAATTTGTTACCAGTCCTGTAAGTGCCACCTAGCCGCTGATCTTATTATCAGCCATGAAGTGGCTATAAGTTTTGTTGTGGGTTGTGGCTGATCCAACCAGACAGGCCAACAGGCAATGCAGAGACAACAACCTCATCTCCTTCAGCTGTTTCAACCCTACTTTCACTTTCGCCATCCACCTCCACCCCCTGAGAACAGCAAGTTGTGCAACATCATGCATATCAATGTCACCATGTGGGCAGAGAAATAGATCTACAACCTCAGCGCAAAATCCTGAGCTGAAACATCACAGCCCAAGTAACACATCACAGTCCTAAAAAGCACACGTTTTTCATGTGAACCCAAGTTAGGTTCAGGTTCAGGCTAAGGCTATATTCCACACAATAAAGGTGATGTATATGTCCTCAGCTCAGGATTTCCCTCTGGGTTTCTCTGCAAAACAAGGCAGCATAACCCCACTGCTTGCACATGCTGGTTACCACTAGTAGTTTGTATCTCTTCCTTCAAAACCACCCTGAGAGATGCAGAAGGTGGTGAAAATTAGTCTGATGAGGACTGAATGCATCCTTGCACATCTGCTAAATTCTGAAACAGGCTGGTGAGAAGTGCCAAGCACCTACAGGCTTCTCAAGGGCAAGTGGAGCAGGTGAGGAACAAAATGCTCTGAATGCCTTGGGAGACAGTGGGAGATGGGAAAACTTCAGCCCTCTTCATCTTGGTTCAGAGGGAAAACTACCTTTGGCCCTTCCACAGACTCAGCTAATCTCAAATATAATGGAGGCACAGATCTCCTTCTCTCAGGGTCAAGGAGAAAAGTAGAGGGCAGGGTCTGAGCAAGTAACAAAACAAAAATCAACTGAAACAAAGGAGGGCATTTAGATGAGGAGAAGAAGAAAGAGTTGTGTAAAAGCAATGACATTTCTAATGGAACAAAAAGCATATTAGCTGAAAGCTAAGTATTGGATCCAGGGAGAAGATTTGAATCACCCCTGGGAACTGTTCCACCCTTAATAAAACATTAGCTGTTCATTGAGAGAGAACACACGTGTGTGCATGAATCAGTAGCCTGGCGGGTCTTCTCTTGAGAGGTTAGACTTCCTGAGCACCAGTCTCTCTTCTAGTAAATGTTAATTATTTATCCAAAGTGGAACAACTTCAAAAGGAGAGGTTGAGATCTTCCTGACTGACTCCACCTTGGGCAAGGTAATGAAAGGGGAAGAGGACCAATTCCTTAACAGCTCCACCATTCAGTAAAGGTGACACTCAAAAACCTCTTTCTTTGTTTCTCAACAAACAGAAATAGGGGTTTGGTCAGAAAAAACCCTGGAAACCAGAATCCCTCTCAGTACCATTTGACTTCAATTTAGCCTTGCATTTTTTCAGCGGTAGAGCAGCCCCAGTGATGACCTAGGGGAAAGAGTCCTTTCCAGGCCCAACTCTCACTGTCATCCCCAGCGTTGTAACTGCAACCACGGACCTGCTGGAAGAGCTCTGCTCTTCAATTCAAATTCAATTCAAAAATAAGCTGACTAGATACCACACAGAGGCAATGTGATTTCTACATGCACTGCCAAAAGCAGCCCCTCTGATAGTAGCCAGGAATGGCTCCCCGGTAACAGCCAGCCACCTGTGGCAGGCCATGGCTTTGCCATGTTCAAGAACGGTAGTAAGTCTGTTTTAATGAAAAGGTATTTAAAAGCACAGATCAGCTAGTCTTGCTTATGTATATTCACTGGTCACAATCAGCTCTTAGCCAGCATGTTTTCAAAACTTATTTATGCTTGACATTGACTATTTCCCAGAGGATCAAATCCTGCTAGCAGGCTGAATGCTTGAAAGTGGTGTTTTCCAGGCATTTTGAAAATCAAAGTGTAATCTACCACCACGGGGGAAGAAAAGCCACTATCCTTATATGTATTTTTTTTGTTATAAGTTGCACACTTTCTCTTGGGCACTGTCAGGAATAAAAGCTATGTTCCCATTGACATGACAAGAATGTAGAGTGCTCTATAGCCATCATATCTCCTTTCATCCCATGACTTATGAATCAGCCATGGACTGCAAATCACTGGCTGCATAAGTCTGCTATATGGCAAATATTACCTGCCATTGTTTACCTTTTTCTTCTGTCTGGGGGAAGCAGTTGTTTTGCCCAGTCTGCAATGGGACTTCACTGCTCATCCTGATTTACACCTCAAGATGCAATGTACATGTGTTGAAAGAGAGATCTGCTGTCATGCACATACTGTGGGGCAGAAACCCCAGTGCTGGGGCATTTTCAAGCCAGAGGGAATGCAGAAGAGCAGAGAGACGAGAAGGAAGCTAGAGTGACAGCCCCAGGAGCAAAGAACCTGGACCTGAGAGGCACAGACCACTGCCAGAGCTCCCACAAAATACATGGTTTCCAGGGAATAGGATGGTCTTGGAGCCCTGTTTTCTCCTACAGAGAACCCTTGTGGCCTCCTGCTGCTGGGATGAGAAGGAAACTGGTTCTCTTAGCACATCAAGAACATTCCTTTACACTAGGACATAACTTGTTTTGTAACTCAAACTTATATATAGAACTCAAAGGGGAAAATCTCACTGAAACACTTGGGATAAGAGTATGAGGATCACAGGTTCTAAGGAGCAGGCATAGGCAATCTGACCATGCAGTTTGCAGATCAAGATGAAAAGCTGTAGATGGATTGTTTTCCTGACACAGTAGAGCTCTTCTCACTGTGCAGTGCCAATGCCAGCTGGGTGTTTTTCATTCCTTTCCAATTCAGACAACTCAACTGTGTGAGCCATCCAAGTGGATGGCTGAGCTAGATCAAATACAGGGCATGTTTTGCTAAGTTAAATAAGAAGTTAGTAGAAAAAAGATTACACTAAGACCTAGGAATTGCCTGGCACATCTCTGCTAGACAGAAAGCAGCAGGAACTTCCACATGAATAATTCTCTTATTAGAATGCCTGCCATTAGTCCTTAGCAAATCAAATCTAGGTGGAGAAAGCACAGAAGATATACCAAGCTGAAGTATCTTGAGACTTCACATCTTCCTTGGAAAAAAAAATTAATTTCTTTAGTTACTTTTAACTTAATGGAAAGATAGATGGGCTTAAAGTGAAGGGGGTGTTTTTTAAGTCTCACTAAATATGAACAGGTACAGAACAGCTCCAAAGTGGAGCAGAATCACAGAACCATAGAATACTTGAGGCTTAAAGGGGTCTCTGGAACCCTCCTGCTCAAGCAGAGTCACCTGGCGCTAGCTGTCTGCGACCATGTACAGATGACTTTTGAGTATCTCCAAGGATGAAGATCCGCATCTCTGGACAACCTTTTTCCAGTGCTTGGTCAAGAAAGACCTAAAAAACCTTGTTTCTTGATGTTCAATGAACATTCTGCTGAGGTTTATTTGGGACCTAAAAATGGTAGCAGTAAGACTGACCTCCTGTTGTGAATTTCCTTGAATATCCCTAGATTTCAGAACTATCTTGGAACACTTGCAGAATTGCCTAGGAAGCACCAGTCTGGCCACAACACCAAGTACAGGCTGAGCCTGTATGGCATAGCAGATACTTGAATGTATCTACTGTAAACATGTACTACCTGTCACTAAATAATATGAATGAGAACAGGAATTATACCCATGCTCCAGATATGCATTATTATATCCATGTTCTAGTATCATGTTATGCTGGTTTGGCATGGACTGACACTTAGTGGAGAGGGAAGAAGCTACCTGTAGAGTGATCTTCCTGAGGGAGGCTGCTAGGAGCTTCTTCTGTGTCTGGAAAAGGGCCAATAGCTGGCTGGCTCTGAGAATCAACAGCTTTTTAAGTCATTTAGAAGTTGGGCCTATCTCTGTGAATTCCACACTTTAAAAACCCACAAGCCAGGAAAGCCCTCTTGCTCCCAGCCTCGAAAAGTTACTGAGCTCCAAGGCTGGGCTGGCCCTGCTCTGCCTTGGTCTGTGCAGCCTGGCCAGGGCAGGCCAGACCCCCGGGCAGGGGCATGGGAGGCCTCAGCTTCAGCCAGGAAGCTGGGCCGGGGCACGGCTCTGACATCTCACTGACACCAAGCCCTGCCTCTGCTCCGCAGGCCTGTGCCGAGCCAGGGTCCCACCGAGCCTGGGCCAGACCAGGCCCCTCCACCATGGCCCCTGCCAGTGGCTGTAGGCAGAGAGAGGGGCTCAGCATGGCCTGAAATCCATCGGCCACTGCCTAGCAGGAACCACCACAACCATCTGCAGGCCTAGGTGAAATGTTAACCCTGTCAGTGCACAGGTGAGACCTACAGACCTTGATTCTTTCTCAAGGGAGAGAAAAGGACTGAGGGGACATGTAGAAAGACAACATGAAGACACCAAGGTCAGTAGAGAAGGATCCAAGCTCTAGATAAATGGAGAATAAGGAGATACCCTAGGAATGCGGCTGAAAGTTCTTTTAGTAAAGCCATGGAGATAGACTATGATATCCTACAATATTCCCTTTAATTAATGAGAAAGTATGGAGGGATGGAGTGTTCAAATTGTTAATGTGAACAGAGGCATCCACTGATGCAGCAAAGCAGACGCTGAAGGAGCTGTGATCCTGTGAGAAGTTTGAACAGAGATGAGAGTGATGAAGAACCTTTTCCCCCAGGGAGAGAAGAAGATCTCTGTTCCCAGGGGTGAAGCTGATCTCAGAGACAGATGAAGAGAGCCTTTGCTTTTGAACAGCTCATTCTTAAAATAATACCCTATAAGTTGACATTCTGTTAATTCTGTTGTATGAAGGCATGAAAATGAGAAGATTCACAACTGCAGATTTCTTTCCTGGGCAGATGCTATTCGTGAAAATGAAAGGCCCCAGGAGAACTGTTTTCTTGTAGAAAAGTCTCCATGGCATGGCAAGAGAAAATTCCTCTCCCTACAAGAACTGATGAGAGACTATTGTAGAAATGATAACTGATTTAATATACCAGGGTTTGTCTCTGTGTCATAAATGAGGAAAGAAAAATTGTGCAGAGGTAGGGAAGGTGTTCTGAAGGTTTTATTCTGACTTTTTTTTCTTATTCTTTTAGTTCTGTTAATAAAGTTTTCTTCATACTTTTTAAGTTTTGAACGTGTTTTGTTCTCCGAATCCTTACCTCACAGCAAGAAAAGAATAAGTACACTGGTGAGTTTAGCCAGCTCTAAACCCACCACACATATATGCAGAAAAACACATTTTACATACAACCATGTCTATTATGGGACGTACACACAATGAGATCTTCCTCCATCTCTTTCAACCACATTGGATACCAAGGCCGTTAGTTTCACCAAAGCAAGAAACCTCTCTTAGAAGAAATGGAGCAGACTTAGTCATCTGGCTTTCAGGCACTTGTATAAAATGGCACACAAGTTACATTAAAAATCTCCTAATTGTTAAGGAACAGAGTTATGTTTGTAATTAACAAGAGATCACATTGGTGTAAAAAAAAAGGAAGAGATCAAATCTAAGGCATCATAGCAGAGTGAAAGTAAATGTATTCATGGCACCCCAGGAAAACTGTTATTAGAGTATAGAAAAATAAAAAAATTCCAGGTTCCTTGCAAGCCAACTGCTAAAATCATTAAAGCTTCCTGGAATAACAGTGTATTCCCTCATGCCTTAGCTAGACCTGTCAACAGCAGGAGCCCTGAGGAATCTGTCAAGGTTGCTGGTTACTGGTTTTCTCCTTGTGGTCTTTCAATCATGTAATGATGCTCATCTCGAGGGCAGAGCACAGCTGTCTGACTTCCTCTGGAGCCTACCACGACCATTCCTGGGATGACCCCACAGCTGCAGAGGGGCAAACCAGCTGATGTGCCATGTAAGATAGCTACCTTGGACATCTGGGGCTCTCCACAGGATATGGTCATCCCATCCTGCCTCCTCCTCTTCTTGGGACATTCCCATTTCTTCTCTTCCTTAATCTACCCTCCTCCCTCTTCTGAAGCACCCTTTGCATTTATTTACTGTCACTGCATCTCCTGCATATCCTGCATCTCCTTTATCTCCTGCTCATTTGTAGCCACACAATCACCTCACCTGGAGAGGAGCAGCTTTGCTCACAGGGAATGGAGCAGCACAAGCAAACTACTGGCCACAGCTGACTCATCTTCGGCCGCTGTCAATCAGCTCTCTCAGGTCCTTCTCAGCTGAACAACTTTCCAACCCCTCTGCTCCCAGCCTGTAGCACTGCCTGGGGTTGTCGTGACCCAAGGGCAGGACCCAGCACTTCACCTTATTGAACCTCATAAAATTGTCCTCATTGATCCAGCCTGTCCAGTTCGCTCTGCAGAGCCTTCTTGCCCTCCAGCAGATCAACACTCCTGTATAACTTTGTGTCATCTGTGAACTGGCTGAGGGGGCACTTGATTCCCTCTTCTCTCAAACAGTCTCCTAAACAGGCCAAAGTCTGCCCTCTAGAAGTCCAAGATGGCAGTTCTGTTGACTTCTATTTTACTTCTCTGTGAACCAAAACTCGATCATTTTGTGACCACTGTGCCCAAGAAGCCTCCAAACACCACCAGTTCTTCTCTATTCACAAACACCAGCTTCACTGGTGGACCTGGCTCCTTCACCAGCTGTGTCAGGCAGTTGTCTGTCACACACTCAGGAAGATCCTAGGCTGTGTCCTCTGCTGTGTTGTATTTCCAGCAGACATCTGGTAAGCTGAAGTCCCCCACAAGGGCCAGTGACTGTGAGACTTCTCCCAGCTACTTATAAAATATTTCAGCTGTCTCTTTGCCCTGGCTGGGTGGTCTGTAACAGACTCCCACCAGGATTCCTGCCTTGGACTTCCTCCAAATTCTTACCCATAAACACTCAACTGTATCAACACCACCATTAAGCTCCAGACAATCAAAACTCTCCCTAAAATATAGGGTTACCCCAACATCTCTCCTTCTTTGCCTACTCCTTCTGAAGTGTTTATAGCCATCCATTGCAGCATTCCACTTGGGGGAGTCTTCCCCTCATGTCTCTGTGATGGTAACTGAGACAACAGTTTTCCTGCTCCTTCTGTTTGCTGCCCTCACTGTGTGCACTGGTGTAGATCCACCTGAGTTGGGCTTTTGATCCCACCACCTTTTGGGATAGAAGCAGTCCTAACTCCTTCATGACCTACATTATAGTTGTTAGTAAACAATCAATCACAGATATAGTACATTGCTTTTGGGGTGAAGCTACACCCCATATATAATTTTTTTTCTCTAATCAGATCTCCTAGGGGGGATAAAGAATCACAACAAGCCCTTCCATAGGCCTCATGGTTATTTAACTGATACAAAAGAGATGAGGACACTGTGATGATGCATTACTCTCCTGAAGCACAAACCATGGGTGAAGCTATGAAAGAATGGTGATTCCAACCTTGCAAACATCATTGGGTTAGCTTGGACCAATGATTAAATTTAGGCTTAAAAGACATCTCTTACTTCTACAATGAGCTAAGCCATATGAAAACAAGGGAATCTTTATTCTTGAGCATATTTGAAATGATGACTGTTAAACCAGACTAAGACACTCAGGGCCAAAATGTTCTCATCTGCATAGTTTTTTGCTTTTCAGACTTCCTTCCAGATCATCTGGTTCTAGAGAATAAAAAGGGATATCCTGCATCTAGCTTTGCCTGTCCATAGTGGAACAATGAAAATATTTTAGAAATGAAGACTCGAGTCCAATGGTTTGAAAACCTAGTAGCAATGTCTGAGCAAATTTGCCATGTAATCCATTTCAGAGAGTTTGGCTTTACTCAAATAATTTTGGCTTGTAAGTATGAAGGATAAGAACCAAATTTGTGGTTAGATTTTTCTAACTTTACAAATCAAGTAGCAACATAAATGTTGAGCAAAAAAAGACTAGAAATTATGTGCCTTTTGAGAATTTAGAGATCTTTAGCTTTTCTCTTAGGATAGCATCATATTTTTATGAAAGTTTTTCACAGTCCAGGCACTTAGATTATAAGTGTAATTAAACCTGTAGTATGTCTGTATTGACCATAAACAGCCACAATGTGCAAGCAAAGTGCAAACATACAGTAGGGTGCAGAATAGAAAGAGAATCTTCTGCTACAAATAAGAAACTTGTTACATGAAAAGTGTTTTACCTGTCCATAAAAAGAGCCTTTTAGAAAGATATGTGCTACATACAGAACTGTAGAAAAACAGAACTACAGGCATACATCATTTCAAAGGTAGATATAAACTGCTTTACTTGTTACTTCCTGGCAGGTTTTAGACACTGAGAAGCAAAGTACCACTGGGTTGTTTGGACACCTGAAGAGGAACGTATTGCTATCACCTGAGTGGCTCAGATCAGCTCTGCTCACCCAGGCAGCCCAGGAGAGAGCAGCTCCTTCCCTCTCTCATTCAGAAATCTCTACTCAAATTTTTTGCAACACAAAGAGCTAAGATCCAACCTGCAAAAAAAGGAACAAAAGAAACTGTTTCCATGAAGCTTTAGCAGGATCTACAGTCACAGCTGGCAAAGACTTTTGCTAATGGGAAACAGCAGAGGGAACTGATTTAACAAGTAAATTAAGTATTTTCTACACCTTGTATATGCAAGTCTCTTACCCTCAGGCATACTGTCAATGAATGCAACTGCAACTCCCGCATGACAGCCCCACATTCAATACCACTTTTGTCAGAGGAAAAATGTCAGGGCTTTCAGGCAAACTGTAATAGCAGGTCATTGCTTGCAGGCCCTGAGTCTAATTATTGGCAAAACAGCATTTGAAGATTTAGCTTTAGTTTGCACTGCGCTTGTTCTCTGGCCATTAGCAAGTATTTAAATAGAGTTAATTGGCTACTTGCAAGGTCATTTCAATAATTTTTGAAACAAAACCTAGTGAGTTCTCACACATGCAGGGTTAGTGGTACACAGAGCTCAACCTGCCAGCAATGAAGTGTGAAACACACAGTAACAGAGCGAACTATTACAGTCCTGAGATTAGTGACTCTTTTGTCTATGCAGAATTACACATAAGCAGACCCTGTGTATAGTTATCCTAATCCCTCTATATTTAGGGCTCAAACCTTTGAAAGAAATGGTAACAATGAGAAAGATGGGGCAAGGTTGGAAAGAAAGAAATTTAATTTTGCTGATAGCTACAAACCGGTCTTTTCTCCCCTCTACCCAAAACCATGCATTTTCATTTGAAGGGAAACATGGTTCAGCAACAAAGCCATGTCCTGAGAGATTCTTTTAAAAATACTCAAATATTTCCAATCTAAAGGCAGCAATTCTCTCAGATTCACACTTTGTCAGGAGAAAATCTGACTCTGTGTTTCTTTGGTGGTTAACAGGTGCATTAAGCAATTAAATTAGTAACATATATTTTGCAATTAGGAATCTATTGTGCTTGAGCCAGTCCTAAATTAAGAGCCAATGTGTAGCTTGATTGCATAGTTTGCATAATTAACACAACACATATTTAAATCCTATCTTTGCTCATGAAGTTGCAACAGCCTGCAAATCAAGAGCTATCTACTGTAGATCATGAACTTCTCAAATCCATTTATTAAACTATTGGCAGAAAATTCACCAAAAAATGACAGGGAATAAAGGTCAGAATAAAAGCCAAGAATAGGCATGGAAGTCCTATAAATGTTCACACAGTTCTAATAATACTACAGCAAAATGAAAGATGTGACATATTCAAGCGTTTCTGAACAGTGTATTGTAGTATTCATCGAGGACACACATAAAATACACTGTAGTAGCTGACTCAAAATGGATTATCAGAGTTATGACATATTGACAATTAAAACCAAGAAAACAAAGCCATGACTTATTGTAGACTTATATTTTTTTTTCAGAGTTTTCATTATGTAATATTTTCATGTTACAACTGGATGGGTACATTGAAAGCAGTGTACCATAGAAAAATTACTCTAACTGTACCTGTAGTAGGCTCTAAAATAGCCATTACCATGCAGAAAACAGATGTCAGTATCTCTGGGAAAATGTCAACATGCTGCTCTGGAGACACTGTATGAAATACCAGAAATTATTTAAATAAGAAAATGTTTTCTCACTGCATTCATCTGTAGATATATTCAGAGACTTTTTTTCCCCTGAAGGCAATACTACAACTTCAAGAGATCAAGACAGCACAGGACATGCAATAAAGATCTATTAAATCATGAAAGACACAGGGAAAATAAACAGAGGATGATTATTCCCTTTTCCTTGATACAGAGGAAATAGGCAGCAATCAATCAGGTTATCAAGCAGCAGGCTTAAAAATAACAAAAGGAAATATATTTCCAACCTCTGTTAAAGGTCCAAAGTACATCTTGATCAAAACCTAAACTGATCAGAGATAGAACATTATTCTTCTATATATTTTAAACATAGTAGCTTATATTCAAATTATGGCTCAGGATTTTCAAACCTGTAAAGGTTCCTGAAGATGCCTTCAGGCACTCTGCACAATTTCTTATATATCTTCCACTGGTTTTTGTTACTGCCCATTTCTGAATATAGGGTACATGGACCGCTATGGAGAGCTCCAGTACAGTAATTAGCCCTGGTGTAGGCACAGCTATAAACAATGCTCTTAGCAGTAGCACTTACCCTGGTGTGGAGAAGGAAAAGAAACCAGGTTAATGTAAGGATCCTGAAGCTGCATCTTCAGCAGAGTGCTTCTTGTAACAGTGCTGGTGAAAGTATTCTGTAAGCTATTTCATAAGCTTTGTCTATGTTTCCGTGATCATGGAGAACATGAGAAAGCTACAAATTAATTTGTGCTGGCACCAGGACATTCAGAGACCTACAAGTCTGTCCTTGGCTTAATACAGAGTTCACCCTAAATAAGAACAGAGACAGCATTATGTCTTTCTAATTGGTCATAAGCAACATTTTGTATGTGGAACTCAACATTCCCAAACTATTTGATCAGACTTTTAAAAGAGTTTAGGCTACAATAAAAATCCACTGAACCCATTTCTTCTGCAGAAAAAGGCAGTAACTTATCCTAATTAATGTTTCCATTGTGACTTCTTTGCTGAAATCCCTTAAATAAGTAAGCAATTTAACTAGATTCCAAAACCAGGGATGATTTCACATAGGAATCAGAACTGAAAAGTTCCATCACCAAAACCTGTGTTGCCAAAACCTGTGTAACCTACTATCACAACAGTCTGATTTTGTCTGCAAGCTCCCTGTGCAGCTGTGTGCTTGCACATGCGTATGTGAGAGAGAAGACTGAGCTCTAGTTTGCACATGTGCCTTGTTCTCCAGGAAATTTTCATCAAAATAGGAGACTTTAGTGGTGAATTCTCCAGAATTATTTGAAAGGAAGACTAAAGAGCCTCTCTCAAGACTTTTTATGAAGTCCTTGATTTAAAATACCTTATTTGTTTATCTCCTTAAAAATCTTTAAGATGATATTGCTTCTTCTGAAAGAGCTTGATAATCAAAGGAAGAAAACACAGTATTTTAATTTAACTCCTGTCAACAGCAAACAGATTCCACATTTGGTTGGTTTTCAAAAACTAACACAGCAATGAAATGCAAAAAAACCAGTATACCAATTTTAAAATACCTCAGAAACAAGCTAAGCAGCACTTGAGTGCTAAACACTGCCGTATACAATATTGTATGGTGCTTTAAAGAGATTCATATGGCATCAGCTAATCTCAGGAGTGCAGTGTCAAGGAAAAGCTGTCTGACTGCTACCTGGTACAGAAGGTACAGAGAGGCTATGTTCTCAGGCATTCTCATGATTACTGCCCTGACCTCATTCTTTAGGGTACAAGTTTTTGCATTTGGTGGGCTAGCAGAAAGCAAATACCATTGCAAATCCTTGCAAAACCAATTATTGTGCCAGAGGTGCTTCAGCATGCTGGAGAACAGGACTTGGGCTCTAAAGGAGAAAGGAAGCTTGAGCTGTTTTCAGATAAATTATAGTCCAAGAAGGAAAAATATATGCTTTTTTTTTAAGTAGGCCTTTCTTCTTCAAATTTTTATTTCTAAAAAAAAAAGATCTTCCCACCTTCCTCCTTACAGATGAGGAAGTAAAAAATGACAGTACAATTTCCATATAGATCATGAGGAAAATGCAGAATGTTGCTTTATTTAGAGTGAGTGGAGGAGGTAGCCCACCCTCCAAGTACAAGAGAAGAAGACACCACCACATGCACCAGAGGGAGATGGTAAATACAGTAATGGTGAGGTGGAATTGGATATAAGCCAGTGCCTCCTACAGGTGTCACTCAAATATCCCCTTCCCCAGTATGAACTCCTGGCCTGACCTAGCCCATACTGAGGATTTTTTCCCCTGAGGTCCTGGAGTACTGCACTGAGCCCAAGGGCAGCAAGGATACTCTGCTGTTTGTACCCGGCCAGTGCAGTTCATTTCCTGGCCTCTTGGTTAATATAACTGCTCCCACCAACCTTAAGCAAAACTGGTTCTGCTTTCAGTGCATAATTGTGAAAAGCAAACCTTCCATATCTTGGGAATTACCACACTAATACAAGGAGCAGGAAATGTTGGCTGGTGGCTAGAATTACCAGGCAATGCAGAGCTCCTTTTGAGTATGAATTACTTGCCATGAACACCAGAAAAATGCCATAGCAAGCAGCAGAATGACTGTGTCATTGAGACTAAAGGGTACTGTTTATTCCTAAAATAGTTTTCCTTTTCTGAATCCAGTGCGAATTTTTGTCCTGTATTTTTTCCCATGCAGCAGGATGTACTCTTCCTGCTGACAGTGGTTAAGCCCATGCATAGAAAAACAGTTGCACCAAGCTAAAGAGAGGCAGCACTTCTCCAGCACTTGCTTACCTAGATTTTGCTTGTGTTTTTAGCCCGAATTACCACTTTAAATGCTGCACATTTTTCTTCATTACTAGAAAGGACAGGATGAAGTGGAAACTCAGTCTGATTATTCTACCACAAAGCAGCTGATGGGAGCTTCCTGCCCCCTTGGCTTAGCCCATGGAGTAACAACCTTTACAACCACCACCTCATCCCTTTCACAGACCCTCACAGTAGGCTTGCTAGACATCTCAAATAATGGTTTTTCATGTTTTCTACTTTTCTTTTTTGAAGGTTAATTATCTGTCCACTCCAGAATGCCATGCCTCCAACTGCTCAGCAGAGACCTGAGAGCCTCAGCAGAGTGCTGCTTTATGGCTCTTTGCTGGGACTCTCCATGCTACTGCAAATCAGCTGGGACAGTTTTTAAAGAAAAATAAAGAAGGACCAAAAAAAGTCTCCAGAAGCCAGTAAAATTATCAGGCCCTCAAAGAAAGCATCCTATAAAGAGGAGCACCTGTTTACTGTGTGGGTGACTGCATGGGAAAGTTAGGGGGAGATTTCTGAAGGAAGGAGAAGCCTGATGGTACAAGTAAATGCCAGGCTGGGTATTTAGAAGTTTGTGTTTTCTGGCCTCAGCTTTTGGTCTCTTCATTTAATCTTGAAATGTGGCTGTCTATCAGCTCAAGGAACAGCAAAGCAGGAGTCAAAATTGAGCTCCAGCTCTAACAAAGTGACAAATGTGGCTGCCATCAGCCTTTTGTTGTTTTAGCTAATAACTAGTGACTGGTTGATATAAACCCATAAATAAATAAATAGATAGACAGATAAATAAATCAGTAGGCTTTCCTAGGAGCAGTGGTAAGGGTGGGCTGCTCTGGCTTTGGGACCATGTGAGCAGAAATGCCGCAACAGGATCTGGACATCACCACTGCTGCAGTTGTCACTGACTCAGTCCTCATCATGCTTGGCTGGTGGCAGCAGCTCTGCCAGGGTGGCCAGGAGCTGGGCAGGGCCAGTGCCTGTGGATTTGCCCCAGGAACCTGTGGGTTCCTGAGAGGTTGCACAGAGGAGAGGGCTAAATTTTATTACATCTGGCTGAAGCTAAGATTCAGTTACCTGTGCATTCTCCAAGCAGGTATTTAAGTTAGCTTACAGCTATCCCAGCCATGTGGGTAAATCCCAGGCAGGGAGTCTCTAGCATGGTGCTGTCCTGCCACTTGCAAACTGCTGCAAATTTGCCTTGCACGTGATTTCTTACATGAGTTAGGCAAGGCTGAATCAATACCATTAGTTTCTTTTATATTTCAAGGATTATTTACATAACCAAAAGAAAACGAGTCTCATAAGGAGGAATCATACTGCAATGGGTGAAATCTTTAACTTGTTCAGAGCAGTAAATTACATGGAACTAAGCCAATATAAGTCAGCTGAGTTTCTGTCCCTTCATGTTTAATGATGGAGGTAAAGACCTGGTCCAGAGCTTTATGATGCAAAATGCTTTATAATGCAAAACAGACCAACTCCATACAAATGTTCCAATAGTTAATTTCTTTTCATAGCATTAAGCATTAACAGAATATTGGACCTTGAGAAACCTTTACAAGAATTAGACCAAGAAAAAAAAATCAGAAAACAACTGTTAATGTCCAGGGAAATTTTCAAAACCTCTTTTGCAGTTTTCCCTTCCCTCCTTTTTACAAATGTGGGAACAGCTAACTGCTCAGAAAGAATACTTTGTAAATTTGGAAACGTAAAGAATTGCTCTTTTATGCTTAGCCCTCATTAAAACAAAGAGTTTAGATTTTTTTTATCTACTGGAGAATAAACACAATATTTTGTGTGACAAAATACAAAACAGGATTTTCGCCTCACATTTCATTCAGCTGAGATTTTAAATAGCTCTTAAAAAGTGTCATGTAACAACCAGGCTAGAAGTACTGCAGTGCAAAAGAGAAGTCTTTCTAACTTTTTACGCAGCACACCAAGGAAAGGAACCCAGGCAATCAGAGATCGGATCTTACATCCCCTCTGTGGGATGAAAGGACTTCGTTACAGCTACAAGAAGTCTGCACAGTAGTGATCTTGTTAGACAGAGTAAGACTAATCAAAAATGTCTTCTCCCCTCCAGCTAGCAAGGCTCCCCATCCAGCCACAGACTTTGCATGGCTCACAAGGTTTACCCTGCTGCTCTGAATGTCTATGAAACTTGGAGTAAGCCTGGTCAGAAACTTGTGACTCAGCTCCATTTCTCAGCTTTCCTAGCAGCTTGGATAATCCCCTCCCTCCTTCTCCATCTCCTTGTGGTACCCACCTCCAGATTTCTGACACTGGGCTCTTCTGGTCAGACATTTTTGCCTATATTTCAAAACCCATCTACTTTTTGATGGGGTGACACATTCACCATCATAATATCCTCAGAGGATAAAGCAAGCCTGGGTTCAAAGAGACCAGCTTTGACCATAAGCAGCTGGTCTTTCTTGCAGTAAATGCAGTAAGAACACAGATACTGTGCAGTCTCCAAGTATTTTTAAAGGTGCAAAGAAAAGCAGAAAAGACCAGCATCTCCTTCCTAGAAAAAAAGCATCTGTTAGCTCAGACAACATCTTAGACTTCTGTGCAAATATATTTGTGGATGCAGAGGCAACAAGGTGCCTGCCATACTACACACACAGTCTGTGGTGTTGTCTGTGACTGAGAAGCTCTTCAGACTCTTCAGAAACAAAAATCTCTACAAGGTTTGAGAAATATACTGCTTCTCAAACCAACAGACATTTTACCTAGTATAGTGTTTGCCTGCTGTAGCGTTAGGAAGGGCAGGGGTTTTGTGAGTATTATTTAACCTGATAGTGTTAGAATGTGTTGGGCTGATGAAGGGTAGAGGAACAAAAACAAGTTTTAGAATTACCAAAACAAACAAACAAAAACTAAAAGGCATCTCTCTTGCTGAACTGCATAAATTTTTTTCTGCCTAAAGCACAGCATGGAAGCATTTTTTGTTCACATCTGCACATTTTCTTAAAAACCAGAAGAACGTTGCATGGATGAAAAGATCTTTTTTGACCAGTTAAATCCATAGTAACAAAATCACAAATGCTGGCAATCTCATGCTGTCTTATATCCACACATAAACTAGTTTGCTCTTACCTGTTCATCTGTTGTATACTGGGAAGCTCAAAAAACCAAACCCATAGTCTGGAAGTAAATCAAACATCTTTACAAACCCAAGCACTCTATTAAAATTCAACAGGAGTGATGTATCAAAAACTTTGCAGATTGTTGTGAAAATTTAGCTTCAGAGAAGCTGACTTCTTTTATAGCCACAAGGAGGATTTTTTGTTAAAAGCTCACTTGAATGTTATTATTACAACTGAAAATCTTCCCATATTCCCATGAGATGACTGCATTACATGCTATCCCAGAAACACAGATTGCAGGACAGACTTGACAAATCCAGACATCACTAAAAGTAAGTGGATGACGATTTTTCTGCTGGGATAAATCCAGGAAGTTCTAGACTTGTTTACTAGCCCCAGACCAGAACAGCTCATCAAACTGCAGTACTTAAAACCAGAGCTGAAGCTCTAATATTTAAAAGTGTGTTTTGGAAGCAGTCTGTGTACACTGAAAACGTTGGACTGGATTCAAAAGTAGCATTTGAAACTGCCATCTCCTAATTAAAACAATATACTCCTAGATGTTTGCTTCAATTAATACCTTAAGTACATCTTGTGGATTGAATTTGTTTAGTAAATGGAGATAAAAAAATTTCCTTACAATTAATTTTCACTTATTTGAATGTCTAAACAATTTTACAGTCTCTTGCTTCCCCCTGATTAATCTGACTTACAAATGCTGAAGATTGAGGTACAGTTTGTCAATGTCTTCCAGATTTTTGGCTGCATGATTCTATAAATTCTGTGCTGATACTGAATGTAAATTTCATTGTTTGAATCACCTTAATTTGGTGAAATTTTTAATAAAAGTTTGTGGAGAGAAAAAGGAATACCCACATCTTATTTAAAGGTGTTGGAGATTTTTATAATTGCTTTCCTTCAAAAGCCAGCGTCCAAGTTTCCTATAGAAAATGCAGAGTTTCAAAACTTTTAAAGGAAATTCATAAAGGAGTATCCAATGGCTTTAATTGAACCTAAACTTGTTAAGAATATTCTACTGGTAAGGAAAATACAATTGAAAATTAAATGAAATGCAAAGTTATATGTCCATAAAGTCTATATGCAGTGGTTCCAAAGACACTGATGCCCATCTGGCACCATGTATGTAGGACCTCAGGCAAGCCACCATTTTTTTTCACAGTTGCAGACTAACTGAAGAGCAGTGTGTTATGGAAAGTGAATAGATATACTCAAAAATATTACTATATTGTCCTCAGTGCTGTATTGTAAATGGTTCATCAGTGATGCAATTTTTACCTCTCATCTATGATACAATGTTTGTTCATTTCTATTTCAGGGTGTTTATGAGGAGTGTTGAAAAGAAATACCATGGCAGCAGCCTTCAGTTGAAGTAAAGAAAAAATAATTATGAGTTAAAACTAATTTGACTACGGGCTTCTTGCTCTACTGAGAATACCGCGGTGGCTGGATAGAGTGATCTGGAAAACTCCCAGTGTTATTCCAGAGACTGTGTCCATAGCCAAGCATGGCCATGTTTTCAGAAACAGCCTCTGTCTGCAGAACTGGGTAGGCACCACGTTAGAAATATTCAGCTACAAGGTCTAGCTGGAGTTCATGACAGATAAGTAACATTCACCTTTCAAAGCTACAGCAAGAAAAGTTGGATGGTTTTGAAGAAAGGAGAAAATAAGGCCATGAATAAGACATTGTTAAAATCAGCAACAGTTTTCTACATACAGTCTGGAATGCATAATTAAGGTTTTGAAAAATCAGGAGAGGGTAAAAGGGGTAGACCAGAAGACACAGAGGACTTGAGAGTGGAAGAAAATATAATTTACTGAAAAGTTTAGTAAGTGAAAAGTAATTTATTTTATAAAAAAAAAATGTTCTTTGAGCAGCAAAATTCTTGATGCATGAATTCATATCAATTTTTGGTAAAGGGGTTTGATGTAAACAAAACTTAAGGAAAAGTCTCCCCAGTTTGGTGTCTCTTCTGACTCATTATGTATGCTGCAGGTGGCCTGTAAATACCTTCCCTCTGACTGGCTGGCCATGTGCTGCCAAATATTGTGTGGCAGCTGAGGTCTCCCTTCTCTGAGTGTCTCCCCTCTAACCAGGCCAATTTTTCATCAAACCTGCAAGAAGTCTTTTCTTTGATACTTCTACACGCTTTCAAACTTGTTCAAAATCAGAAAAGCATTCCAAATATGTTGGATAAGAGAAGATATTTGACAAAAGAGGATCACAAATCTTATCACTGCAGGATCCAGACACAAAACAAGGCTAACCTGATGACCATTTGGACATGTGCATGTCTTCACTAAGAAAAGGTACTGAGACTGCTCTTAAATATTCAAAAGGCACAACAACTTGAAAAACTTCACCAAACTCAAGGCAGAAAGGTTGATTTAACAACTGAAGGCAATAACTTTCCATATGAACAAGTCACTGAAGAGGTGATTCTACATCTCTCTCATATTCAACACTAGACGCTGATTTGAAAAAATATATTTTAACCAAAGTGGATCAAATATGATGGTATAATAAAGGCAGGGCAGACAGTGGATCCTAAGGTCTTAAGATCTGTGAACCATTCTTGATTAGTTATGGATGCTGCGATGGAATAGGTTTGTGTTAGTAAGAACTCTGTGAGTAGTCAAAAAAGCTGGGCTGAATGGACCTGCTGTGAGCATAAGCCTTCAAATAGCAGAGACTACAAACTCTCCAAAACCATTTTCTTTGCATTAGCAGCAGCTCAAGCACCACCCTACTTGGGCTCTTTATCTAAAAAATCCCTATAATCCATCAAGTTACACCTGTAAGCACAGCTGACAGTATACCACTGGAAGTGATTGCTATTCCTGTCCATAACTGGCTTCCACTTTTTGTTCAGGAGTGCTGCAGCACTGCATGACTGCTCAGCACACTGGTGAGGCAGGTTAGTGCTGCAAGGACTAGACACAGCAAAGCTGTGTGTGGCAGCCTGTGCCAGCCATGCTGCAGGAACGCCCAGTGTCCTCAAACAAGTGCTACCTTAGCAGGAACACTGGGAGAGTGAGCACTTAGTCCAGTTGGAGTGATCTGGCTATTTCAGACAGCACTTGCCCCTTTTTAAGGAGCTGTGAGTCTGCAAAGTGCTCAAGACCTCATTCCGTGCTGTTGTTAGACAAGTGCCTGATTCCCATTGCCCACACTGCCTGGGAACACTTCTGCAATTCCAACTCAGATGGGCAACTTCCAACCTCCAAGCCTCCATCTTCTCCACCACATGCTTTCTCAAAGATCCAACAAATGTCTGACCTTACTTGGCTTGGGAGAATTTTCTGCAGCAGACACAAACAGAGTTGTCTGTAAGTGGAACACTTCCTCTGGGATTGTGTCCTCCCTCCATGCTGACCTCACGGGCCAGGCTCAGTCCCTGCTTGCTTGGGCAGGCTGACAGCAAGCAGCATCCACCATAACCATTTACAGAGCAAGGCTGGTGGAACCTCATGCTCTGTAGCAACAGTATTGCAGCAAAATGCATCTGGCAGAATGAGATAACTTGCAGAAAACCAGGGTGAGAAGAGTTGAGTGTTGGCAACCTTAACAAGCTGGATTCCCAAAATGAACTGGAAGGATTTGGCACAACTCAAATTACATTTTTAAACAGTTACTGTAAGTGTAAATGTTATTTTATCCGCCCCCTTGAACTGGATCATCCTGGCCAGCCACCAGGCAACCACACCCGTGCTGTTACTTTTACAGCTGCAGAGATGGGGGTCAAGATTGTCTATATTCTGTGTAGCTCACAACCTATTATTAAAGTAATTCATTTGCAAATAAATCATCCTTGTTATGAAGCTTCAAGTAAAAGGAATAAAATAAGAGCTTGTGAGCTTGAGTTCATTTACTGAGTGAGTTTGAGTTCATTTGCAAATCCTCCTCCCTTCCCCGAACGCATTTAAACCATTAACAAGAATTTGGTCACCAAGGGACCTTCTTATTTCATTAAAATCTGGGGAAGTTGACATGGGAATTATTAAAGAAAAAAAAATTAAAACTCAATAAAAATACCCCAAAATGAATCATAAAGTTTATCAGGTAATGGATCTTCACAGGAAAATAGAAAAGGTGTTGCAAAAATCAAAGGTCTAACACTGAGCCAGAACATCACTGAGAATATGATTTTTAATGAATTTCAGCATCATTTTTATCAGGTCATGAGAATTTAAGCCTGGTCCCGGGTGAGTCAATATAATGCCCTAACTTCAATGGAAGCAGGATCTCACCTGCTCTGGAAGGTTTGAAAACTGTCACATGATTCCTGAGAGGAAACAAATAGCTTGTTGTCTGTAGCCCTTTACATGATCCAGCTCTAAATACTTAGGGGTCCACTTCTGCATTTATTTGACACCTCATACCAGCCTGCTCAAAGTGGTTTTTTTGGTGCTTTTTGAGTTTCTTAAGTTGTACTCTTTTGTCTTCTTGCAGGGCCAGGTTTGAAAGTTTTTTCTATATTTATAGGAAAGTCACCAAATCTTTTGAATGATAAGCCAGAGGTATAACGCATTTTCTTTTATTCTTAAGGTAAAAATTTCAGGTATGTTTACTTCTGCAAGTCTGCGCCTCGTTATTCTTCCAGTACTTTGTTTACATGATTCTGTAAGATACTAGATATGCATGAGAACCACAAATTTAAAGTTAATCAAATCTGGACTTCAAGTTTCATGATATCTTTAAACAAAACAAATAAAGGAATAAGTTGTTATTAAGCATAATGTTATTTTATGCTTGCTAAAATATCCACAAATATACATAAAGATTAGTCAGCTTTCATATGATGAATTGAAGCCACAGGATGAGCTTTAAAGTGATAGCACATCCATAAAAATATTATGCTGAAACTGAAACAGCCAGAGCCAGACTGTTCTCTTACATAATGTTATAGAAAATTCTGAAAGAAATTTCCACATGACATATTCTCTGACTTCAAATAACCATTCCTTATGTAGTGTACCTTTTCTGACCCTCTATTTTAGGGCCTCTGATGATCTAGCTGCTCACTCACTTGCTGCTGTGGCTATAGACCAGTTCTTGACCAGTATGAAAGATGAAATAATTTGTATATTTTATTTTTATTTTCACAACTATTATATACTTACATTTAGATACACTTCTGTAATAACTACTAGAAAAAATATGAATTAAGTTTGCTCACATTCCTTACTGTCTACAAAAGCATAAGGTTCATTATGGATGTTTCTAAAGATGCTGTGCTTCCTCTCAATATGTAGTAATATGGCCTATAAAGTTAAATTGATATTTTCTACAGGAAGATTCTGTTTTCCATACTTCTTCCATTCCTTTCAATTAACATTTTAACACAAAAAATATATTTTTTGCACATATTAATATTAGCATTATCTGGACGTAATTATGTTTTCTAAATTGCAGACTAAAGAGAATCTAGTATAAGCAGAAAATGTATTTTTGAATACATATTAAGCTCCACTACTTTTTTTCTTGCCTGTGGTTTATGTGACTTAGACCTCAGGTCCCTCAGGGACAGAGCCCAGATCTTGCAAAGTGCCTTTCCGACAGGAACACTCTGAGTTTCTGCTCAGAAATTTTTTACCAGCTTACAGGAGAGAAACAATAAGCCTACTGTCATGCAAAGACTGTGCTGTTACAACCAAAGGGAGAACTGAATGAAAAAAATATGTACACACAGAGCAGATTGTCAGTAACTTACTGTTTTCCTCCACCTTCCCTTCTCCTTCCCTCTGTGGGACCCACCTCAGACATCTACGGAGCACAACTGTGGTAACAACCTGGGATGAGACCATTCCAACCACCACCAGCTGTCCTGCCACAGTTACTCTTGCAGCTCTGTCCACCCTTCATCTGGAAATTACCTCATCCTTCATCAACACGTGTCTAGTTGTTAGAGGCTTGAGAACCCAGCAGTGATGCTCCATGGTTTTGCCAGGGAGCAGCCTCATTTTGTGAGTCTCAGGATAAAATAACCCAGTTGTACCTGCAGAGTTGGTACTTACTGCTTCTCCCTTATTTTTAGGTCTTCAAATATATAAAAATTAAAGTGACACACTAGTTTTACACTTCAGAGAGTGACACGCCAGGCAAAGGACACACATGAAATTTTGTGGGGGGAAAAGTATCAATGGTCCCTTATTCACTAATCTTCCAAAAAACAGCACTGCCAAAACAAAGGCACAAC
Source organism: Anthoscopus minutus (assembly GCA_013399455.1). Taxonomy (NCBI): domain Eukaryota; kingdom Metazoa; phylum Chordata; class Aves; order Passeriformes; family Paridae; genus Anthoscopus; species Anthoscopus minutus. The sequence goes on along the minus strand of VWYI01003343.1, from coordinate 175,205 downwards.
TGTTCCCACAGGATAAAGGGAGCATTGATAGTGGTCCTAAAAACAAGCTAGTGCACTCTTGACATTCCTGTCTTGTTGAATCTTCACTAAACTGCTACAACTGCTCGATTTCAATTTGTCATGATCGCTAACTAAAATTGCATGCTTGAGAAATGCATGTCTCTATGCACAGGCAAAAGTACCTAATGAGGAATTAGAAGAACAGTAGGGCAAATATAAAGTAGAAATTCCAAGGAAATGATCTATTGTGTCTGACTAATACTTTTTCAATCATATTACTTTTTTGGTCTTAACGAAAGTCCATAGCACTGTGTCCATCTTTTAAGTTACTCATGCACACACAAAGGCAGCAGTGTCAGAATAAGTTATATGGGAGCAAGTACCAGACAGGACAAACACTGCCCAGGCAAAAGCAAAAAGAAACAAAAGTGAAAAAAACATTGTAACAATATTTGCTATTATATACCTACCTGTAATTTTTAGAGGGCAATAAATATGAGGCCAAGGGGCAATGCATGTAATTGATTATCTTGGAATTACAGTTCTACTAAAAAATAATTATAGGTATTTTTCAAAGTTTTCAGTAAACCAGAATAAATCATTTCAGTTAGGAAGATGAAATATTTGTGTTCAAATTTGCAAAGCATTTTGTAGTAAAATAATCTTTAATAATAAAGATTATAAAAATCTCTAGTTATAATTTATTATATTTTTAAGGTGATACAGAGAGGCTTCTAAAACTGTGACCTATCTTCCCCCAACAGAAATAATTTGCTGTAATAAACCCTTTCTTTTCAAAGCATTTTAAATTTCTGCCTAGGTTCATTAAGTAGTTCTGAACTAAAATATTTTACTCAACTCTTACTCTCTCAATATTGTTTAGACTGAGATTTTTTAATATAAGGGAAGAGCACTGGTATAGTCTTGTGTTATCAGCCAACATTGTACAGAAAAATGCATACTGTTTTCCAAAAAAATAACTGTAACAAGCACTCGGAGAAAGCAGTATCCCTATATGAAATATGAAGGGTGAAAAAAAGACATAGTTTATTCTTAATCTACCATAATGCTGGAAACTGAGATGTATAGGGATGCTTTCCAAGTACTCAGAGCAAGAACACTGCCAAGTTTATCCCATGGAGCTGAAACACCCCAGCATGATAAATATGACAGAAATTTTGTTGTCTTTATTGACTGCCTGTGAGTTTACAGAAAAATTTGTGTTGAGCAAGATCTGTGAAGCTGTTCATTGTGCCTGCAATTCTTAAAGCAAAAAGGAATTGATTCTTCTTTATGATAACCTGTGAGTTGTATCTTTCCAATTTTAGCTTTCAGGGCCTGGAACAATTTTCTGTACAGTTATACTGAGTCTGCTCTGCATGAAAAATGTGAACAGAAGGGAAGGATGTGTCCCTCTGAACAGATAAAATCCTAAATAAAGGTCTAAAGAACAACACAGCAATAAAACATTTTGAAAGAAAAAATAATTTCTAAAATATGGAATTTGAGTCAGTATTTAAAAACACAACAGCAAGCTTCAACAATGGTTAAAAATTGCAATTGATTTCAGACACTGAAAGCTGGTAATAGCATTCCACATAGACACAGGTCATGGTCACAAGACAAACTGTGATGACTCCTAAAGAGATGCAGAACATTAAACATCAAGATTTATTATTAGTAAATAATATTTAGTGATTTGCCTTTTTTTTAATAAACTCCAGAATATGCCTCCAAATGGCTCTTTTTATTTCACTTCTGCATCACCTTATACTACCTATAATAGTTTGCATATATATCTTTTCTTTTCAATGAATTAAAAAAAAAGGACAGATGTTTCTTATTTTCCTCTATATGCTTGACAACATAGAAATGTATTGTGGAATCTGGCACCGACTCATTCTTGAAGTAGATTTACCACATGTCCCAGTCACAAAACAGCAACACTTAGTATAATGTTTCTGGAAAGAATCTTGCTGCAATAAAGTGGATCACAGAAAGTTTGCAATCTCTGAATTCTACCCAGAATATAAAACACAAAAAATTCCCATGATTATGTATTTGAAATTGGAACCAATTCACAAACCAGGCTGGAGGCAAAGAGGAGGGGGTGGAAGTTAGTTGTACTTTATAGGAAAATGTATTCCTGTTCAAAAATCATTACAAACTGCTGACCACAAGTTTTTACAATCATACAGAACATCTTTTGCAATCTGTGAAATATATTCGGTGAACACAGTATTTGGAGAAAATGCTAATAAATTCATAAATCAAAAGGACTAGCACAACTATCCAACTTCATATGCCTTACTACATAGGTGAGAAGGCTTCCCTGAATTAATGCCACTTAGAATTAAACACATCCATTTTAGTTAAAAATCAGCTTGTGGTTACAAAATCTCTCAGTGATGAGGAATGCACTATAAAACTCAGTAGGTCACCTAGTTAACAGCTACAATGTCACAAGGTGTGTGTCAAGGCCTGAGGATTTTATTTTCCAGGGAAGTGCTTATAACCTTCAGATTCCCTTTATCCCTCTTTTCTAAAGCTGAGTAGCTTGGTCAGTCTTTCAGGACACACCCACACTGACTCCCAGACTAAAATTTCTCTCATACTGATGGCATCCTTGCCCTGGACTGAAACCCCCAGAGCCTTCCCTGAATCCACATTCAAAAAGTCCCATTCGTGCTTCTGGCCACAATGTCACTTTGGGAACACATTAGTAAATAAATAAAACAGAAGCATCTCTTGTCTCTTTTCCAGTTGTTGTTCAGAAGGTCCAGCATGTTTCCTGCACATGCACAGATTGATTTTCCCAAGAGATCAGCAGCTGAGAAGCACACCAGCCTGTCCAGGGCAGCATGTGTGTTGACAAAACATCTGCCTCCACCTTGCTTGACCAAATGACCCATCAAGGTACCCTGGATAAGTCACTCTAAGCCTTAGCAACTTATTTTGTCTTTCTTTAAAGATAAAACTTGGAGATCCACAGCAGGGACAAGGACAGTGGGGTGACTTTTGTAGACAAGCTCATGAAGCTGAGGGCACATTTCAACCTGTCCCTTGCTCCAATCAAGTGACCAAGTCGAGGCAGTGGGAAGTGTTCAGGATGCCACTGCCTGGAGTGGTGACTGGGTAACAGCTGGTGCTCACTAGCAGGATGCTGCCCCACCTGTCAGACTTCAAGGAGATGCTTCTGGTTCTTCCTTCAAGGGAAAAATCTAGCAATTTAGGAATGGGGCGCTGCCTCCTGTGGCTGCTCCAGGCACAGCTCTGCCCAAGAAGGAAGCTTCAGCAAGTTTCACAGGCTACTAGGAAGTTTCACCTGCTGTGTCACTAAATAGAAACTTTCTTCTGAATCTGATTTTGCCCTCAACCCAGCAACAAGACTTTCAGGAAACTCATGTTAGGAATAGGAATGAAATTATCAAACAGTTTAAAGAAAATCAGAGATGTAGAGAAACAGAATAGTGACAGAGGGAGAGGAAGGCCGCATTTCTACATGGTTTCTGGATGGTGGATCTACTGCAGGGAGACTGCTGGGCATATTTCCCTTTTGTCTTTCCTATGGAGTGGTAGCTTTTTGGTAACTTGGAATCATATATATATATTCTGTAATTATATGTTCTATTTTGTAATGTATTTTTGTAATTTGTTTTATATAAAGCTATTTTACATATTACTGCCAAAGTCTACCAAGATACAAATGAATAGAAGCACTTCAGACACACTTCAAATCCCCCAGGCTTCCTACTACAAAAATAAAGGAAACTAGCACTATTGACAACCACAAGTCTACAACAGGATGTAGAATGACATTTCCTAAAAGTCAGCAGTCATCCTCAGGATCAGTGCAACACTTTGTCCATTCCTCGACTGTGGCAGGCTCCAGAGGAGATGGTGAGAGCAAATGCATGTCCGTGGGGCTGTTCATTATCAAGCATCTGGAATGCTAATGTGAACACCTTGTATTTATTCATGCTTTACCTTTAAAGACTTTTGCCAGCATTAATAATAATGCTACTACTCATAGAGCTTTTGTAAGGATTAAATTGCTGTGGTCATTAGAGTCCACTGCTCTTTACCACAGTCATATAATAACATACTTGCTGTACTCACCAAAACAAACAAACAAAGAAAAAAAAAAAGAGAAAGAAAAAGAAGCCAGCTTCAGTACATTAACATTTGTTTATGGGAATCCAGTGATTTTTTTCTCTATGTGTTCTGGTGATGATATGTAGCCATATACTACAGTCTTAAATACCACAACTGCTCTAATCTTCATATGCCCATCATCACAACATCTTCCAATCTACCATTTCTTCTCTTTCATGCAGGCACTTTCAGTGTAAGGTGATGTACCAAGCACTACTGCTACTGGCAACCCTGTGAACACTTCTCTCCCCTGAGTATGATTCACCCCATCCCCTGAGCCTCTTCCGGAGGTCTATGGAAAGACACCAGCTTGCCTGTCACTTTGTTTTCTAATTGTAACAGAGAATCCAAGCTTTGGCCTGACAAGTCCATAAGGAAAGGCTAGCTTTTTTCAAATCCTTGTGAGCTGGTATGCAGCACTGGTGCATGAAGAAATAGGCTGGGATTGGTTTCTAAATTAAAGTTCCCTGCCCTTCTCCCCTTTACTGTCTCATCAACATGCCTCACTATGCTACTCTTCATGGTTTTTTTGACATAAAGACCATTCCTCCTACTTCAGTGATGAAAATTGATTGCTTTTACCTGAGAGTGAGTCCTTCACTTCAGTTCTTAGTAGTAGTCCCTCTTCTTTTCCAGTCTCTTTATATTTTCCTAACCCTTCCCCAATGGCCTCAGCCCCCCCTCAGCTTCTGAGAAATACAAGGAATAGAGAGACCACAGCCCAACATCATCCCTGGCTCCTCTGGAAAGGAAGCAAAGCTCCTACTTCAGGCAGTTCCTAAATTTAGCTGGGATGAATCTGGGATTAGACCATCAAAGAAGGGAATAAAACCAAGGCGTCTCAAGTATTAGGCTGGAGTCTTAACACCATCTTGCTGGGCATTGCTGCTACTCAGCAGCCCAAGTGTGCAACATTAAAAATGACACTGATAAAGACCAGCACTAAAATCAAAACAAGTAGAGATCAGACCTTTAAAAAGAACAGTATTTAGTATTTAGTACTTTTCATCGCTTCCACTCTAATTTTTAGTTTTCTATTTTTTAATTTATTATTTTTTAGAGAAACCAATATTAGTATTATGCAAGATGTTGTCAGTACAGTACTGGAGCAATATCTAGCTTCCCATGTGCACATGCAGGGGAGTGCCACCCCCTTTCCCTCATGGTCCTGTCCTGGCACCTTTACAAGGTAACTTCATGCACCAGGCTGCCATGGCATGCTGCAGTGCAAATGGATCCTGTGTTTTGCTCCATGACAGTGTTTAATTGACTCTGTGAGCAGTTGAACAGGTAGACAGCCCTCCATGAGTCACGGATGCTTGTGCTCAGGGAGCTATGCCTAATGGAGGCAATTGCATAACTTTGGAAAGAGCAGAGGAGCCAAGGCACACCCCTGGTTAAATGGTGCCCAATGGTATGCTTAATTACAGGTAACACGCCTGGCATGTTATGTATGATCTCAGAAATCAGAGATGGAAAAGACCTGCTACATAACCTAACCACTGCCATGGTGAAGAATGTCTCCCTTCCTGTTGGAGGCAATGAGCCTTTCACTGCTTTCCTTCACAGGAATAGTCCACATTATTTACCACGCTCCTACTTGCTGTCTCTTGTTATTATCTTTCATTATTTTCTGTGTCAGCTCTTTTCTAGCAGTTAAGGGCTACTTCCAGACTCCACCTCCCACCTGCTTAGTGCTTTACTGAGGACACTGACTTGTACTCATCTTCAAAACAGGGAGTGGAAGCAGCTGCAGAGAACCCTGAGCTCCCCACAGCCACAGGAAGTTCCTGCTCCCCACAGCAGGTTTGGAGTGCTTATGCACAAGGCCATGGCCCAGGACAGGAGGCTTAACCCTGGCACCACAGACATTCAAATTATTTCTCTCCTTCCACTGCCTGTGCCACTCATATCTACCTATCTAAGGCACCTTCCACTTGCTTGCTGATTTATTTCTGCTCTGCTTGCTGTGTGACAGATATCCTGAAGGGAAAGAATAGGAAATATAAAAGAATTGCTTTCCTTCAATTTTTTCCTTTTTCTTCTCACTGATGTTTATACATTTTGGGGGGGCTTGCTCTGGCTCCTTAAATTTTTGCAGCATTATTGGTGCACCAAGTCCCAAACAGGACCCTGCATGCACAGTCTAATCCCAGGTCACAGGTTATTATCTGCTGAGTGCTGATGTGTGTGTGAGTGTGTGTGTGCATCACCACAGGAAGTTCCTCCAAAATTTTCTGTCTGGTAAGTGAGGAAACACCTCATGCATACAACAGGGAGCTCAGATGTGCATGTCTCTACACCAGAGTCAACAGATTCTGCTAGTTATTTATTTATTTTGTTTTTAACCCTGAGATGGCTTCTGTGAACTTTTGACCTCCTCTCAGTTTGAGCAGCAATTATCTTTTCACAAAGTGGAAGTACACACAGCAACTATGAAATTATTATTCATATATGAAATACCAGAAAATGCAGTGATTTATCACCCCTTCTATGCATTTCCCTTTGAAGATAAACAACAGTGAAAAGAAAGAAATGGTCTGAAACTCAGAAAAGAACCTCCTGTGTTCTGGTGATAAGTTCCTAGGCAAGCTGAGGTTGCCAGTCAGCTCAAGAGCAATGCAAGTTTTCAGATTTGTAGCCATAGTGTCTTATTGGAGCTCTCTGGTCATTTTTCAGGAATGCTATATTTTTACAAAGAGGTTAAAAAAAAGAAAACAACACAATTTTTTTGTTAAATGCAGAAAAGCTCTAGATAAGATAGTATTTGAGTGAAGCCTAAACTTTTATACAATACCTTGGTGCTATGATTTGGGACCACTTCATTGTTCTCTGACAGGGTTCCTTGGAAGGGATGCCTGTGTCACCCCATTGCATTTGCTCATTAGCTATTGCTATTTTGTGGTTGTTGGCACAAGAGGTGCCTGGATTCCCAAAGAAGAGCTTGGTCTACTCTGGTAGAACACATCACTGGCTGCAAAGCTGATTTAGGAACACAGAAAAGGGTCTGGGGGGGCTCCAGGGATGGTAACAGAGTATTAGTGAACTAATGAGAGCCTGATTTTCCCAGAAGTCCTGATATCTAAAAGATAACACTTAAAGCTTAAAGAACTTGATGAAAACAACCTTTCCTTCCAAAGAGTAGCTCAGAAAAAAAAAATTCAACATGGAAGACCCATAATCCAGAACAAGTCAGAGACATCCAAAGATCCAAAGTAAAGCTTTATAAAAAGGAAAAATTTCTGCATATTTTAGACCAATTAGGCTCATTGCATTATTTTTTTTCTGCAGCCCAAGAGAAGGTCCTGGCCACCTAACAAGAAATAGCTGTTTTGCTTCTGAAATTCATCATCCTATCGGAATTAAATAGAAACTGACATTTTTTAAATCAAACAAATGTATATTGGGTAAAAATTATCTGAGAATCTTCTATGCCATTGTGATATGACTGTTCATCCCGAGGGATAAAAAGTGATACAAAAAAAACCCCTGAGTGATGCTTTAAAAAGACAGTAAGAAGCAAACTTGTGAGCATCTGCTCTGGACTGACACCAAAGAAGCAGCAGCAGCTAAATAAAATATTTATTAAATGTGGTTCAAAAATTTATTTCAGAACTCAACAGGAAAAGGTTATTCATCCCTTCTGCTCTTAAAAATTTTTCACCTAAAATGGCCAAAGTTTTTGCAGTTGAAGAAATAGGAAATATTTTTAATCTGAACTGAATGAGAAGAGGGATGCTATCAGGCTTGCACATTATTTAGGTTTCAGAGGAAAGTCACACTCCTCACACAAGTGTTTTCTCTTCTTTGAGAAGAAAAATTGGTAATCCCTCATGGCAGTTACGAGCTTGCCGTGCACCACATGAACCAAAGATCTGTTGGAGATCATATTTTCCAGGGGAACACAGATCTGAGGTATCCAAAGAGAAATTTCCATGAATGCTGGTGGCATCTTTACAACCAACATATTATGCTTTGGTCAAATACTTTAGCCTTTAGACAGATGAATAAATAAACAGCACTTCTGAATATGACATGAACATTCACTTTTTTATACAAGAAAAAAATCCACACAAATTACTTTTACTAAGTAAAGCAAACCCTTAAATCAGCAACCTTGAAAATATATTTATTTAAAAAATGTTTGTGTGAAAATACGTTTTCTAGAAAAACACATCTCCGAGCAGCAGACCAGTTTCTTATAAAATGTAGCCTAGACTACATGAATCTGTGCTTGGAAGTGCTGCTCGGATTTAGGACATCAGAAAACAAAGTGGATTCTACTGTTGGGAAAAGAAATTCCTCAGAGGGAGCTTTGGCAAAGTAATGCAAGATTTCTGCCATCCTCCCGTGTCCCCAGTTTGCTGGGAGGTGCAGACAGCAGCCTGTGTTTTATTCTGATAAACACCTTAGAGCCTCATTTCCCAATATGGAACTTCTGGGGATTGTTATTTCATAAAATCCATTCATTTAGATATGAAAAGTCACTGAAGCTACTCTTCAACTTCACTTCACAGGGGTATCTAAAATTTCCATGTAAAATGTTTTTTCTCCAAAGCCATGGAATTCCCATTATGCGTTGTCCAATGCCAGAGTCAGTCTAAACGGAAACTGAAACTATCAAATGCAGTTGAAAAAAGAGATTAAAGGAAAATCTCTTTCCTTTGCATCTCTTCCTGATGCTCTTTCCAGGATCCTCAAGAAAAATGAATTAAATACCTAGTCTTCTGGCATTTGCAGCAGGTCTAACCTGAAACCATCATGCTTATTAAACCCTCGCCAGGAATATTTTTAGGTCTTGACTATTTCATCTGAAAAAACGTTGAATTCTCCTGGACATTGACTCCAATGCTTCAGCATTTCTATGTGCTGTGAACACATACATTATATTTTGACCCAGGGCTGCATCGTAACATATGGAAACTGTTAACTTCCCAAGCACTGAAGTAGATGAACATAGTTTATGCTTCTGCAAAATTCCTTTAAATGACACGTTTTAACATTTTTATGTTTCCGAACAAAAACCAAAACACACTGAGCAAAAATTGGGTTATTAACTGGAGTCATTAAAATGCCAGGCATAATACACCTCAGAGGGGAAAAAGAAATAATCTGGAATTGCAACACTGACATTAATTAATTTTGAACCTTCGTAAAGTCCAACATTGCCCAAGAATATATCTGCAAAGAAATTATAAGTTTCCCTTTTAGATAAAATGTAATACATAATTCCTTCAGGAAGAACAAAACCTGTGCTGAAAAGTTGAGGCCAGTACAGATAAAAGTCGAGTTCTGCTTTCTGTCAGGGAGTTGGTGCAGGCAGTGGGGCTGTCTTAGGTGAGCCTGGCATGCTCCCCATGCCCTGGGGAAGGAGAGGGCAGGGAAGAGTGATCAGGCTCCCTGCTGCTTCCCTGTCCCCCCAAAAGGGACACCAACGTTGCGCTCAGTCAATGACTTTGCAGCCTTGCCACAGAATTTATACCTGGGAGCTATTTTCTTCCTCCCCAAAAAGGAAGTTTTTCCCAGCATTTAACCTGAATTTTATTGGCTGAAATTAAAGTCATTAATTTATATCCTTTCCCCTGTAATATTTATGCATTCTTCAAGACTGCAGCCTGGTCCTGTACCACTGCCCTTTTTAGTACAACAGTACTAACTTAATACTTCCATCCTCCCTTCAATGATCACAGGCCTCAGAAACACAGCCTCTCCCACTACTGCCCTCTGGACTAACTCCACTTTCTCCAGACCCTCTGGAAACGCATCATCTTCCATACTCCAGCTGAGGCACCATCCATGTGGGGCAGGACAGAAGGATTACTTCACATTTCTTGCAGACTAAGTGCCTGTTTATAAAGGCAGTGGACATTTGCCTTTTTTTTGTGGCAATGCAACTCTACTGACTCACAGGCAGCTTGTGACCCCCTGCAGCCTCCAGAGCCCACACTCAGGGTGCACCACCTCTCACACAGCCTCCCCTTGCACCACATCTGAATGGTCCTGCCTCTACGTGACTGCTGCCACGGGCAATGCCCTCCTCATCATGATCACACTACATGAAAGAGTCCTGGGGTGCCCCTGAAAATCTATTCAACAGGATTTAATTAAATTATTTTTCTTTAAAGGCATAATTGTCATCACATGGAAGCCCAGCAGATGGCACGGGCATGGCTCAGAGCCGGTGCCACCAAGGTGTTCATCTTCTCTGCCTGCTTTTTAGGGAGGGAGGAATAATGATCCAGAGATGGTTTTCTGGGTGAGATGCTGCAGGGCAGAGGGCAACTCTGGGATAGAACTTTGCAGAGTAGCTCACCAGCTCACACCTCTTCTCCCCTGATTCCAGGGGGAAACTGGGCTCAGCATGCCTGCAGCAAGGCTACCCAAGCAGAAAGTCTGTTTCTAGAATCACCCCCTTTGCAAACAGTCTTTTCTCTGTAGTCGTCTCTGCTCATCTGGAATCAATCTAAGGCCATGATGAAATACATGCCCTCTGCATGGGGAGGTGGGAATTTTGCTTGGGGGTCCTTACACACACACAGACACACACAGACCCACACACCCCCCTCAGCCATGGGGGTCACTGGCTGGGGTCAGGCTCCCAGCTGACCCCAGGACCATGGTGCAGAGAGGGCAGCAGCACAACCCCCTCCACAGACTTGCTGTCCTTTCCAGACCTACAGGGATGATGAGATTTGGGGAGCAATAAGCCTCCTTTCTCCAAGTGGTGTTGCTCAAACAAACACCACACAAGATGGAACTTTCAGTTCATATTTGTTACATCCTTTCACAGTATATGGGAGATGTTTGAGCAGTAAATCTAATTCAATCAGGTATTTGTTTATCATACACTCCAGAAGGAGCCTAGGCTCTTGAATAAACATGCATTGGTCTAAGTGGGGCTGTTTTTTTCAAAATGCCTCTATAGCTTTTCTTTCTCTGTGATCTGTGCAAAAAGGCATGTTTATAAACAAATTCCTAGATCTATTTATGCTATAGCTCAAGACACTTAGACAGTAGCGTCTCAGAGACTTTGATGGAGGTGGTAAATGGGATTGGTAGTTGATCTGATAGGAAATAAAACTAAAATTGTTTCTCTAAAAATCAGCAGATAATATTAACAAGCTGGAGTGAATAAGAGCATGGAATCCAAATTGAGCCGTTGGATGCAGCAATCTGTGTGCTAAAAAATCCTCTGTCAACTAAAAGAGATTCACATTTACAGAAGATAAACAACAGCATATTTCATTTATACAAGAACAGAAGTGGAGCAGAGCTATCAAAATCCTCAGCAGGATCTCATGTCTAGCAAGAGAAAATTTCACTGTGAGCAATATACAAAATAATAAAATAAAAGCCAAGACTAATAAATTACTTGAATCCATAGACATATTTTCTGGATGACTGGTTGGGAAGGTCAGCATGATCTCCACAGCTCGTTCTAGAAGAAATCTTGATTAGATCTGTTCATACAGATCTTTATCACACATGTGAACTTCAAGTTTTACCATGACTTTAAAAGTAAATAGCAGATGCAGGATGGAAATCATCCAAATTAACGATGGAAACAAATACTCTTGCAGTAGTACAGTTGTTAATGCCTCTGGAGGGGTACAGCTACATTGAAATACAAAAAAAATACAAATGTAGCAATTTTTTATCCTAGTAATGTGAGTGTCAGATAAACAGTTCTTAACAAGTTCATGCAACCAGGACAACTGGGGGAGGAAAAGCCTGCAGCACCTGGATGACTAGTATTAGGCATAATGAGAAGGAAAAAACAGCCATAAAATGTTAGCATGCTGCAGCTCCTGAGCTGCCTGTGTACACAGCACATTTACAGCCCAAGCAGCTCTGGCAGAGCCTCTGGAGGAAGCAGCGTTCAGCAGACGGCTTTGCAGCACCAGCTCCAGGAAGTCATCAATCAGCCTGGGGAGAGTTATGCTGAGATTCTTCCCAGATGAGGGGTTATCAGCAAAAATAATGTTCCTGCTGCCAAAAATGGAACCAAAAATAGAAGTTTGAATACCTAATCAAACCGCAACCTTGTTGTGTTCAGCAGGGAATCTCAACACCCTGTGCAAGCTGGATGTCCCTGACCTCCTTCTGAAGGTCCTGTGGAGACATAGCAGGGTTGGTGGCAGCATTTCAGCATGTCAGGATGACACGCCAGAAAGAAATAAGTGAGCTCTTACATGAGCTAGGCAGTTTTGACTGGAAATGAAGTGACTCAAACCCAACTAATAAGCAAAGACAGCCCCATGGGGTCAGAGTGAGATCCCCCCAAACACTCTGCTCTGGCCCCATGGGAGGTGTCTGGGAATGAGCAAGAGAGCAAAACACCTGCAGAGAGATGCTTTCCTGGTTCCTTCTCCACATCACCTGACCAAAGATTCCCATCCTCCTTGATAAAGAATTTGTGCAACTGAACTGTCAGTTCAAAGAAAGGAAGGCACTGTAAGTAATACTATTCTCAGTGAGGGAGTACACATCTGGATACAGGGGAGCAAATAAAATAATAGATAGCTGAGGTGTGAAGCAAAGAGGTGTGAACCCCTTCAGTCCACCTCAAACCTTAGGGAAGTTATAAAGCACATAGATAATGGGGCTCCAGGCTCCTGCTGTCTAAAGTATCTGACAGCCAGGAATGTTGGCAAGAAAATGGAAGAATTTATTTTCTGGCATAATCACAGTGTCTGGATCAGGGTTTCAAAGTCAAATACAGTTTAATATGACAAGATCAATATTTTCTTCAGCCATGAGTATTGCACTCATTATTTTCACACATGTCAAGTCCAGGGATGAACTGTGGGGATCGCATCTGACTGGCAGCAACTACTAAGATGTTGTGGGGTTCCTAGCTAGAGTTATCCCTTTCCCTCAGAATGGCTAGCTGCCATCTAACAAATCTATGGTTAGAAAAACAGCCCCCTGTGGGGTTGAGGTAAGGAGAATATTTTTCCTTTTGACACCATCAACTGTTACATGCACAAACTGACAACCTTTGGAGTCATAAAACTATACACGGAACTCTGTACTTCAGCAAATTAACAAGAAAAAGACATGCATTTGCAACAACAAAAAAGAAATCTACATCAAATTTCTATGAATTTAGAACAATTAAAAACATTAGTAGCCCATTAGTACTTACTATTGCCCAAATCTTTATAACAGATATTTCTCATTCTCCTGCATGTCATTCCTTCAGAAATGTGGCTATATAGTGGAATTTTATTTTTCATATCTTTTTACTATAGGCTTAGTTACTAAACAAGGAGACATCTATTAGGTTTCCATGTGGAAAAAATATGTAGCTCCTCTGATGATGAAGACTGCTTTCTACTTCCATAGTCTGAAAGATGAATGATAAAACACTTTTTTACAAAAGAACAGTAGCAGCTTAAGTTAGCCCTTTTGCTGGTCCTACCAAATCATAAAAATATCCTACAGTGCTTTAATACCTCTACCATCCCTTAAGAGCTAAGTATATTCTAGCAGTGATGGATAAGAACACAAAATGAACAAATCTGTAGGAAATCTGTCTTCAGAGGATAAGCACAGGTGCTGCACATCTGGTTGTGCACCTAGTGGTAAATATTTGAAAGTGCTCAGGAAAATGAAGGAAGCTGAGATCTTAAACAGGAAGGGAAAGTAGAAAAGACGTCAGCAAGGGGTTAGCAAGGAATCCTGCTTGCAATGTAAAAATTTAAACTCCACCAAAAACCTCCACACTGAGAAATGGAAATTCGTCAAACTTGTTCCACTGAAAGGAAGTTAGAAATCTGTGCCATTCCAGGAAACAGGAGGCTCTGTGGCTTCAAGTCACAGTGTCTCATTAAATAAGTTTTTCTAATTCTTACCTCCATTTCAGTGTTCTCACCACTTCTCCTACTTGTACTATGATGTATGATATCATCTGCAAGGTCATTGACCAGCCATTATGGACCAATTTCCTTACAAGCTGACTTCAGATCAGTTGCAGATGACTAGTTTGTTTGTGCCAATGATGCTGAGCATTTGAAATTGTTTTATCATCCAGACAACTGTGGAAGGAAAAACTTCGTCTACTACTTTTCATCAGAAATCAGGAATGCATTAGAATATTTTTGTCAATATAAACATTGTAAACTTACATATCTATGAAAATTTCAATACACTATAGCATTTCTAGGCCATTTATGGAGCTTGTCAACTTTGCAAAAATATTAATGTTAACTGTAATATATAATCCCAGACAGAGATCATAAAATCATCTGTCTATTGTAATAATAGTTTAATAAAATATAATTTTTTTTCTCTGCTGATCAGCTGTTTTCAATGCTAAGAGGTTACCCAGTTGATTCTTATACCACCATTATAGCAAAGCTGGAAGATGTTCTGTTTTGTCTTCTTAGATCTGAGCTGCAGGTTGCATGTCCTCTGTAGGAAATCTGTTCCCAGAAAAATTATGTACAAACATATATTTTCTTTACAATGTCCTTATAGTGCTTGGCATTGTTTGACTCCTTATCTGTTACCTATTTTAATTTTGTAGAGTTTCACTGAATGCCACAATGTTTAGTGTTTTTAGTAGGGATTGTTTTACTTTGATTGCTCAACATAAATCTTTTCAGATTTATTGTGTCTGAGACTAGATTTTAGCAGAAATACTAGAACTATTTTCCCCTCAGGCAGACTATTTAACTACCCAGCATAGGAAAATCTCACATTTTTTTTTCTTTTTTCCTTTTTTTTCTGAAAAGAAAAGATAATATTTCTACTCCAAGTACATAGCACAGATTTGCCCTTATCCAGAACACTATTTCTTAAAATGAGTCATCCATGAAAACAGATAGGTTTAAATCACAGAGTAAATGCTCTGCAAACTAATCAGTGTTGCAAAAGCAGAAATAGCTCAGGAGATCTGAAAAGACTCCAGTTCCACAGTATTCATCCATTCCCCCAGTCCCCAGCCATTCATTCTTCCTGTCATCCTCCTTCTTTTTGGGAAATTGTTACGTTTTGGTTTAATGCAAGACTAAAAATCTGTCCAGAAATGGTTGTGTTAATAGGGAGTAAGAAAACAAGCCATTTTATGATTTCCAGTAGAAGAATGACAAAAACACGAGTTTTCTCTTGTAGTCCCTATTATGAATTTTGCTACATACATAAATTTGGGACAGCACATTTAAGTACCAGATAACCACAGAGTGATCACCCAGTGCATTCCCTTGCCTGCCCATGAAAAGAGTTGACAACGCAGCGCAGTGTTTCTGTCTGTCGTTTTGATGAGCTGAATCCAAACCCAAACTTTTTCTGTTCCATCTGGGGCCATAAAACTCAGAGCCTATCCTGGAAATACAGGCATTTTAGATGCAGAAGGAAACTTCTTCAGCAATTGTAGAAGAGCCTGGATTAATTTTTCAAAACCTTTCCTGCTATGAAACAATGCAACATGGACATACCTACTTCAACCACAACTTTCCTTCTGCCTCCTTCATAAGTGTCTAACATTTCAAAAGGCTGAGAGCATCTGGTCTTGGCATTCAGTTTTTGTGGGAATTTTGCAGAAGGATATAAATAGTAACAATATGGAATATACAGGTAGGTTTGCGTGGAGATTTTTAACATCTTCAAGATAAACCTGATAAATATTTTTCAAGTGTTTTAGTGAATCAAATACACATTAAAAAAATATTTTGTCCAACTTGCTTTGCTCAACTCATAAAACTCCCACCAAAACTGCAATATTTTATTTCAACAGAATTAGAGGACGCATGGGAAGAAAATCTGTAAACATTTCTATGTCAAGTGTGTTATCTGTCAGACATCCGTATTTGCATTTCTGTTCTAACATAGTTTGTTAACACCTACACAAATTCACAATATTTCTCCATGCCATTGAATAAAGTTTCATTGTTTGAATCTACCACCTCTTCCTCCTCTCCCCCTTTCTCCTTCCCTCTACCTGTCTCCAAAGAGGTTTAACCAAAAAACTGCACCCAGCTCAACTACTGTCAGCTTTTTCAGGCATTTGGCTGCCTATGTGCAAAGGCTGAGGACAGACCCCCAGCTCCGAAATCAGACAGTCTGTATACCAGTACTTGTAATTTCCAATGGGAACATCTTACTTCTGTTCTTCTTTCCCATTATTCTTTTTCCTTTCTCCTTTCCATACTCTCATGCTCATGGTTGAGGGAGGTATAAACAGAGTCTCACCATAGCCCAAAATACACAGCAGCACTTTGGGAAGTTTGACAAACTGCAGTACATGTTTAGATTTCCTGGCTCAGAGACAATGCAGGGAAGAGTATTCTGGCAGGCTTCCTGGAGATGGGATGCAGTTGCTCTGCTCTGCAATATACAGTATGGGTAGCAGGCACTTTGAACATTTACAGAACACCAGTTCAAGAGGAACAAATAATTTTTTAATCTTCGGGTTGTAATTCAGTGCAACTTAGTAGATTTTTTGCATATGAGAAAGCTGACTGGAAAGAAATCAGATTGCTGTGAGATAAAAAGTAAATATACATGACACCACACAGAATGCAAGCAACACAGTTCCTTTCATAGTGCCTCTCAAATTTTGTCATCTCTTCCTCCTCTGACCACTTTAGGAAATATGTACCCCTTCATCGCCTCCTTATCTGTATGACTACTCATTTCCTGCACACATGGCATTTGGGACAATTCACAAAATTTCACCAGATCCATAGAGCCTAGAGAAAACAGATTGGAATTTCCAGGTGATATTTGTGCACATTGCTATAAAAAAGATCTGATCTAACTTCACAGCCATACAAATAACCTGTTTTTCACTTTCAATCTTGATAACAGATATCTAAATATATTTGAACCTTTTCTGGCTTGGTTGGTCCTTATCTTGCCTTCTCTACAGTGTGTTCTCTTCTGAGCATCCATAGCTTCTTCACCCACACTTTTTACAAAATTCCTCCATCACTGAACTGCCTTCTCTTCCCCTTCACTGCCCACAAATCCTCTGACAGGCAGATCCCATCATCCCCAGATCTCCTCTGGGTCAGCTCTTTTTATTCCCCGAAGTCGTTGTCCCCAAGTCAAGAAGCAGCGGAAATTATGCAAAGAAATTCCACATTCTTCCCATATTTTTCATATTGGATTTTTCACTTCAGAATTTGGATAATTTTTTTCTGCAGTGAGCTTGTAGTTGTTGAAAGCATCATTATTCATAATGCACTTTTACTCCAGTGATCAGTTTTACTCTTCGTCAATTTGTATTTTTATTAGTGTGATTCAACAGACCCAGATTTTTAGAACCAGGAAGGTACTGTTTTCTGAAAAGCTGAACAAGTAGTACAAGAGGTCAAGCACACTGAAACTGATCTCTCAAATTCAAAGAAGCTTTCATACAAAAGCAATGCTTGCTTGCAAAAAATTTTTTAAAATATTTTTTAAAAATTTTTAAAAAAAGCAAAAAAAGCAGATCATGAAAACTTTAAATGAGGCTGGGAAAACACTTCATAAAGGTATTTTTGTCATACAGCATTTATGAATAGTTTGCATAGAAAACTCAATGCACAAAACACAGTCCTTCCCCAAAGGTGCTCAGCACCCCATTTCTCTGTGGGGAGATTGCTTAGACTGTAGCACATGTGATTCACTGTTGGAATATCACTATAATAATCATAATCACATAAAAATATTCTGGCTGATTTTTTCTGTTTTGGCTCACAGTCAAAAATAACAACAGTAAACTGCTTCAAGAATACTGAAGGGTTTTTTTCCCTTCCACGAAAAGATCACATATATTTTTCCTAACAAAAATGACAAAAAGCATTGGTAATGGATAAAATCTTAAGAAAAAGCATGTTTCAGACACACCTCAGCTAAAGAGCAGAGCCTCAGAACCAAGGTCCACTATACTGCAGTGACTCTGAGACTTTTATTATTTAAAAACAATCTTTGTCAGTGTAAGAAGCCTTCAAAGGCAATTCAAATGTATGTAAGAAGAAAAACAGGACATACAGAATTTGGGACAGCTTACTGCATTGTTCTGAAATGATCTGCTCAAGTAGGCATGTTTTAACTCACATCACAGGCACTTCTATGAGATCTTGCTGCATTCTGCCAGATTGTGTTATCTGTACAAATATAGGTAGACAAATATTTTAGTTCATATAGTCACAGCATTGGTTAGGCTCATGAAGGATGTGCAAATAAAATTCACAGAGAAAGAAGAAATCAACGTCTTCTTAAATGCAACAACAGCAAGAAAAAGAAAAAAAAAAGAAAAAAAAAACACCAAAAAAAGATAGGACCTTTAGGGAATAGGTTTTAGGAAGCAGTAATTACATCTGAGAGAGGGAAGGTTATCTGGGATTTATAAATTTTTCCAAATATTTATGCCAGGTGCTAAAAGCAGCATTGCCCTTGCTTAAAACTATTTGGACAAGAAGACTTACGGCTTTCCTCTCTGTGTAAACAGCATAGCAGCATTCTAAACAGATTAATAGCAGTATCAGTTCAAGTCAAATATTTGTGTAATCTAGATGAGTGGAAAAGGTAGTCTGAGGGGAATATTTTAACCACAAATTCTAAAAGGTACAGAAGTGTCCTGTCTGCATGCAAACAGCCCACCTTGACCAAATCATTCTGTTTAAAATTAAAAGGTTTCATGACCTAGTCCATTACTTCCTGTGACCTAAGAAAGATTTTCTCTTACTTTCAGCACTATCAGAGATATTTATGATTGTGCTAACCATCACAGCAGAGAGGGACCAGTACAGGAGCCTTCAAAAACAAGATTTAATGACCATTCCCATCAGAAGGAATCACTGATTCACTCTGATCTTACTGCTGGTTTATGCTACAATTATGAATTAATAACTAATGCTCAAATTGTCACATCTGCACCCAGCCAGAAGGGAAAGCAGTGGAAGGGAGATGGGGACCACGCTGCTGTGCCTTACTGAGCAGTAAGGGTCTCAGCCTGCTGTCAGTCTGTAACAGAGGAGAGTCTGGAATAACTCCTGTATAGCTCCTGTAGCTCCTGTAGTCCATAAAACCTGTTGGAGAAACCACCAGCTTTTATGGTGGTCTTGGTCAGACAAAATTGGCAGACACTAAACCAGGTCAAATTTATGAAGACTGAAAAAGCTGAGGTGATTGTCTCTCATATTCATGATCAATGGGTTTGAAGAAAAGTTTAGATATCCCCTGCATATAACATTGCCTGTTCATTTCTGCATTAATTTTTTTGAATTCAAGTAAGAATTTATTTCAAACAATGAATAGCTACAGAATTCAAGCAGCGCATCATAGAGGCTGAACTATTTTATTGCTTAAACCTGATGGGTCTTATTTAGCCATCTTTTTCAACATCTGCAGTTCTCTCTTGTATTGTGAAAGACAGAATAAAGATCTTGCAGGAGATTTAAGTGGCACAGCTGTACTGCCTCAGGAGCTGGAGGGAAAGCTCTCCCTGTGAGCAAGCAGAGCGAGGAAGCCTGACACAGCTACATGCATTCACCACTGGTTTGCTAAACTGGACACTGCTCTTCTACTGCACATGAAGCCAAACAGCAATGGTTCCTCGATCCACACCACGGACAGCCTGGTGGAAGCAGTCAGTGAAAGGGGAAATCCCCTTCTCCCAAAGTCCAGTCTCTAAATGCCAGCACCCATTGGGCCCTGAGGAGGTTACAAGTCCAGCAAACACTCCACCTCCAGGACTTGCCCATTTCTGCACCACTGTGCACTGCAGTACAGCCCTAAATGTGTAACCTCAAGCAGAGTTTGAGAGAGTAAGAAGGGAAGAAGAGGCACTGAGGTGCCTCTGCAGCAAAAAAGGGGTACACCTAGAGGCAGACAGGTCCAGTGAAAGTAAGCAAGGAGTCTGTTAAGTTAGTGGTTAGTGACTTTTTCTGCTTGGCACAGTAAGGGGCATTTGTGTGGCCCAAGAACTATGTGGGAGATGATGCACCTGGTGTGCAGCTCTACTGGGTCATCATCTCCTCTCCAGCTTCTATGTGTGGTCTGGAGATCCAAACCATGACAGCAGAGACCTATTAATAAAGGGCAGGAAAGGAAACGAAATCCTCGATGTACAAGAGCTGCAAACAAACAAACAAATGTTTCTGCAAAGGAGCAGCAATTTTTCTGGGCAGAGAAGTATTTTCCTCCATCACTTTTTTTACTTCGTGCAGAGGTGTGCAAGCAGGTCAGAAAGGCTTTTGAGAGAGACACCATGCATGCAGGAGCACCTTCACTTGCTGCAGGTATCTGCCCTGGGAGGAGGGAGCCAGAGGGATGAGGAGGAAGGAGACAAGCCCTGAGGTGGATGCAGGAGCATCAGGTGCTCCCAGAGAAGGCTGTGAGCGTCAATGCTGCCACACTCAGGAGTCCCAACTCTGAGCACAAGAATTTCTGACCCAAGGGGAGCCAGCACAGCACTTCCCAAACGGTGGCATATCCTTACCAAGAGCCAGGGGCTTTGCAGAGACACCTCAGGTACATGCTGGCCAGAATTTTACTCCCTTGCTTCATTTGCAGGGACAAGGGAGTCAGCTCACACATAAGTCTTGCATGAGGTCCCTGACAAAGCACCTTGTGCCCTCTTTGGTTTGGAAAAACCTGGAGCATCAGCAGCTCAAACTGCTGAACTCCCTCTGACTTCTTTTTGCAGCACAGGCTCCAGTGAAGAAGCCTTGTGTAAGACCTGGTTTTCCAGCTGGTTTTCAGCATTCCCAGCTGAGCTTTCTTGCAGGAAATGTGCACCTTGGAGCACAGCCATCTGCATCGGCTGTAATCCCAGAGGCCTTCCTGTCTCACTGGGGCTGAGGCTAGGAGCAGTGGAGCCTGGCACAGCAACTGTTCTGTCCCGTCCCAGCCTCAGAAAGGCAAAAAGTTAAAAAGAAAACACAAAACAACCCAAAATACATGACCACAATGTGCTGTTGCTCAGCAGTGGCACTGGTCTGATTTCCACTGTTCACATGAAGTTCAGAAAGGCTTTGTTCAGCCTCAAAAATGTCCTCCCATCTGAGCCTCAGCGTGCAAGAAATGTTTATAGTAAGAAAACCCAAAACTGTCAAATATTAACTTTTGCATGATTACAGACAGGGACTATAAATCCTGGGCTCATATCTGAGAGATAAATGGGTTTGATTAAATACTTCATCTTCAGAGGCTCGAGTGCTGAATTTCAGCTATTTTGTTCAAGTACAGAGATGGTGCTCTAAGCAGCTATACATGTTTCCTGGAAATGTCATTGTGAAAGAAAAATTGCTGACGGCAAGTGGGAATAGATTAGAGTTTATTCTAGAAGATCAGGAAGTGGAAATGATGTTTTTACTTAGATTTAGATGTCTGTTTTTTCAGAGGATTCTCCTCAAAAGCAATGCTTCCTGAGTTAGATTAGTAAATGAGAGGATCACTCTTTCAGAGGATGATGACTGTTGGTAGTCACAGCCCTGTCTCTCATTCCACAAATATTTTCTTTCAAAGGTTTGTAATCATAATTAGTCTTCCAGGCATATTTCTCCAGAATGTTGGGTTGTTTCCAGAACACAGGCCAGGATCTTTGTCTTGGATGAGGATGCCTCCTCTCCTTTCAGGAGTTGCTGGACTGGCAATTCAGCTAGAGTCATCTAACTGGTCAGACGAACTGAATAATGCAAAGTCTGGTCTCACTCATCACAGGAATTTTCACATTCTTGCACACACAGGAACACAGGAAAGACTCCCACATTTTTTAATGACTAATCAAAGATACAGCTGTTTGTCTTGAAAGAGGTTGAAAATATGGCTGTGTCCTTACACTGGTGTCAGAAGTGCTTAGACACAGCACACACTTCTACTCTGTACCAAATCTACCAAACATGTTTTCACCTATTCTTACTGACAAAAATATTTAACTTGCAAAGCATTGAGAGAAAACAATTTTCCATCTCAACAAAAATAAGAGTAATAGCTCAATTGCATACAGGAAGTATGAAATGCTCTTCAAAACAGGAAGGAGAGGATGCTTTCTGGATGAACAACTCATCTAGATGCATGTTATTTTCTAGTCCAAGTGGATTTTGTTCCAGATGAGCATCCTTTTTGTACTGTTGCTTGTGTAGGTGGGATACATTACATGTTTGTCTTTCATTAGTAGACTTTAGTTTATTCAACTAATAAATATTTAAAATAAAAAAGCTCACAGAAGTCTGGTCTTTCAGATATAGCTCTTGAATATAAAATACTGCATAGAAAAATAAAGTCACTTGCAATATATTTTGTATTCCAGTAATATTTTTTTAACATCTTGATGTTGTAGGGTAATATTATACCATAAAAGGGGGGAAAAGTACAGGTTTAGGGTGTGCGGGGGAGTCTGAAACAAGGATTTTGAGACTGAAACAATTTTTAGAAAAGTTATAGGAAACCCGGTCAAATGGGTGCCAAAAATTTTCCAACAAGCCAAGCCAAATTCAATGTAATCTAAGGAACATCAGAGGAACACTCAGAGCCTTGCTATGATTATCTGTGTTCGTGCCTCAACACAGTCCAGTTTTCAGTGCAGTGTGACTTAGCAGAGTGTTCAGAAACCTAACCTTCCACTAAAGTCACATTAAAACTGAATTAAGCATCCCTCTGAAGTGCTACATCATGTGCTCAAGGACCAAGCAAATTATTGATTAAAGGAGAAATGCAATTATTCCAGACTCAGAAACACCTGAAGCATGAATCATGTGCTACAGTTGAGCCGGCAATGGCTTTCATCCAGCTAACAATACAATAATTTCTTATACTCTACAGAGATAGGGTTATGTCATTTCCTTCCTCCCTTCCATCCTTCTCACAATTTCATGGCAATTAATATGCAAACACACTAAAGAGGTTTATTCTTAAATGCACTGACTTGTAATTTATTACATGGAAGATCCAGAGCTAGTCCACTGCCTCATCAGCAGAGATACACCACGCTAGATGGATGCAATCTTTCCCACAGCACCCTTGGAACTCAGAGACTGTCAGAAACCAGACCTTGCTGAGCTCTCATGATGCATCTGTTATGCTTAGGAGTCTCACACACCTTTGCTGGGACAGAAATAAACTGCACTTAAAATAAGGTTTTTCTTTTCTCTATCCTCCCCCTGCTTTCTCATCTCTTAGATAGATGTATTCTTTGGCTTATTCCTACTCACAAGAGGAAAACAGAGGATGCATTAGGCTGGTAGTTCAATGTACAAAGATGAAAGGCTAAAAATCGAGCCAAAGAATCGTAAAACTTTCAAGGCTAACTGATGAAACCTTCTGGATGCTGACTGAGCTTATATATATTTGTGTGCCTTTACAGATTATTCTGTAGATAAGAAGGGTCCCTTTCTACCACCTCAGCCAGTCCAAGCAAAAGAGCAAGCCTTGATGGCGCATGCTTGCACCTCCCAGCCCCACAGTCCAGGATGCCAAAGGACCTCTCTTGCTGGGGATGGTCTTGTTGCCCTACAACAAGATGTCAAAGCAAAAATCAAGTAGACCTGTGACTGTGCAGAGGTCAATGAAATGAGCAGAGAACTGTGGTGATCCTCTATCCACACTGCTGGAGGCCAAATGAGAGCATCTGAGGCTGTCGCAGCCAAATTTAGGTCTGGAAGAAAAATTCTTCATTGGACACAACATCTGTTGCCCAGTCCAGAAATTGCAGATGTGGATCTCAATGGCTTATCCAACAACTGATGGTGGGGAATACAAACTTGCAGCTTGCTGTGGGTGAAAGGAGGTGCCTTGAGGAGCTGCTTGACTACCCAGAAGCAGCAAGGCACCTGGAGGGGCCCTGTACGCCTCGTGGGGTGCCTTGCCAGCACTATCACTACAGAACCTGAAAAGCTCCTTAAAACATCTGTGTTAGACTAACAGGTGACCCCTGCTCAGACTAAGGGGACAATCATTCACTGTGTACACTGGGCTTTATGCTCATTACGCACATTATAAACATCAATCCTTCCATGGCACCAAGTAAAGCTGTCACAGTGTTGTTCTTTCAATCTCTACCTTTTCACTCATCAGACAGTGATGAGCTGTGTTCACCTGCCATCCTAACCAAGGACAAACCTCACACACCCAGTCACAAGCAGTTTGTGTCTTTGAAACAGATGGTGAAAGAAACATGCTGTATAAATCAGGAAATCCTGCTAACAGCTTACGGGCTGTTAAAAAAAGAAAAAAGAAAAAGTTCCCTTAACCTCAACAAAATACATTTCTGAAAAGCTGTACTTTTCACAAGCAGAGACTTCTATGATGTTGGTTATTTTCCAATATATTCCCTGATATTACAGGAGTGCTTTGGCTGGAGGATTTCTTGGCCACAACAACAGCTGAAATTGAATTTCAAATTTCACAGTCTACACAGTGCAGGCTTCCCTTTCAGGAAGTACTTTAGTCTTCTAAATTTCAAATTCCAGATTTTAGCAGACTTGGCAAAACACTAGGATCCATAATTGTGCGTGCAAAATATTCAAAGTATGAGTGGATGCCAACAATCCCATCCTATGCAGGCAGGGCTGTGTTTGCAAAAAATCCTCTCTTGAGAAGGACTTCTGATCCAGAAATGTATTATAACTGTTGCAGCTTTTGCTTCTATAGTACAGTCAATGCAATTAAGATCCGAAATGAGACTGACTGCCAGTCCGGTACAAGAAAATATTGACAGAGACCATAAAATCTACATCATTCTGTCTTTTTTTGCTTAGGTATCTACAGCTGAGCAGCAGGAAGTGTCAAAGCAGTAGGAGGGTGACTAAAGGAGCCTGGCTTGCCCATGGGCCTCCCACTGCAGAAGACACCAAGCACTTGCCATCCCATGACAGCAGCTGAGCAGGAGGTTCTCCCAGAGCCTTTGATCTGGGCCAAAATACAGCCTGTTCCCTTCTCTGCAAGACCATTGCCTCCTATCGAGAAGGATATAGTCTCTTAAACTCATTGGGGTTCAGCATGATATCCAAACCATCCCAGATTTTAGAGCCCTAGATGTATAGTTTAGTCTAAAATATCTCAAGAGATGCAGCCGAACAATTTCAGGAAAATGGATTTTAGCTAGTACTTTTTTGACATGTACTGAGTGCTTATCTTGATGCACTGTTACAATTCCCTCACTACAGAGTGAATCAGGAAGAGTAAATACACATGGATCTGAGGCACCAGCCTGCTGATTAGTGATCAGTGAGCCTGCCACTCACTGGTACAATCTAATGCTGTGTGTGACAAAATCAAACCAACTTCCTTCCACAACACACAGTCTGCTGTAGTAGTTGTTTTTATTTTCTACAGTGACAGCAAAGTAAGTTTGTAAAACAATATGTGCACCTTATTTACACACATATATAAATATGTAACACACATATAAACACACATATAAATTCCAGTACTGTGTGTAGCCATGAGTGGAAACAAGTCAACTTGACAATTAGCCAATATAAAGAGAGCTGAAAGAAATTTTAGCTCATATACCTATCCCTACTTCCCCTGCCAAAATGTGGTTTAGCCATCACTTTTTCCTATTTAAAAAAAAAAAAAAAAGAAGTGTAAATGTTTCCTCTGCTCCTGTGTTAAGACATGTAGAAATAGGAAAAGTTACTAACACAATGACTGTATGGACAAAACTTCATAACTTCTATATCCAAGGGGTAACATTGGGGTATTACTGTGGTTGACAATTCTCAGAAATCTGCACAGCCAAGATTCGTCCCCCAAGCAATTCAAATGCACAAATTAAATAAAGTATAGAAAGACCATAACATGTATGATCTCAGGCAGTCATTAACTTGAAGTACGGCTGCCTTTAGCACAACACCTCTAGAGTCCTGTAGTTCCTAATTCTTAGAAATTTCAGTCTTGGGAGAGAAGGTTATCAATCTGGAAAAAGTTTTAAGTCATGCAGTAGTGAAGATTCAGAAGGGTTTAAGTGACTTGGAACTTAAGAGAAAAGAGTCAGCACTAGAGCTGAGAGCAGCACAGTCTGATCCTGTTGTAAACCCTTTCAATCACTCTGAAGCCTTGATCCTTCAAAATCTCAAAATGCCCCTCAAGTTAGGAGCATCTTTTTCAGAAGCCTAATGTTTGCAGCATAAATTCCCTGGAAAAAAAATAGGTTAATCCAAAAACTAACAAATAAAAAAGGAGCCTAGCTCAAAAAGCAGTTTTCATACCTTTAAGTGGTTTGACAGTTCTAAGTGTATTCTTCCTGCTCAGGAGGTTTGTTGGCAGCCTTAGCTGACCTGCAGCCTGCTGTCTTTAATCATGGGCTTCTGGCTATGGTTCATCTGGGAGCTGCTTCTACGTTCCTGGTTAATTTTAGCCTTCCCCATTAGCATTAGCATTAGGGGAGATGTCTGGCATGAAGGTAGAGGGAGCACTGGCCTTCAGGCTTGGGGGTAGTAGAAATCTTACTGTGGTTGTGACAGGCTTCAGCTTTTGCAGAGAGAGGGACAGTTCTTTCACCCACACACAGGATCCAGGCAACATGAGGCCAAGGACCTCACTGCCAAGGGGGCAAGGGCTACCTTGTTGCTCACTTCCCCCTCAATAGTATTTAAAGATGAGAGCAAAGGAAAGGAAGAGCTTTGCTGTGCTTTTTGGGGCTGCCTGCTTCTTGTGGCGCGAGGAGAGAGGTGTGCATGGGCATGTGTTCCTCACAAACATCCCTAAACAAATCACACAGCCCAAAAAGCTGCCAGCAAATTTCTTCTTGCCCCAGGCAGGAAGCTGAGCAGACTCTGGCCAAGAATCATGGGAAGACAAGTCAGAAAGACTTTAACTTTTGAAATCTTGTATAAATGGCAAAGGCAAGAGACACGTAAAGGAAAGTAAGAGACAAGTAAAGGAAAAGGTTCTGGACGTCTCTGTGGTTACTTTAAGACACTGATATCTTCAGAGGTTTTTTTCCCCTCTGGACATTGTAATGCAAGAGACATGGCCCATATTTATGGGCAGCAAATGTATGAACTCTTTCCCAGGACCATCACACTAGGAGCAGGATCTTTCTGTTGCACCAATCACAGGGAATGGTGAGGATGAACAAAGTGCACACCAAAACTCCTTGTAGATGCATTAAAGATGACATCTCTGCTCAGAGGCTCTCCCAGAGCATCCCATCAGACTCTACTAGTCATGTCACTTCATATTATTTGATGTGATGCCATACACAGCTGATGAAACCAGACAGACATACACAACAATAATGTAATCATCTCTCCAGAAAATGGCAACATTAGTCCCCTGTGACATTGTGACCAGGTAAATTAAAGCCAGAGTGGAAAAAGTATGTTTCATATGTAATTTTTTTGTGACTTTGTATAAAATTATTGATTTAGTTTTAATCTCCAAAACTTCTTGGAAGCAGCTGGCCCTATAAAATAGGGACAGTCCTGCAGAGGGAATATAAACTGCCCTTTTGTATGTGTAAACGAAAAGCAGCCACAAAATACATCCTGTTGACAAAAAGATATGAAAACCACTGGAGAGAAGGAGTAAGTTAGGTATGCTGCAACAAAGCATTTGTTACTTCATCACATCTTCCTGGAAAAATGATGCTGCTTGCCATCACATCAAATTAGAAGGCACCTTCCTTTCAATTTAACACTGTGTTCCCAGTCCAGGCCTCTAGCCTCCAGGATTTTAGGTCCTGAGCTGTGAGTCAGCAGAGCTACTGCATTGCTTAACTGATTCAAGCCTCACTCATCGAGCCTTTATCAAAAGGATTGTAGTGCCATTACCTCCCTCCTTGGATATTACCCCAGATTCAAGGAGCTGAAGCTTTCTGTCTATTCTTGCTTGCTTCATCAAAATCTCTCTTTTGTTCAAGATGCCGTACTGGATCAGACAAAAAGTCCATTTCTCCTGAAATTTTGGGGTCTAACAGCACTCCATGGCCCCTGATATGCTCATAAGGGAAACACTGTCCTAACTTCTCCCACCCACTGTACTTTCTCTGCTATCTTTGATTAATACATAGGTTGTAGAAATCACAGAGTATAAATATTTTTGGGATGAAATGGAACTATTATTGATGATAAATCATCCTATAAAAGCCCTTATGGTAGATTTCACCGATACTGGATAGCATATAAATGCTTTCTGCTGTCAAGCACTGTTTGGGGAAATATAAACACCTTAAGTTCTTTATGTATATAGAACACAGACTGCATGATTAGCCTGACCTGTCTGTAGTGCTTCTTAATGCTTTCCCAATTCTACTGCTGTTGCCCATTTTCCCCTTTAAGACAGTTACAACAAACACTAGAAGCAGTACTGAAGAAAACCAAGCTTAAATTCTTCTTCAAACACATTTTTTAAAGTTTGGGCCCAAATATTTCAGTCACTTCTGAGAACAAAGCCTGAGGAAAAAACCAATTTTTTAGCTCACATTAAAAAAACCACCGTGCACTTACAAGAAAAACAGGCCTTCTTGCTCTGAGCATGGGACTTGGGATTTGGCTGCAGGAGCACAGGGACTGTGATTCCCAAGTCATGACTACAAGAGTGGGAAGCCTCAGAGGGGAGATAGCAGAGGGACAGCAAAGAATGCAGCAAATGGGCAGAAGTGGCAGGAATCAGCAGGCAGAGATGAGAAACACCGACTTACAGGCGCTGCTTACCAGAGCATCTCCCCGTCCTGAGGCCAAGACTGAGCCCAGCTCGCCTGACGTTCCCCATCCCTGTGTGCAAGGAGATGGTGACCAATGGCCTCTCTCTCTGCCTTTGCCCAGGTCCCTGTGGATAAGCAGCAATTATGGATGGCCAGTAACTATGTTATTTAAAGTGCCAGAGGACTGTGTAATACTTTTTAAGGCCTCAGGTACAGTTCAGGTGACAAATAAATGCCTTAATGATGTTGTGCTGCAAAATATTTGGGGGCATAAATTGTCTTTTAAAAGCAAACAGGGAAGTTATATACAGGGAAATAGCAAAGACCAGTACTTAAAAAACTAAGTTTGGTAATTATCAGCTAAAGCTTGAAGCAAGGCTGCCTCTATAAACTTAAAGCAGTTGCTTTTATGCTTTTTTGTTGGGATATTGTCTTTCAATTCCACAAGTACTTAATTTTTTTTCCATACTATCCCTTACCAGAGTTAGTGCAAAGGGAAGAGAAGCTTCAGAAGTACAACAGACCTAGATATAATATAAAACTATTGATATAATCCAGATTCTGTAGAAAATAATTTATTTTAGGAGATAAGGCTAGAGACCTCAGATGAAAAAAGTTAGTTTCATATGTAATGAGGCAGAATAAGGGCCAGCAAATAAGAGCTACTATTCACTTCTTAGAGAATACTGGAGTAGATGAATTAAGCTTTTCACTAGCCTTCTGCATAGCCCCCTTTTTTTAGGAACCTGAACTAATCTGCTTTGACTTGGTTGAATTGCATGAGCATTCACAGAGTGCACCACTCCACCAGAAGACTCCCAAATCCCAGATTTTTCTCCTTCACCTTTCTTATCTAACTTCTCATGCACAAAGCCATCAAAATGTACATTTGTTTCAATGAAGGTCCAGAAAAATAACTGTGGCAATGTTTGTGAAACACCAAGTTACAATAATGACAAGCATGAAACTAAGCCAGGAATAAACAGTTTTACCTTAAATATCACGAGTAAATAAGACAGCATGTAAAGTACTGAATAAGAAAAAGCTGTAATGTTACTTGAGAAACAATCATTCTCAAGGAATGAGGAGGAGAGACTTTGCATCCATGTGGTTAAACACTACCATTAAGGCAATGGAGACGAGTTAAGAGTGCACTGCTGTTTGACTCTGGTATTTCTTGAGTATCTAATTTTACAAGCTTTATTACATTCTTCTAATATTTCTCCTGGGTAAGCATTTGATATAAATATCATGTCTTTTAAAACAAACCAAAACAAAGCAAACTCAAACAGGCAAATTCTTTGGTGTTAGGGATTCTAGCCCATTGCTTGATAAACTTCTGTCTTTGAAAAAATGCCTGGTAGAGTTTTGAAGTACTCTTCAAAACCTTCCTGTAAGTAAGTATTGTTTAACATTGAACTAGCACATTGCTCTTGCAATGCTTTCCCAAGCTGCTGGGCTACAGCGCCTGCTTGGACCTGATTGGACACAATCATGCAGCAAGACTGGGGAAATGCACCCACTTGGGCAGGAAGAACAGACCACTTCTTTTTGCTTCTGGAGGATCTAGCCCAGCCCTGAGACATGCTGATAGGAAAGTGGCTGGCTCAGAGCACAGCTGTACAACATATGCATTTTACTAGGGGTGATGATTCATGATTTCTATCTAGCAGTTTCATCTGGTTATTGTATCAGACAGAGTAAGAAGATTCCATAATGTGTGCTCTGGAGCCAAGGCAACAGCCACTCATTTCTTCCCAGAACCCTCATACGGGAATGCTCCAACACCTCAGCTCACCCACCAGCACAGCCCTCTGCAGAGCTGACATTTTTCTCTCCTCTTTTCTGGAAGCAGCCTATGCAAATGTGGATATGTGTGTGTGGGATTAACTCTGCATCACCCCCTACTAGATGAGCCAGACCATGCCCACACTTCATTTCCTTGAGTGCTACTTTGCTGAGAGTCAGCTGATTCTCCTTTACTCCTGATCCAAGTGGGAGCTCACCTTCCCCACACAAGTCCTGTCCTGAGCCAGGAGACCAGCCCCAGCACCAGAGCTACCTCCTTCCTCCCAGCTGGCATGGGGCAGGCAGTATGGCAGGTAACACTGGTTGTCCAAGCAGCTGACTGAATCCCTTCTTCTTTGGGGGCTGGTTTCTCTGCACTGGCTGACTTAGAGAACAGAGCAGCTTCTTGCCTGCATGTATAACCAGTTTGTATCAGTGCAAAAAGGGCCCCTCTGGCAGGTAATTGCTCCCCTGCCCGTGAGAAACAGCAGAAAAAATAGGAACAGTAAGATTTTTCATAAAAAGCTGCCTAAATCTCTACCACCTACTTAGAGAGTCCCTACCTGTGAGGGCTGTGAGAGCACTTCACAGTCTCGTTGGCTCCTCAGCGGTCGGATTGTTGAATATCTGAACTGCAGAAATGCCTTCTTCCTTTTGTGTGTGGCCCTGAAAGGAGCCCTGCTCTGACAGAGGCTGGGATCCCATCAGATACAGGTTTGGCAATGGTCACCCAAGCAATGGAAACACCCTGCCCTTTGCTTTCTGCATGGACATAGCCACAACACCAACACATAAGGATTTATTAAGTGCGCCTATTCTGCAGCACTGCTCTACTACAAAACTACTGCAGGGTAAACACAACACTTTAGAGTCAGACTAGAAGTACAAGGATTCTTTCTTGTCTTAGACCACCCAATTTCCAAACATTGGTCAATGAAGACTCACCCATTTAGGTGCTTCCAGATTTGATAGAGTAGCATACACTAGCCTGTATGCATTTTGCCTCTGTAAAAAGACAATTTGACTTGGCAATAGTTTACTAAAGGCTGTTACTTGAAAATACAAATGGAAATAATTTTTCTATCCTTTGTTTGAATGATTTTCCATTTCATAGCTTAAGGGAAAACATCATTTAGAAGACATACTCATCAGTTATGAAGGCCTCCTTTATGGTAACAAAGCTAAGCATGATCCATGACTTGTACACATATCAGTTTTGCATGGACTTTTTGTTTTTGGATGCTAATACTGTTTAAAGTATTGTGTCAATGAAAAGTTTTGAGAAATTCTAAGTCATAGATGATAAGCTTAACATAGTTACTTTATGGTCCAGGCTGCAAGCCAGCAGACACACAACCCTGGAATGGACCTCAGGTCTAGTAAACTGTACACCTACCCTCCAAAACAGAGAAAGGATGATCCAACCATGCTCAACAGACTTAGGCTAACCTGTTCATTAAAACTACTTTGGAGAAGGTGTTTCTTCTCATCTTGCAGTTATGCTGAGAACACACTAGTCTTTGCAAAACTTTTATCAGGAGAAATTTATTTTTTTCCTGAAGGTCATTGAAGACCTCAGTAGGTAAGAGTGTATTTAACACCGGTCCCTGTGACACCACAGAACCATTACTGGTCTATTTAGTTATGACTCTCTTTTGATAACCTCATTTGGAGATGCCATATCTTAAATCCCTTTTTAAGTGTCTTGCTAGATACACAGAAGCACTGCTTTATAATCAGAATGCCACATGTTGTTAGTGCACCACAGAAGTCCACTGTGCCAGCTACCTGCCCCATTCATCCTTGCTTCTAGAGCTCTGACATCAGGAGCATTTAACAAGTACCATTTTTTTATGAAATCATGTTGACTTAGCTGTAAGTGTAGTCCTTTTGTCTCTTATTTAAGCTCCTAAACAGGCAGCTGACACAAGTGATACCAAATTAACCAATATATGATTAGTTACCAAGCATGACTGAACTCTATGATGGGATTTCCAAAATACAATAGAAATTTCAGGCAGTGGGAGTTAAATCCCTGCAGACATTTGTTTATGAAGCCTAGTCTGCAAATGAAAAAGGACAATAGAAGTGGAAGGGATGAAACCAAATTTGTGTCCTGCTTCACCTTGCCACCCCAGGCTCCTTTTTCTGGAGCATAAGTGTGTAAATCTGGCTGGCCATGTGGAAACCTGAGGCCACAGGCCATGGGCAGCTGGCCAAGATATACCTGCAGGCTTGGCAACAGCTGTCTGCAGTCAACCAGCATGGAGAGAAGCTGAGTTTTCCTTCATAGACTGAAGCATTAATGGGGCCTTTCTCCTCTGCCCAGATGTTGATTTGCACAAAGTTTGCGGGGGCTGATATCTATGAAATGTCTCCTCTGCTAAATTGGTAAGAATTAGTCTGTGGGTTTGGAATTATTTGGATAGGATTTTGCAGACTTTTTGCCTCATTTTTGTAGGAAACCAAACTGAAAACTCTTCTTCTGCCTAAGTAGTTTTTTTTCATATCTGCTAAGACACTGAGAAAATGGAAAGCACTTCATTCTCATGAGACCCAGAAACAGCCTGTCACTTTTAAAATAAGGCAAATACTACTTATTGAATCCCTTTTTATATCATTAACACAAAACCATCATGAGTGATTCTGGACAAAATAATGTCTTGGCGCTTCTTCAATTCAATATCACTTTATGCCCAGGGTCTCATTAAGTGATTGTCCTCTGTGCCTTATCTCCTGGGGAGAGCTTGGGATTAATAAATTTGAAGACTAGCAAAGGACTCAGATCACTCAGAGGTAAGAGTTTAAGCCCTGCTCCTCTCCTCAGCACTGCCAGGTGCTCAGCCCCCAACTCCATGTGCTTGCCTCTGTCTCTCCAATAAACACCAAATTTCCCATTCCCTTTGTTCCACTCCCTTCCTCTGGGCAGCCCAGACAGTTCACATGGAGATCCAGGGAGATGCCTTAATGAGGGGCACAGCAGAACCCCCGTCCTTTGTGGATTTATTGTGAGGCATCTTAGAAAAATTTGCCCCAGATATGAACAATGGCAAGCAGTTAATTGCAACAAAATTCTTTTTAATGAGTCATGATGGGGCTTTGGGAGAGTGAGGAATACAAAACACGTTTGCTGACAGCATAAATATGTGAAATTCTGGTGATAAATGAAGATTTCCTTTCTTGTGCAATAGAATTAGCCTTTTAAATTTTAACAAGGCCTTTCAAAATATTGTGAAGTCTCCACCCAACCTTCTGTGCTGCCAAAATTATAGCAGAAAATAACTGGAGAGAAAATTACAGGGACATTGCTGATACTGCTACTTTTTTAGCAAGATTCTCTGCCTTAGTTTCCCTAATTGCAGCAACAGCTAAAAATTTTAAGTATGCAATCTTGAAGACACTTTTACCATAGCAAATTAAGAGTACATCATTCTCACATGAAATATGTGTTGATATGTGACTGTCAGACCCTGGTGTGGCAGCACCAAAAGATTTTTTCTGAAAGAGATGTGGCTTCCACAAAGAAACCTCTCAAAGAAAATAGGTGGTTTAATGTATTTTTGGTAGGGAGAAAAGCCATTACATTCTTGAATTTGCACAAAGGCAAGCATGCATAAATCCATATTGTCCCTACATGACCGACTGCCTTGCCTGAAAGGGCTCTGAACCAAAGCACACCTGAATTTTGAAAACCAACTTTTTGTCCTTTTTATTTAGAAAGATCTTTTTACAGTCTGAGAACCTAGGAGTCAGGGAATGAGTAACATGCTACATGAAGGTTTAAGACAATGGCAGAAACCTGCACTTTACTAAGAATATGTTGTGTGTTACTTGTGAATTTCCAGCCCTTTTGAATAGTAAGATGGAGGGAGGACTTGTACTACATTTAGACATTAAAATCTCTTTAAAAGTCATGTGATGCAGAGACGTAATGGCCCATTTTCTAAGCAACTGTGCAAATCTCGGTTTGAATGATGGGTAACATACCTTCTGATTACACAAGAAGTGCACATGAATATTTTATTGATGTAAAATATGTGCTCTTGAAGTGTTCCAGAGTTCATCCCACATGAAATTACAGGAGCATTATTTTCAAACACTGGTCATGAATGTTAAGCTTCTAAATTAATGTTTATGTTCATAGATATGAATTACAGACAGATCAATTTATAATCCTAATTTTAAGTACTTTGCACTCAACAAAATTATTTGTGCACATTATTAAATCCTAAAACCTTTTTTAGATAACAAAATGGAAAGTTCTTCCCTAGTATTAACAACCATAGCACCCTTCACAGTGAGAATGGCCAGCAGACTACGAAGGAATTTCTTTCTGCATTTGCAGTGGAAGAAATTAAGGTACTATCCAACTCAGCTGATAGAATTCATTACACCTATTGCTTCCCCTTAGGAATTCTGTGACGTGGAGATCAGAGCTGTGCTGGAAAAGAGGTGGAGTAACTGACTATTAAAGTTTGCACCCTGAACTCATTCTCAAAATCCACTTCAGGAAACACTGCTGCTCTTTTCCCCCGGGAACCTATTGGCTTGTTCTCAGGTCATCATAGATGGTCCTTCTCTCTCCCTGCTCACTTAGGCTTTGACCCAATAAATGACAGTCCCCAACCCCTCTTTCAGACCAACACCATTGATTTAGTTTCATTTTTTCCAAAAATAAAAAATAGAAAATTGAGGAAGCATGAAGCAAAAACAATAATCAGAAAGAACATGCAATCTTTGTGGTGGTCTCAGCACTGAATTACAGGGCAGAGATTCTCCTGACACATCCTAGCAGGCATAGTTAAAATAAATGTTACTGCTTGATGTAGAAATGAGAAAAATTTTGCAAACATTGGGATTATTAGACATCTGCTTTAGTGAAGTCCAAATCTGAGCTTGCAGGTTGTTTCTTTTGCAGAGAGATGTCAGAGAATTCAAACAGTTTTACAAGGAGAGGCAATTTCCATCCTTTCCATCTCCGAACATGAGCACCATGCCAGAGGTGATGGTTGTTTACCACCCCAGGGGCACAGCTGAAGGAGAAGAAGCAGGAGGCCACATCAGCTGCCCCTCTGAGACACTTGACCACTGGGCTGAGAGAGAAAAAGGCTGTGGAGAATTTGGGATATGACTTGAGGAAGTAGTTTAGTATGTTCAGAAAAAGAAGATCAGACCTTTATTAAAGATAAGTGGCACTTTGAAACCTTTAAATTGAAATACATATAAAACCAACTAATTGATTTGTGTTGGAGTTGGTAAGGATGTTTTTTACTAAAAATATTATAACATCTGATGTAAGGTGAATGTGAGGAAATGGCAATGACTGGTTTCTCCTCCCTTGACTGGTCTGATGCACAGCAACTTCTCTTCTAGCACAGACTCATGAGAGAAGGAGAAAAAAATAGGATTCCATGATTTGAGATACCAAACCTCATCCCATTGACCTGGGACCTCCATTCATGCATCAGTCCCATGCCAGAAAGCTGGAGGGCATAAATTGTTTGTCAGGATGAATCAAGGCAGACATCATGTGAACATGTTATGCTATGATACAACCACAGACCCTGCTCATTCTCCTGAAGAATTTTCTGCACACACATCATCGTAGTAATAGTAGTGGAAATCTCCAGGGTCTGTCGGGTCCAAAAAAAAATAATTTCTAGCCCTCCCAGTCTTCAATTATGCTTATATTCCTAGGCATAAACCATCCTGTGATGGTGGGAAAAACAGGACATTTCAGTAATAGTGTGCCTTGCCAAGGCTGATATAAATTCTCATTCACATATCAGCTTGTTTCTGTGTAAAACCATGGGCTTTTTTCCATTGCGGGCTGCCTTCCAATATCAGGCTGTTGCACTAGCTAGCAAGGAACTGAATTTCTGAAAATATTGACAAGGAACATGTTGATGCCCATGTGTACTGATACCAAGCAGATCTCATTCCTGAGGCACGACAAATTTAAACAGAACACACTTGCTGGAAAGTCTGTTGGAGCAGATGGGGCTATTTGCTATCCAGTGCTGGGCACTGTGGCCAAGGAGCTGAACCCCTTCATCCCCAAGCTAATCATCCAACAATCTAATGACTTTAGCAGATACAAAATGATTCCAGAGGCCATATATCTACTCTTGGACACACATAAGCAATCCCTGATGATTTCCATGGCATATTGCTATTTTTACATCCTCTTCACTTTTCAAGTGTGAAGAGAAGGTATCTAAGAGGCCAACAAAGTGTGACTAAAGTATCAATTTCACACAGATTTTTGCAGCATGAGATGTATTTGTATGAAGAGCTGGCACTATATCCTGACATCTCCCTAGAGACTCATCGACAAATGCTCCTGAGCAACACCTTTTCCTAAAACATTTTGTAGAGTTTTATTGTACAGCTAAAAACTACATGTAACAAATTTTATTCTGCCCCTTCCCTATAACGGTGACTGGACTCAGCCACCTATATAACCACACAGAATTTCTACATCTCACTTTTGGACCTTTAAATCTATGCCAATCCACTCCTGTTCTGCTGGTCCTGATGGCATAAGTATCCCTGGATTTTTTCAGTCCCATTTCCCACTTTCTTGCATGAGTGCTTCTCTCACATACCCTGTGGCTACAGCTGCATTCGCCTGTGTCACCCCTCACCAAGTACCCTCAGGATACAGCTATTATTAATTGTTTGCCATGCCTCGTACAAGGAACCCTTCTTTGAGGACAAACCCCATACTGAACCTGGACTAGACAAAGGAGGACATCAACTCCTCCCTGGGTTAGTGTCTTGAAGATAGAGTGAGGGTTTCTGCAAAGAGGTTCCTCTGTACATCAGTCAAAGAATGAAAATATCTGGAAGGGCTTTACAAGTTGTGAAGGAATTTGGAATGGCTCAAACAGCAAAATGGAAATGGATTTAGTATTTTGGATGAGCCATCTTTCAGTTATTGTGTTTGAATTATTTCATGTTTCTGTCCATCATATGATGACTTTGTAAAACAAGAAAAAAATATACAAGTGTAACATCCGTGGTAGAAAAAAAGAATATATTTCAATGTGGTCTAATGCCAAGGGGGGAATTTAACAACAAGAAGAAAGTTATGCTGTTACCAAATGGCTGGTCCTAGAAGTTGACCCAATTAAACTAACATGAAAGGCTCTTTTTGCACTTTTTTCTCCAATGTAAAAATAACTTCTTATAGTTTGAAATAGATTTGCTCCAAATGTTTTTAAAAGGCTGAGTGTATGGCAGAATCCACAGCATTTACTGGCAGCAAGAGTGATAACTGCAAAAAGCTGTGTAACCACCTTTTACTTCCTGAGCTTTGAGGCCAAATTCTGCCACAAAATGAAGTGAAATGGCAGGTCAGACACTAGAGAATCAAACAATACTTGGACTGACATAGGCATCATACTCTGCAGGAAAACCTCAAAACAACTCCCCTAGCTCAGTGTCCTGCATTGTTCGTAAGCTGTAATTCATACAAATAACAAGTCTGCTGTTGCTGCTTTAAAACAAAAACAAAATGCACTTCTGAGAGGATGTATTTAGCATACCTGGGGTTTGGCAAAATGTTGTTCACTCTTTAGTTTATAAATTCTCTGAGATAGCTTCAATGTGGAAAAGAAAAACCTTTTTCCAATATAGACATTTATTCTATTTATATTTCTGTCAGCCCTAGAATTCTGCAAAGCAGAATACAGTTTCCCTGGAGTACAGCTCAGTGAAGAATTGGTGAATAGTTTATATTTTATAACAGTATCTTAAGTCTCTGTTGTTAGTTATGCATTTGGAATAGGACATTTCCTGAGTCCTCATTTACTGCCATGGTATTACAACATTAAATCAAGCTTTAGGTTTTTGTTTGCTTGTTGCTTTGGGAATTTTACTCGTTTAAAGGTATATTGCTTTGCTACATGGAGAGGAAGAAAGAGACAAAGAACAAAAGACTCTTGTTTTGAAGAAGGAATAATGGTATTAGAGGCTGCATTGCATGTACACATGTAATAGAAAAAAGATATATCATTTGTACCACCTTACATGTGTAATTTAATTTGTATGAGATTTTCTATTCTCAAAAATTAAAAATATTATTCCCTTTGGTGTTCTATTAATGAATCAACAGTAATTTAAAATCATTAAAATCACTATTACTGTAGATGTGCATGTAGAAAGGGAGTTGCACAGGACCTTTTTAGCAGAAATAAATACTGTGTCAATCAAAATAAATTTCTCCCTTGATATTTTAATTTAAACACAACATTTGGGAGGGTTCTGATTTAAGTATGTTGGATTTCTTTTACTTTGGATGCATTCATTTTTTTCTTTCTTTCTCTGTAGCCTGCATTCTTTTGGAGTGTCAGGAGCTGCAATTTGTTTCACTAAAGCCAAAAATGTGGTTTTGCTTTGTATACTTAGCACTAGTTTCTATGTAAGATATACACTGGACAAATCTCAAGTAAAGGTCTCTTCCAGAGAAGGTCAGACGCTTGGTGCCTTTTCCATATGTTCTGTACTGTGTTGCTGGCTCACTGTGTGTTGAAAAGAAGCTTTGAGAAAGAAATGAGTCCTCCTTGGACATCTGGAAATGTTGATGGTCAGTCAGATTTTAAAGCATTATGGTCATTCTTCACAGCAAAGATTCAACATACCTTCAAGGCAAAAGCATCGATTTCCAAATGCTCATGACATTCCAGTGGTCATTTGAAATGAAGAGAGAATGGATTTAAAAAACCTAACAAGGGACCTTACACCCCTCAGGGTACTCCTGCCAGTGTCTAAACTATTACACTGTTATTGCAGTAAGACAAAACACTTTTGTTGTTGTTTTTTAGAGTGAATTCAAATTGTCAATATTATTTACATCACAAGGCTCATCCTGAAAAAGATTAAGGAAAAAGGAAGACAGGAAAACATTCTCAGGCAAGAAGCAAGCCCTGTTTTCCTTAAGAAAAGGAACAAATAAATTGTGATATATGTTCCTAGCTAAGTGGAAAGATATCATGTTTTTAAAAATAAGACTATCTATGGAGACCAAATATCTCTTATTCACAAAGTTCTGAGTTTTATGTATATAGCTCTTACAAAATCTTTCTTCTCAAGAAAGCATTGTATGTTTATTTGCTCTCCTGAAGTACAGAGAAAGGACATATGGTGAGCATTTTTAGACCACCAATCAGATTCTAGTTCATCAGTCAAATCTGTGCAATGTAAACACTGACCTAAAGAGCAAGGTTGTTTCATTATATTTTATAAGTATAATTTGTAGTAGTATTTACTTTCAGATTCTACACTGGAAGTATTTTAAATTTCTCAGTGTGAGAGTTTTACCATCTGACATAACTTTAAGAATAGATTTCCTGAAAAGAATGGATAAACACCCCTAAAAATCAAGCTTCCCTACATCTGAAAACATAATTGCAGAGATAGTCAAAACAACTTGTCACCTTAGTTAACTGTTGGTTGACTCAAGACCCTCTGCACTTTCCCAGAGACTGTATTTCACACCAGGATTGGTGATTCTCAGTCCCTTTTGGGTTCTTTTGTGTTTGATATCTAAGTGATATTCCTGAAAAGGTTTTGTCTCAGTCTGAGTCTATTTGCAGCAAATTTGTTTGTCTGATTTTTCAGTATTGAGAGCCCTACAATCTATACTGAGAGCTGTCATGTTACAGGAGATGAATGGCTATCATTTGCAGTCAGATGAAGAGAGATAATTGCAACACAACCAGGTTCTTTGGGAGTGGGCTGAACACACACTGGGAGATGTGAGGTGTTTGCTCACACTGCCTCTCCTTGGCTCTAGTATTATATTCCCCATATGTAAGATAAACTCTCTTAAACCCTTGCAATTTAGATATAGGCAGGTCTTGCAGGCTTGAGGTCAAATTCAGAATCTGATTCTTGAAAATCTTGATGCACTGGATTAAGTGCTGCTGACTTGCCATACTGTGAAGAAGTTTATAAGGCTCTTTTATAAGGCTTGTCTTCCA
Source organism: Anthoscopus minutus (assembly GCA_013399455.1). Taxonomy (NCBI): domain Eukaryota; kingdom Metazoa; phylum Chordata; class Aves; order Passeriformes; family Paridae; genus Anthoscopus; species Anthoscopus minutus. The sequence continues at coordinate 134,693 of VWYI01003343.1, read as the reverse complement.
CTGCAAGTTTAACAGGTAGCATGAAACTGGAGATATGGAGGCTCTGCTACCTGGCCATAGGTACAAACTGTGGAGCAGTACCCCACTGCGTAGGCAATCTCTTTGGCTTCAGCATTAACACATGGGAAGTTGGCTTGAAAAGCATCAGAACTCTATAATAGTCTTCCATCTGTGCCACTTCCAGGCACGGGTTTCCTAAGGCCCAGTGCTTGCCTTGGATCTTGGAGCAGAAAGATAACGTGAGGTCTAGACTTGAAAGAGTAACTCCTTCTTTTCTAAAGACCCTGGTTTAAGGGTCAGGCTCTCTAGTTCCTCTCTCCATTTCTGTTTTCATATATGAAATAATTACCTATTAAAAAACATTACAAAATGTTTAAAAATCACTAAAGATAACCCTTAAATCGTGAAACAAACTGTTCAAACACTGTGTAAACTGTGTTTTAAAGTGACCAGTTGTGGTAAATAATTTGGAACATAGATAAAGAAGATGGGTATATTTTTCTGCATGCTAGGCCAATTGTTTGTGAAACATTCTTCAAAACCTCTTGAGAAAAGGCTGAGAGACATCATGGAGCAACAAGGAAGCACGAGGCTCCACAGAACAGGCAGAGTGGAAGATGACACCAGCAAGATTCTCTGGAGCAGCCACTTTGGGGTCTGAGTCCAGACCACAAATTGCAAAAGAAACCTTTGGGAAGTCAAGGGAAACACAGCCCGGTAAATTCATTTGAGAGCAGATCTTTCCCAATGCTAAAACTAGTTATCTGGGGTATGGCTTGGCTGGTGGTGAGGTAGCAAGAAGCTCGCCCAGAGCCCCAGTGACCAGCTTTGGCCTGTGTGACACTCAGAGCTGGCATGTCTAGTCTAGATTTGCCTACAACAGAAGGTAGGCATGGGCCATTCCATGGTCATGGAATCCGGTAGATATTCCCAGAGGCTTGTATTTCAGGTGATCTCTTCCTTTACAAGCTATGGATTGATTTTAAGGGGCTTTAGCGTAATAGGCTTAGTTCTGGCCATGTTTAATCCATTAATCTTTTCGACAGGCATTAGTTTGCTAAGAGGCAAGGCAAATTCAGGATGACAGTGAAAAGGAGACCACATTCAAGTAGTAACTGTTCCCATGTCAAAGACCAAGCATGAAACTCATCTGCATAAAGCTAAGAGATTGCTTTCAAAGTTTAGCATAACCAGGAACACTATTAATATCTCAGGCATTACTTTATTTCAGACATGGCACATAGATCTGAGCTAAATTAAAAAGCAATTAATTTTCAGCTCTGATTCACCTCTGGGATTTCCTGAGTGCCCAGCATCTCCAGCCAGACCAGCCTTGTCACTGGCCACCCTGGTGCTAAAGCCATTGCTACTGCCACACAAGGTGAAGGGCCAGCAGGTAAATTCTTGAGAGATAGACGGCATTTCCAAATATAACTCTGGGAAATTTCCTGTTATCAAGGATCTAACCATTTAACAAAGAGCAGATGACTGATATTAATCACGCTGAAGTAAACAGACGATGTTCTTGATTACAGTGTAGCGCCTGTGCTGACTCAGGGCTTGTAAATGTGTTATGCTCAGGCCTTGTTCCTTCAGCTGTGCTTTACACTTCTCCTGCTGCCAGTAAAGCCCAGATCCCTTGAGTAACATCGACATTTATGACAGTAAAATTGATTTTAAATTAAATTCTCTAACACAGACAGACAAAAGCAAAAGCATGAGAAGACATGCAAGGGCATGAGTCCCATGCCTCCAGAGAAGGGATTGCATGTAGGACAGGTAGGCTTCCTCATCAGGCTGTTCTCTGTGCTGCCCAGGCCATGCCTGCTACATCACCACATGCATAAGCTCTCATCAGAGCCTTGAACATTTTGGTGCTTGCACATCAGTGTGACGAAGTGGGTACGTGCTGAAAAGCGGGACAGGAGTCAGGTTTCCCAGTACAGCAGATTAAGGGTAGGACTCTGCTCAGCTGACACGACTAGAGGATCTGAGTTCCTTCAAACTGAGGAGAGAGCCAGATCTTAAGGGAGAGGGGGAACAGAAAGTGGCAGGGGTTTTGCTTCTTTGTCACTTGCCATTCTTTAGAAGATGGAAGCAGCTTTCAGTACTTTGCAAAGGGTTGTCGTGCCCATGGTGGTTAGGTGCACAATGTGAGCCTCAGCATACTTGGTATCCCAGAGGACTTCAGCAGAGGAACTTCTAGTCTTGAGTTTAAGTTCAGCCAAAGCCCTGGGCACTACTGAGAAAGTACAGTAGCCGTAAGTGCTAGGAGAACCTAAAGAAAAGGCCGATGTCATTTGGGTTCTTCTAGGCTGGGAGACTAGCTGAGCAGGATCTTTGTCATATTGGACTTGGGCTTCCCATAGATGTCCCAGATCCTACTTGAGTTGTAAGAACTCTTCCACTGATCTGATCATGAGAGGCTTATCTAAGACAGAACAAGCAACTCTTGCCCCATCTGCTCCATTTGATGGTCTTTTCTCTCTGGGCTGGGTGGGACAAGTTGCTGTGGCTGGGCTTTGCAAGAGGCACACAGCTCGCTCACGGAGGCATCACTCAACAACCCCCAACACCACACTGAGGGGCAGAAAAAGCTAACTTAACACATCTTAGTCCAGCTCAAGAACAGGCAACAATGTCCCAGCAAACCAATATAGAGGAGCATTATCACCTTATATCTGAGCCTCATTCCCATATCCTGACTACAGTAAAGTCCATCCTTGCAGAAAACCACCTCTGCATTCCAGTGTGTAAGAAAAAGACACTACGTGGCTAACATTGTTGTGTTTCTACTTTGACAGAGCAAACACTTCCAAAGTATGGCAAAAACTCCAGGATTGACTCTGCTTCTTTCTGTGAGCAGGGAAGACTGCATGCCTCATGCTCAACCCTTGTCAGACAAGGGTTGAGCATGCACAACAACATGCACAGCAATATCATTTCTTGCTTCTCACAGTGCAAGAAGGTTCCTATTTGCCTCATTATCAGACCTTATTTCTTGGTTTTGATACTGTTCTCAGTTAAGCCAAAAGGATTTTTATCTTTAGTTCTGACATAGCAGCATTATACCCATTTCATACTTGCACTCTTCAAGAGAGATTTCTTATAAATCTTAGGGGATAATGCGCCTGGAGAATTGTGGCTGCTCTGATTTTTGGTTTGTCAGTGTTATAAATCCGTTTAGTTTAGCTATGTTTCAGACACCTCATACAAAACCCACAGGCATTTGATAATTGAAACATCTACAGAATTCAAAAGTTGTAATACCTTCTTGAAGAAATGTATCACTGAATTTGACTATTAACTTTCCAGCTGGGTGCCAAAAATTTTAAAGAACATATCAACAAATTAATCTGGCAGTAATTTTTAATAGGCATTAATTCAATGTTTCATAGACAAAGCACTGAGAAAATGACGAGACATTCCGGCAGTAGTTATGGAAACATTCATCCTTTAACAAAGACACATTAGTTAACCAGCCAGCTTTGAAAATAGATTGACTGTAGCTGCTTTTTAAAACAGTTCTGAAAATACTGTGAGCACATCTGCTGCATGTTAAACTGGAAAAATCTGGCACCTGAATTGTTACATACAACGTAAGGACTATCAGACCCTGCAATATATCCCACACCAAGAACTCTGTGCAATGTAAAGCAGGTTATGGCAGACACAAGAAGCAATGTTAGTCTCTGGACACAACACACAGTAGAAATTTGACATGCTGCTTAGGGGAGCACAGGCAAAACAGCTTGCTCAAGCTGTGACATTTAATGTAGGAATTAAGGTTTAGAAACAATCTGTGATCCATCCATTGACTTATGCCAATGGGAAAAAGAATCTACTGTCCCCTGTTCCTGCCTTACACTGTCTGCTGGATAAAGCCTCTGCACCTCCTTCTGCAGGCAGTGTGGGTGGGGAGCTGGCTCCTGGGTGGGAAGCCTGGGTCACACCAGCAAGCCAGCAGGTCCTCCTGCGAGACATGCAGGGAGCTGGCAGGGCTGCCTTCCCCAGAGGAGGGGATCCGGGAAGCAGATATGATTCAGCTGCTAATGATTGAGCTGTACCTAAAACAGAGCTTGTAGCAGAGCTGCATTTTAACCCTTGGGTTGATGGTCTCCTAAGACATTCATGTACATCACCTGCTTCTCCCTGTAAGGAGAAAAGTCTCTGCTGTCCACTGGGACACTGAAGGTAGGAAGGAGTCCGACAAAAGCAGGCAGCATTTTAGCCTCATCTGACCAGCAGCAGCCCAGAGCAGCTCCAGCAGGCAGGCAAGCAGGCAGCAGAGGAGCAGAGTGCTCTCTCTGGATGGCACAGAAGGAGCAAAGAGATGTGCATGGCAAGGGGATAGCCTCAGGTTGCAACAGCAAGACAAGAGCAGTGGGGGAGAAACAGGATGGAGGTCTGGATATTTCCCAGGGTGGGTGCCAGAAAATCCAGGTTTCCCTTGCTGATTTCTATGCTGCAGCTGCTCATCACCAACAAATCCTGCAGCATTCAATAAACTGGGCTTTTGAGTTCCCATAAGAAAATTAGGAGGGAAAGAAGAAAGGGTATGGGGTCTTCTGAGGGTAGCCCAACTTTGTTCTGAGTTACTAAAGTGCATTTTGGGACAAGCAGGCTGAACAGGAGACAGAGCCTTGACCACAAAACAGCTAAAAGCTCTTTCACATATTTTTAAAGGGGAGTGGTCTGAGAACGTTTTAGAAAATGAGAAAATTATGCAACTTTCTCTTAGAGCTAGAAAATACTAAAATAAATGCATAATGTGTATTGTATATAATGATTCTTGGTTGTGACTCAACAGCCACATAAACTGTTACCTCGAATCTTCTGTGAAATGGGGAGAATAAGAAACAAGGAAAGTCATCAACAAAAATTTGTTTTCTGTGTATTTTGTTTCTTCTGTCTTTTCTAGTCTTTCTGCTCTTGATGCCTTGGGCCTTGGTCTGGCCTCTGTTCCAGCTCTTCCAGGCTTCACTCTTGGTTCTCTACACAAAACTGTATAATTAAATGGAAATGTTTGTCATGACAATACCACAGTAGGCTAGAAGCCATCTACTGCAATGTCTGAAGACCTCTTAGAGGATTAAAGGTAGATCAGGGAAATGCAGCTTTGTTTAGCTCTGTTTTTATTGTGTGCAAATTATAATTTGCTTCTGTATTTTTTTTTTTTTATTGCTTTATTTGGGTGGTTTGTTCCTACTACATCCTGGGGCTTTTTACTTCCCCTAAGTAACACCTGCTGTTGAGAAATCTCTGTAACATACATGCTACACTCCTGTGTTTAAGCACTCATTAAGTCTAATGGAAATCATCTGCTTTGGGTGGTCCTCCCTGCATATTCTAATTTTCATACAGTACTCTACAAGAAGCCAAGAATAGAGCAGGCCCCACAAAATGTGCTCTGCCAAGCAAGCTTGTTAACAGGGTTTTGAACAAGCCAAGGCTCTGTTGAGATCAATGCTTTGTTTCACAGAGATATCCTATGCATATTCCTGCCAGTCACAGATTGCTACATGTAGATCTTAACCCAGTAAGAAAGAGTGCAGTCTGCCAGGCTATTGGATGCAGAAAAGCTGTTGTGGGGTTGTGCTGCTCTGGCATCAGGAACTGGTGAGGAGCCCACACCAAGCCAAGTGGGTTGGAACATGCTGATAGCACGAGTGCCAAACCTCTTAATAGAGAGAAACTCTGGGGAAGCTGAGCCTCTCCAACATAGCTTGATTCCCTCCCCAATGTTACTTTCAGTCTTATCTGGCTCAGATTCAGAAGCTGGTTTTCATTCACTTATTATTTCAAGTAGGCTCAAGAGAACTTCTCAGGCATCTCAGCCATTTGTGGGTGCCCTGGGAAGGCACTGCAGGACCAAAACACCATGGGCACAAACCCCTGATTCAGGAGCTCTCCTGGAAGAGTCCTGCACCACAGGAGCTGGATCAGGCAGGGGAGGAGCTAGCTGCCCCTGCAAACGTGCTGAGTGTCAGCAAACCCCTTCCCATCAGGGGGCTGAGGGAAAGGGCTGACGCTGCCTCAACATGAGCTCACTGATCTGCCGGCCCACGAGCTGCGTGGGATTTACCAGCACACAGAGCTGAGGAAAATCAGACCTTGCTTAGCCAACTCAGCAAGAACACAGGAAGTTTTCAAGAGTGGAAGCCTTTTCTAAAATAGTATTAAAGCATGAAATATTAAAAATTGGAAATTACTATACGTGCTAGTGCTGGAGACTATACAGTTACCCGCAAAATTTCCTATCTAAACTCAACTTCACCCAGAACATGAAAAACTGATTGGTGATTTGTGCTGAACTGAAGTACTCCCACTTCACAATGCCCTATGGATTTGACGTAGATATTTGCATTTTCTCAACATGCCGCCTGTCACTAGTGCTGTCTTGCTGTCATCCCCCAGCCAAAACAGGGAAGCCATGCTCTCTTTGTGGTCACACTGTGATCACACCAGTAAGGCCAGTGATGTAGATATGACCTTGTAATTTTCTTCTGCTCTTGCTGTCGTGGAAAATAATCATACCAGAATTGTGGCCACACTGAACCACTCCTCATTTCTGATTTCTCTTCTCTGAGCAGATAAGAATGACCCAGGGCCTCTTAGTGTGTTTTACATCAAAGACTGATGAAGAGTCCTGACAGCCTTGATGTCACTGCTGTAAATAAACCATTAATCACACTGCCATTCCAGGGAACAGCCTTCTCCCAGAGGGCATGAACCTCCTTCAGGTCACTAATATAAACCACATCTCCACTAATCCGCTGGGGTGGAGGTAATGTCAGGGCTTTCAAGGTGGGCTGGCTCTGTGTCAGGGGGACACTCCATTACTCTCATTGTAGTGCATAGGTCAAAGTTATGGTTCCAGTGAATTGTAAATGGTCCATTAATGGAGAAAAAACTATAATGAATTGAATAAAGTGCATTGCAGAACAAATTAAGTAAGAAGTGTAAAGAGTAGATGGCTCAGTGTACTGTTAAAACTTTTGTTTTGGACTTGAGTACTGCATAGAAACTTAATATATAGGTTCAAGAGAAACAATAGAGACAGTGATCTAGCAGGCAACCAGAGAAGTGTGGTTCTAGTGAAGGGCCTAATACCATGAATAACAAAAACATGTCTATTATTAAAAATTGATCTAATTTTAAAATCCATGCCTGGTCATAGTCTTGCCAGCACTACTCTTCAGTAAGATTGTCAGTGGAAACAACATATTTTACACATACAAACTAGCATTACATGTATATAAAATGCAAGTTATTATACATAATGGGTATATATATACATGCATTACATATACATATATATCAAAATAGCATATTAGTGAGGTTTAAAAACAGAACTAAAACCAAAGTCAGTCAAACCTGTACTCTGCAGCTGAATTGTTCAGCCATCATGGGTGAATTGCAACCAGAAATTTGGCCTTCTGACAGAGCAGTTTTGCAGTGGGAACTGCCTCATTAAGCATGGCTATCTACATGTCCCAGTGAAAAAGCAGCATAAAAATACAACAGTGCTAATTGCTGCCTTCCTGCTTTAGAGACTCCTGAGGGCAGTCTGTGATTCCCAGAAATTATTTGAAGTAGCCTAAAATCAGAGAGCTCAGGGCTAATAGAAACTACACTAATACATTTTTACAATTGATTATATTTCTAAAAAAGTGGTCCCAAGGGCATGTGAGCCAGATAGCACTGGCCACTTTCACACACTCCCTCCACACCACAGCCTGGCACAAAGACTGCTAACACAGCTTTCTGTGGCCAGAAGAAACCCCCACACTTTCCCTCTGGAGGCTGAGCCTAAGCTTCAGGGCTGTGCACTGTGGTTTGTTTACGTGTTCAGTCCAGACATCATGGTTTTGAAGCCACACTCTAAAAACTTCTGCAGAGCAGTGATGTCAGTGAGTGGCTGCAGGAAGCTCAGGCACATTATATCCCTCCTCTTGGAAAGGGGCTCTGTGGTATGGACAAGAGGGAGTTCACACCATCCCCCAGGCCTCCCCCAGCTATGCGGGTTTGGAGACTCCCAAATGAAATGCAGTATCTCACAACCCAACATCTCTAAATACTTTAAAAGCTGACACTTGCTGACACTAACCCAGGTGAACATAAAGCTGGATCTTCACAACCCAGGCTACTCTCCAAAGGCAGATTCCTCACAAGGAAACCACCCCACTGATCTGCTCTACATAGCAGATGAGGCGCCACAAAAGCCCAAGCTCTCATCAGCACCACAAATGCAGCTCTTAAACTACTGACATCTCAGGCAGCTAAACCACAGCTCTGTTGGGCTCCATCTATTTAAAACACAGTCAGTGCCAGGACTAAAACTGTGGATTTCCCCTGATAAAAAATTTGGGTGACCCTCACTTGCCTTATAACAAAGCAAGCCAGGGTGTGTAGGGGTGTCAGAGTTAGCATAAGCCTGACTGCAAAAGCCTGACTCCCTTGCTTGATGCCTTAACCAGGACCAGAAGATGAGATTGCTGACTTGGAGTGGAGTTTCTTAGGAGAAAAATGAACTAAAGAAATGTTTTACTCTGCTGAAGCACAGATTGTCTTAGGAGTCCAAAACACTGCTATGTAAAAATGCCTTTTGCAAACCAAGGGTCATGGGTTTGCAAGCTGTCAAAAGAATCCCTCTCATTATAACCATACGTAGGTCAGGACTCAGCACTGTCCAACAGCGAGATTCATGGGCTGGGCCTCCCACAAGCATCCCTGGGGAGATGAGCACAAGGTAAACTGCCTTCCAGTTCTGTCAACAGAAGCTCAGCTGGGTTCTCCTAAGCCTCATGCCACAGTCTGCGTACTTAGTTTTTCAATACAATATTCAGTTAAATTTTAATTTGTAGGGTTTTTATATATCTACTTTCTATGCATCTCCAGCATAATCCGCTGCACTTAAACTCAAGTTACAGGCCTGAGCCCCTCTTTAGCAACATTTTTTAAGTAGTAACAGTAAGATAAAGTTGTAAAATTTTAAATGTTGCCTTTTTGTGCTTTCTTAAGTAATATTTGTTTTGAAGGATATTGTTTATAAAATATGAAACAAAAATATGTATTTAAACCACGTTTCATCTAATTAAAGAGACTTCAGAAGTCAATTAAAGAAAAAAACAAATAAAGTAATTAAAGAAATAAATAAAATAATTAAATAAATAGAAACACCTGGCTGATCTGCCCAAAATATGGATTTAAAGCTATTCTGACAGCCTGGGACAATAAAAGACTATTAGCTTTGTTACCACCTACTGAAATAAGGTTTCAGAATGCGCCTGTGGGCTGGACAGAAGATACCCATGAAGTTTTGAGAAGCAGAGATAAGCACATATTAGTGCTTCTTCTGAGAGAGACTGATACTTATGTGCACATTTCTGGAGTTGCCAATGAGCACTTTGGTAAAAATGAGCCTAGAAAATGGGAAATATGCAGAAGTCCCCAATCCCTGTGTGAGGTGAGACCCTCTGTGTCTCACTACATCTGTCAGCACAGGCTTGCCACCACCCCTCCTGTCATGCCCACTCCCTTAGGCCATCACAGCCTTCCAGAGAGGCATCAGTGGGGTCTGTAGCTAAGGGGGGTTGGCTTTGCTGCTCTTCAGCTGTCCTGCACATCCTTCCTTCTTGCTGGGCCCAGACACCAGGGGCCACTTCCCTTTTACCTCTTCCCTTCCTGAAGAAACTGCACCATCTCAACATGGGAAAAATAGGCAGCAGGACCTACTGGTGATCCTAAGCTGCTGCCAGCTGGTGCCCTCTACACCCTGGCTGATCTTGCATAGTGTCTTAACTGGTTCCCACACATTTGGATTTCCTCTCCAAGCTACGAAATACATTTTACAGCCCTGAAGTAGCCTGAAATTTAAGAGGCTGTTTCAGATGATGTAGCCATCCATGGTCACCAGGAAGGCTTCTGTGAGGAAATTCCCTCACAGTCCAGGGAAGAGCAATTGCTTGTAAACAAATGAATAGTGTTCAGTATAAACTAAGAATGCTTCAGCCTGATGTGTATTCTACAATGTATCAGAAAAGATCTTCTAAATAAAAGGGAAACTAAGTACAACAAATAAATTTCAATACCTTTAAAATGCAACACTGTTTTGTGAAGACTAGTGGGGTACTCAGCACTAAAATCTAACATTACCTTATGAACAGGACTTCTTATGTGATATGCAAGGAAATATATCTTTCTCAAAATTATATTTTCATTCTACATAATGTAGGAAAATGCTGCAATTAAGCCTAGGGGTGAGGGAAAACCCCATGTGGAAGTACACAGGACTGAAGCCTAAGTCTGCAAAATTTCAGAGACACAAACACAGCACACATTGACATAATTTCTTTTTCTGATGCTTGCAAGTGTAATAAATCTTTAACTTTACTGATGAGCAAAACTGTACACAGAAACTTGAAACTGTTTCAGAATTATTGTTAATTACAAAGCCCTTAAAATGCCTGTGAGCAAACCAGGTCCTTTTATTTATTTTTCTTTGGTCATACAATGTGTGTTATCAGAAACACTAATTGTTCCCCCAAAAGAGTATTTCTGCTAGTTGAAATACACAGCCTCTCTTGCCAACCTACAATTCGTATTAAAGAGTGGACATATTTAAAATTAATCAGGCCACTTTTTGCATCTATTTCTGTAAGTGCTGCTAGCTATTGCATTGCTGTAACACATCATCAAGGAAACGGCCAGTGGGAACAAGAGTTCTGCAGATTGACAAGACAAGCAACTTTTATTAAATGCAAACTGTCAACTTTTGTACTTTAGATAAACACTTTGATTTAAGACGGTCAGAGACAGGCAGGAGGTGTCAGCAGACAGATTGGAAGGTCTCTGGGACTTTTCAAGAGATTTATAAGTTGAATTTTGTTTAACTGCTTGGTTTTTAAGCATTTTGGTTTCTTTGAGGTACTCAAACCCAAGCTGACATACCTTTTAATTTTGCCGTGTGCTGACTGCGAAAGTTTAATAAAAACACTGCAAATTTTCACTGTTCTCAGTGATTTAGCAGGAAATGTCAATAATCTTATAGGTAAAATGACCTAGCCTTTTATCTGCAAGTCTCTGTATGCATTATAAAAACACAGTCAGCACAAAATTCTGCAACAAAGGCTTGAGGTTTTTGAGTCAGCAGGCTGCAGTACATTTTGTGTGTAATAAAATGATCATTGCTCTTCCACATCGATCAAGCAGTTGGATCAAACTCCTCCTCAGCTGTGAGCAGGTGGAGAGGCTGCTGTTCTCCACTCAAACACATTTACACTGTCAGCCTCAGAACTGGTTCTAGCTCTAGGGAGAGCCTGTGGCAACAAAGCAGTTCTTACTCTATCACTTATATGACAGATGTGGTTGACCAGCAGCTGCTGAGACAGAAGCAGAAAGGCAGAAAGGAGCAGAAATATCTCTGTCCACACTCAGTTTTCCCTGTCCTTCCTCCTGCAGTATCTCCTGTGCAAGGAAGTAGGTGCCAGGGCTTACCCTGAGGCAGGGAAAGTCATCTCTCCTGGTGTGCTCAGAAGCCTTAGGTCAGTGTGGGAGCACTGCTGCCAAACAGCCTCCTTACAAACAGGAACTGGTGGCTGAAGCCCTCAGGCTCCAGCCTTTCACATATCTCATGGATGATCAGCTGGAACAGTAAGGAGCCCTGTTCCCAAGAGCACCATCAGCATTTCTGGTCTGGGCTCTGTGCCTGTCTCCACCACTGCTGTTAGACCACTTGTGATGGAAGAGTCATGGTGGAATTTTCTCCTGAAAGCTCACTTTTAAAAGCAGCAGCATGGAAAGTAGTTCTTTGCCTTGACTTACTCTGCAAAACGCATATGAGTAGTAGGTAGTAGGACCCACCTCCTAGAATATTGTGCCCAATGCAATATCCTATCCTTTGCTGTTGGAAGTCATTTAAAAGAACATTTCTAACTTTTCCAAACTGCTAGCCAGTTTAAAAAGGAGATTGCTAGTGGTGGTTTATTATAGCTGCTTACTTTCATTCATGGTATCTGCTCTGCTGTATGTGTTTCCCTGCTGTTTTTGCAGAAGAGGTTATTTCCTTGACCTTCACATAATTTGGGAAAAAGGTTTGCATTTTAGATTTTTATTTTAATTTTGTTCTAGTGTTTAGAGAACAAAAATGAGACTGCAAGGTCCCTGGAGGACATTTAAGGTACGAGCTGTGAGCCAGATGCAAGCTATAAAACTCCTCAGTTGAGACTCCTTACAGGCAGCTGTAGTCACCTACCTTGGGAGAATTCAGGTCCCAGAGAGCATTGAAGCCAAGCCCTCGGGATCAAGGGAGACTATTTAATGCTCTGGGCCTCCCAGGGCCTCCTTGGTGGTCATACTTATCTTAAAACTACAGATTATGCACAGATTAATTGTTATTCTTTTGATTTTTATACAAATTATTTTCTCTCTCCAGAACTCCTGGCCAGAGAAGACTTTCTGAGATACCATAGGCTTCTACATGTAAAACCGTTATGATCAAGTCTTTCTTCAAATAAATGTAGCAGAGATATTAATATGCACATTTACTAACATTGTTGCTTTCCATCTTGCACAGACTGAAATGATGTTTTTTTACTTCATTAATCCCATGATCCATGAAAGAGATAAACCTGCTGCAATATTGCTGGAAATTTCCCAGCCACCCCAGTATATCCAAACCACAGACAAATCCAGCAAGCTCCCCATTGCAAAGCTTGCATTGCTGGGTAAATGCTTTAAGTACCCAACTCTGTGCTAGGAACAATAAATAAAGTCCTTGACCCAAAATGCAAATCTTAACTGGGTTCACACATATCACTAACTGTGCAACACACACACTGAAAGAATTATAATCTGGGTATGCTCACTACTGTGAACCAGTTTGACAGAGACCCTGCCTGGGTTACAAACAGCCACATCCAGAGCTCTCCAGCTGCAGGGATTCATCACCACCCCAGTCAAAGGTGAGTTACACATCTTACACCTGCCCAGGAATGGATGAGAAGCATGATGGAGCCCTGATATATTTTGTGTGAGCGTGGGTGTTTTAAGAAAACAAGAAAAAGAAGTAGCAGGAAATGTATAGAGGAAAACAAAAAGAGACTGAAGACTCTCAGATCCAAAAAAAACATTGATAGGATAGTCATTGGGTTTTTCGTCAGGTCAACAGAGTTTGGGCTGTTTCATCCCATGTATGTCTGCAGGACTTTTGTGAATGCTTTGGAAAGCAAAAGGACTATGGTTAAGACATCCATGTCCATCAGCACCATTGTGACCTGGAATACCCAGCATTTTTGCTTACCAGCTGAGACTGAAAGTAACTCCATGTCAAGACACGAAATTAATTTATGATTATGTTGTGTCTTGTCGTAGTCCCAGAAGTCTGCAATAACTACTAGATACATTAAATAATTATTCATTCAGGATACTTTCATACATGCTATAGATGCATAACTGAAGAGTTACAAGGAGTCATGACTTGCATTTTAAATTGAAGCAGTGGAACCATCTCAACTCGCAATTATTTTCACAGATTATTGGCATAAAATAACATCTTCAATTAGTCCATAGATCATTTCAAAGCACTGTTCTGCATAGAAATAGAAATGAGTGAGCTTTGGATGTCTAATTCATTTAAGCGCTTTTCTTGCAAGCCTGTTGGTGTCAGTCCTATTTGGCTTATTGATGAGGAAAAATTATCTGTGTTCATTTGAATGTTAAGAGAGGCTCAGCGCTGAAAACTGTTTAATTGCACTAGACAGATAATACCAATTAGAATTTACACATAAATCAGAGGCAGAGTTAAATTCAAAAATAACAGATTTTGTTTAGATGGCTGTGACCATGTTTCTGCTTACTACAAAAAGAGAATTTCTTTTCTTAAATAATTGTATTTGTTTGTACTGGCACAATGTGTTCAGCACAGGATCTATATCTGTGTCCAAGTCATCTGTTAACTTCATCCACTTTCTCAGATGTTTATAGTTCCCTATCCTATATTGAGTGAAAAATGGACACCGAAGCTACAGGGCGACCTGAGCCGACCTAATGTTTGATTGCCTCCATCCCAATTCCTGAGTGAAAGCTGGTGTTGACTCCCAAAGTCTTATGCACAGCTTGTAATTGATTTCCATTTGACCTGCAGTGTTTAATTTTGTTCATCAATGAGTTTCTGGATCATCTTTCTTGTTTATTTGTGAGTGGGTGAGGTCAGTGCACCATATGTAGGCCTGGGTCCACAGGAGGTCACTGGCAACTGTCACCTACTGAGGGACCACCAAGGTCCATTTTAGATGCAGAAACATCCCTTTCCTCCATGTGCACTGGGAAACACCAAAAAATTCAAAAGATGACCAAAAAAAATTCCTAATAAAAACTAAAAAATTTGCCTTCACTGTTTTATGTGACAAGTCTTTTTGAACATAGGGACTTTGGTTTTCAGAGAGAAATCTGGTAAGACTTCATGCTGGTGATATAGCAGCTCTGCTGTCCATATGTGTCCTTAAATAACAGCACAAACATGGTATTAACAACAGATATGACTTCAATGAGTACTCCATGAATAAAAGATTTCTGAGCAAGCACAACACTGTGCTCCCAGGAGCCTGTTCTATCACCTACATTGTCCTCTCCTGTGCATAGCTGAAGGTTCATTCACATGGCCAAGGTAAATAATATCAAGGTGAAATTATCTCAGTCCATCAATAAGTAACCCAAAGGAATTCCCTACACTTGACTTCAGAACTCACTTTTCTGTGTGTGTATGTGTGCAAACATGGCCATCTCATAGGTTGCTTAATCCTGTTAATAGAATAAATACTTCTATTTCCAAACAAGTTTTCAAAGCTATTTGCATCCTGAAGGAAGATGTAGTTACTGGATGCTGTGGAGCATCACCCTTATTTACATGAAGGTGCTTCCTGTTAGCATGGTATTCTCCATTCCCTAGCCTCATATTTTATCTGGTGCATGTGGCTAATCACACTATAAACAGGAAGGACACTTGAAAGATCATCTAAATAAACCCTGGTGTGTGTAATTCTCTGGTAGGTTAATGAGGAAGAAGTTGGCCAAAAAAAGAAAATTTTTACATGCAAGACAGCAGTTCTTATGAAAGTAAAAATGTCTTTGCATATGAGACCTCCATACTGACTAAAACCACTCTATAAATAAAAGCCCAAACAAAAGGAAAACCTAAACTTGGCTGCTATACATGTTTTCAAGCACATACATATGTTCAGTCCCCATGTGGCCCCAGGTGAAGCCAGAAGAGTTACACAGAGGGGATCATCTTGCAATCTATTTGCAATTAAGTGCTGTGCCACCTCTGCTCCCTTGTCAGCAGGCTTTGTGACTCCTTCAGTGTTTACACCTCCAAGATGCCCAAAGCAGACACTGTGGTCTGGCACTGGGCATCTCATAAGCAAATGCTAAAAAACCATCTCGCTTAAGATGGACAGTAAAGCTGCTGAAAACTCTGCATCCTTTGTCAACATTTTGTCCAAAAACTCCCAGAGACTCTTGTTCTTCATATTAGCTTCTATTTTCTAACACTAAAATTGTTCAAATAAGCAACGGTATTTTGCTTTACTTCTCAGACTGGTCTTTATTCCATCCAGATGTTACTGCTCATACTTCTGTCTTCATTTAGAGCAACACTTTGTAGAATACCTAATCTTTAAGTCACTTTTGCTTTAATTCACCGCTATGTTTTTTAAATGACTGTGTTTGACATAAACCACTGGCTGGTTTCACAACTGTGATATCTCCACCTTTGGCAAACTGTTCCCTTAGTTGTTCCATCCACGTTTAATGGAATTGCTGGAACCACTTAAAATCCATTAATATACTACAAATTACATGCACAAATCATATTTGGTGAATTAGTGCAGTTGAGAAGACTGAATAACTTCTGCTCATAAGAAATCAAGTCCACTGCAAATGTGTAACTACGGTTTCCAAAAACGTTAAATATTTTCCACAAATATACAGAATTAACTTTATATTTTGAAATATTTATCTACTTTTGAGTATCTTTTTTTTTCTTTTTAGTTTTCATTTGCTAGCACATTCTATGGCCTGTGTGCATCTAATTTGTTGTCATTAATTCTCAGCTAAAAATGCTGTATTAAGCAATTATAATGGGGGGGTTTTTGTGTACACTTGCAATTGAATTATTCCCATCCATTCCACATAATTCTTCAGGGGCTAGATCCTTGCTTATGCCCCTTCCATGTTGATGTGCCAGACAAAAACCATTTCTTGGTGTTAGCCAGCCAAAGAAAAGCTAACATCACATTGCAGCCAGCACAGAAAGTTCAGCTGTTCAAAATGAAAATCCTTTGAAACAACCTCAAAGTTTTCAGTTAGTGTCTTCAAATGCATTTTTTTGAGAACTTAGAGGACTTAAGAATGTAAATTCTTGAATTAGACTAAGCCAACAAATTTAAATAATGAGGAAGATTTGGACTAAAATGCTTTGGAAGCCAATTTCGAATTTATAGAAATTGTATATTTTATCATGAAAACACACCATAATTTTAAAAAATAACATAAGCACTTAAAGAGAAAGTAAATAGCTGCTACCCTTGCTTATAGAGCCAAGTCACAGCACAGTTTATACCCATGCTAAGCAAGGGGGAGTGCCCTGGTGTGGCATTAAATGAGCCCACCCACTGCCTGTCAGGACAGTTGCAGCAGTCTCCTAATGCACTGTACAGCTCTGGCCAAAATCTGACCCTGATAACACTAGAAGAGCTGTTCCAGAGTTTCTCCCAAGTACCCAAGACAGGAATTTATTCTGGTATATTCAGTTCTCTCAGTCTTATTGCTGATTTTGGGGGAGGTGATGGAAAAAGCAATATGACCTGCCTCAACCATATAACCACCCTGTAGCACTGAGACTTTCCATCCCATCTTCACACCCTTGACATATTTGCACATCCTCTACTCACTCTTTTTTCCCAAGATAACAAGCAATGCTGAAACCAAACATGACAGCTGCAGCTACCTCAAAAATACACCCTGCCTTGAATGTTCTGTTTATTTCCTCCTCCTGAAACATAGCCTGCAGAGCATTTTGCTGTTAAAACGCTTTGTACTTGTATTAGCTTTGCTCTTTTTCCCCTCCATTTTCCCTTTCTCTTGTGCCTCTTTCCTAGGAGGAAGTTACTTGCTGGAAAGCTGAATGTCTTTGGACTTGTGCTGGAAAGAAGTCAATTGCTGCAGGTGTCCAAACTTGCCAGAACCTGATACTTCCTTACAAGCCAGGGTGGGGAAGCAGTTTCATATTTCACCTTTTCTGCTATTGCAATGGGCTCATGCAAATGGTGTCTGTTTGCAACACATAAAGGATCCAGAGAACTCCCAGCATCTCTTGCTGCCGTTTGGTTTGTGCTAAGAAGCACCTATTGCCTCAGACCCCTTGAATCAGCTTCAGCTGCAGCATAAAGAGAGTAACATGTTTTTAATCCCTCCAGAAGAAGCACAAACGCCTTCCTGGACCTTATTCCTTGCTCCTCTCAGCCATCAATGCAGAGCCACACCATGCAACTCTTACATCCCAAGTCATAAAAAGTCCATGCAGATCTTCTCCCGTTCAGTTAATTGTACTGCTCAGTCTCTCAATCGGTCTTTGAGACTTATAATCTCTTTGGAGACTTATGAGACCAGAAAGAAGCCAAATATTCAGATCTCAGGGCTCCCCTAAGAAGGATCCAGTTTCCAGAGAAGAATATTGATTAAAAGCAGCATTCAAGCAACAATGTGTTTTAGGTGTCTGCTCTGAGGCCAGCATGAAATAGAAACAACAGCCCCAGCTTTGTCTCAGCAGCTTTATACCATCTTGGCTTCTCCAGTGAGCTTTCCTGGTTGATGCTGACATGAAAGAGGAGAAAAAGAAAGATGTGCAAGGGCTACAGAGTTTTGTAGTTCACACAGCCAAGAAGCAAGAAGGAAGAAATCCCTCCAAAATCTTCAAAATGCAGTGTAAGACTGAGTAAGGGATTTGATGGTTCTGATTTACTGTCAGGGAAAGAGACAAGTATGCAGCAGCAGAAACATTTATTTTTACTGCTGTTCTGATAGACAAAATTCAGTTTTAATGATTGTCCCAGACCTTCAACAGTTCTGGTTTGTCCCATGTCATGTTCAGCTCATCTGTCAGAGAGTGGCAGGCAGTGTTATCTTTATCAAAAGAAAGAAAAATTGTGCCAAGAATTCAAACTGAAAGATGTGATCTGCCATAATAAGAAAACAATTAATTTTTTTCCTCTGACTTTTCCCAAAAATGTGAAAGCTCTGCTGTCTCCAAATAAAAAAAAAGATAAATGAGACTCAAATCTGCATTATGTTAGCAGAAACCACCTGGAGTTAATTACAACTAGATAAAGAGATGACTTGTCTTTTGGTCCAAATCTTCTGTCTTTGAGGCCCACGGCTGCTCTAAACCACACAAAAGAAAGATTTTAGCTCTGATTTATTCTGTGACAGGCGATGGAGGGCACTCAAGCACCTTCCACTCCTCACTCCTCCTGTGTGCTCCCATAGCTGCAGCCCTTGGTAATACATGATTTGCTTACCTTCATGATTTAATGAATTTTGGCATGGGTGAACTGCACAACTTAGCTAAAATGTTTCCCCCAACAAATAATGTGTGTGCTCAGGTATGCTCATTTGTACCTGTTTTTGTTCTTCAAGGGCCTCTTTCCTGTAGGAAATAATATTTTTTTAATCAAAATAAAGAACACATTTTCTCTCTTGACCACTAGTGTCAGTATTAGTTGCATATTAAAGTTTTATAGGAGTCCAGAAATTTTTTCTATATCAAACTCATCCTCAATGATCTTCCCTTTCAGACAATTCTACTGTTCTGATTCATGTTATAGATGGGAAGACACAAAGAATGGTCTGACAGCACATTTTGAAAGGAAATTCTTTTTTTAGGGTGGCAGAAAACTAGCAAAAACCCTAGCTTGTTGGCAATTTTATGTGTGCACACCAGACCTGATGGCTGGATTACTTGCCAGAAACATCACCCGGCTAAAGTGAAGCATATCACATCAATTGCACACTATCTCCCAATGGTTTCTGAGCAGTGACTTCATCAGGGCTCTGACACACAGTTAGCGGTTCATGCAGACTAAATAACATTATGCAGAACTTCCTTTGTTCTAAAGCCTATTTTTCATGTAGAGAAGAGATCCAAGGCTTATCCCAGACTAGGTCCCTTTGATTAAGCACAATGTAATTCTATTTTTCCACTGTGTGCCAACAACAATCACCACATCTATCAGTTCAGCCACATAGCTGTCAATTTTAGATGCTGCATTTAGTTTTCTAAAGCTATTATCAACCAGATCTGTTCACCTAATTTCAGTGTAGTTACAAGACAAGGCCATACTATGGACTTCTTGTGCTACTGTCACATCTAATTTAATCATTTTCTGCTAAGTTAAAGTCTAACCTGCCAGACTTTTGACAAGTCAGAAAACCATTCCACTCTTTCTTTAACATCTAATCTCACACAAGGGTTTGTTAACAGGTTTTCTGAGTGATCCACTCCATTACTACTGTAACAGAGAGGGAAAAATACATGAGCTTATGTCTTCCAGACAGCAGTGTGAGAGCTGTGACCATGTGCAAAGAGCCAAAAAGCTGAAGGAAGAATCCAAATGCTACCAAATCACATAAGTATTTAAACATGCTGGTTTTACTCATAACCAGGTCCTTTCCTTTTCACTGGGGCATCTCCACAGCCTGAGGTGGAGAGCTGCCAGGAAGTTTTCCTTAAGGCCACAGCACCCCACAGAAGAGCTTTGCTGCCAAGAACAGTTTCTTTATTTTACTGTTTTAGTGTTGTTTAGCAGTTTTTCACTAATGTACCTGAAAGTTTGAAGCTAGCCTGTACCCAGCCATGTAGCCATGCACTTTGCTCATTTAAACTCTCCAAAGCTCTGTTCTTCCTGTTTTCGCTTATTTGTCACTTGCTCCTACCCCCCATTTGCTGCAGTTTCCTAGCCAGTGCATCAGTGAACAGCAGCAAGGTCATGGTATGGCTTCAGGGTCCCTGCAACCACAACAAAGAGAGCTAGAGCAGCATCCCTGTGATATGTGCTGGTAATCCACTGCTGCTCCTAAAGGCACAGAGAGCCAGGTGAGTTCCAGCCACTTCTCAGAGCACCCGAGGAGAGGATAGGCAGGGATGGTAGCAATGGGTTTGACAGGAGGTCTTGAGCAGAGTGAGGGTCAGCATGAGGAACTGGGTTTGGCTGTGGAGGAAGAATTCAAAGTGCAGAGATGTGTGAGTTGTACAGAGAGATGCTTGGAAAACACTCTGAGCAGCAGCCCTGAGTGGAGGTGAAACCCAGCAATCTTCACAGCTTGATGAATATCTGCCATTTTGACAGGAAATGCCAAATGCCTTGAATTAATTATGTCTCTAACCTTTTCCTGCTGGAGAGAGCGCACTGGCCCTCCCATTTGAAATAACGAAGTCTGGACAAACAAACAAGAACTGAAAGGGGTACAGTCATTGCTGTTAATCAATCTTCAGTGAAATTAATGGATATTTCTACTCCTTCTGCCCCTTTACCCCTGCTCCAGTTTGCTTCCACAGAGAAGAGCCCATATTTCAAACAATTTTGCAGTGGCCTCACCACGTAAAAGTCTCAGAAAATTAAATATACGGGAATACAACAGCAATAGTCAATATTGCTGAATGTTGTGAAGTGGCAGATTTAAGGTGCCTTAGAAAGCTGCACCAGATAAGGAAGCAAGGCTGCTGCTGGGGAAGTCAAAGTGGTACCATACAGGGACAAGCAAATCATGGTGATAATCCCGAACTGGCCTCTAAGGGGCAGTAATGCTGGAACAAATCAGAACAGCCAAACAGAAAATTAATAAATAAATAATTTTTTAAGCACAGAGAGGCTTATATAGGAAGGCCATGAAAGGCCAGAAAAAGCATAGAAGTAAATTAGTAGCAGAAGTCGAAATGGTTCATTGCCTTTCAGAAACACTGGGAAACATTCACCAGAAATTATTGTCCTCAGGTTCCCTGAAGGGAAAGAATATCTAGATTAGACACGCTTCACGAAGGAATTATCACATGGACTTTCAAATCAAGTGCTGATATGTTCTTTACAGGCAGAACTTCCAATGCAAAGACTGAGCATTGGCCCTAATGTCGAGTTTTTCTCTTTTATAGACAGCAGGGAGGAAATAGCATTGCTGAAATCCTCAAGTATTATTTTAAAAAACTGAACTTAGCTCTACAGAATGATCAGTAAATCTTGAAAAGATTTAGAAATTTGGTGAGAGAATGCACTAATGCCAAGTTCACTGAGAGATACTACTCCCTCCCAAATTACAGATGATTTATAGATGTTTGTTACAAGTAGTTGTGTCTGAGAAAAAGTACCTACCACTACACTACTAGGCAGACTAGTGGAGTTTTAAAGGATTATCCTTTGAGAATGATCTCTATCCAGATATAAATCAAATTCGAAACCAAAGAAATCAAGTATTCAGTTGAGGTGATTACTTGAAGCACAAGTTTGGCTGTGTTCTTGATAGCTGTATTTTCACTTTTTCTTTTTTTTTTTTCAGAATCCTTTCCAAAATTTTCCTTGGACTAAATTTTTTATTTGAGAGTCCTTTTACATGATTGCATGTAAATATATAGAATGTCTTACATTTAACAGTTATTTGCACTGAACCACAAATTCCAGGGCAAGACAGCTCTTCATTTAAGTAGGATTTATATTCCTAAATTCAAATTTCTTTGCAAGTTTCCAGTCTATATTCACTTTTTCAGCAAAGGGGAAAAGTGAGATAGAATAAAGGATCAACTGGTAAATCTCCCTGTCTTTTATCTGTCTCCAGCTTCATAGGAGAATCTAAGGAAATTGTATTCACACTGGGACCTGCTGGGGCAGTGAAGAAAAGTAGAGTGATGTCTGGCTGTGCTGAAAATTACTTTGTGATATAGGAAAGCTTCCTGTGATGTTTTCCAGAATATCTAACACAAATTGGTCTTCTGAAAGATGTTTGCAGCACACAAACTTGCATTTGGGCAAAGCTGGGCTTTGCCCAGAAGACTCTGTGTCCTTTTCCCATCAAAATAGCAAATGGGTATTCAGAATGTATATTGTATAAGCACAGACATATGTTTGAACACGCTTAGTTTATTTATTCATCTGTATCCACAGATGCCACCAGCCAGGCAACCACTGGGCTTATGTTAGTGCTGCTGCCTGATTTTAAAACACTGATCACCAACTTGCACAGTGCACAAGAACACTGAGACAGGTCCACAGTATGGACTTCATTTTGATATCTGACAAGGATGTTAATGTTCATTGATTAATGCCAGTGTTCAGAGGAAAAGTTATTCAGTAAAGGTATTTCCTTTTAGGTTTCCTAGAACTAAACACCAGAGCAGAAGAAGGAAGGTGAAAAGTCTGAAGTAAAAAAAAAAGTCCAAACAGTTCCTTTTTCCCAGGAATAAAACTGGCCAGATCTTTGAGGTAATGAACAGCTGTTTGTACAACTAATGAAAAAATAGCTATCAATAATGACCTGAAAGAACATCATTAGATTTCAGGTCTAACACTTAAACCAGCTGATATCTAGAGTTCAGAGAATCCTTTGTGGGTGACATCCATTCAATGACTCGAGATTCATTTTGCAATTAGATTTATACTTCTACTTCAGGGAAAGAAAGCTGGGATCTTTCAGAAACAGAGAGCTGACAAACTGTATTAATTATAGTAGTGAGTCTCTCAGATCAAGCCCTGCCAAAGGGCAGCAAAGTGGGTAAAATACTCCAGAAGCATAAAATAACATTTTCTGCAGCAAGTCACTGCCCTTTCACCATAAATCTCAGAGATCTTTTAACCTTTGGGATATATTACTTTCACAAAAAATAAGAATAGAGCTGTTTACTTAACTTCTCGGAGAATGAAGTGTGAGTATGGAGACATTTTTTTCCAAGAACCTCACTCAAAATATTTTATGGATTACTTTACTAATTTCTATTCCTAAATTATTGCAAATGCAGCAGCCTGTCAATTGCAATTACTGAGAGTGAGAGATAACCAGTAGGTCACTGTTCCCAGATATCCTAAACATGTCAACTTTCATTACTATATCTTAATATCATCCCTTCTCCAATTGCTGTTTGCATTCCACCAGCACTGGTGCCTGTTGCTTTTTTGGGAGAAATTCCTAGTTATTGAGCAGGACTAATTTATAGCTAGGCATGAAAACACATTCTTGAAAGCAGTAGGTGACTGGTAAAAGCTGTTGTTTGGGATAAAGCATAACTGAATGTCTAAGCTACATTAGACTTGTCCTTTATTTCTCAAAGCCTTGATCTCTCCAGTCCCTCTCGGCACTCCTATGATTTGGGTTCCAGTGCTGAAGCCTGATGTTACATTGCTGTGTTCCTACTAACTGGTACAGAAAGCAGAAGTACTTTGGTCCTTGATTTTGGTCAAGTTTTCACAAAGAGATTATTCTTTCAGGAAGTGTGAATCCATGTACCCAGTGATGACCTTTCAGTGCAGCTGCCGTGTGTCTTAGGGAGAACAGGAGTCAAATGAGGCGAATTTCTGTCCTTCCTCTCTCTCCCAGAGCTCCCTGGCTTGGCTCTTTGCCAGGATCCACAGCTGGGGTCAGATAGGAAGAACAACTGAGGTCCAAGGTCAGACTACAGGGCTAGTGGGAGATGTTTGCTGGGGCCTGGAGGGGAGAGGAGATGGGGACTGTAATGAGCTCAGAGAAGGGGGATCTTGACAGAAAAATGCACTGAGGGCAAAGAGATGAATGAACACGGGCTCTCAAAGAACAGGGGAGTTTTCTTTTCTTCAGCAGAAGCCAGACCCCATTTCCCTATCAAACTATACAAACATATGCTAGAAGTAGAGTGAAAATACATTTGCTGAGTGCAAGCAATTAAATTAGAAAATACAATGGAAATTAATTCACAGGCAGCTGTCCTAAAATCACCAGAAGTCAGTTTATCTTTGCCACGGGTCACCACGTGGGAAAAA
The DNA here is from genome assembly GCA_013399455.1 of Anthoscopus minutus. Taxonomy (NCBI): domain Eukaryota; kingdom Metazoa; phylum Chordata; class Aves; order Passeriformes; family Paridae; genus Anthoscopus; species Anthoscopus minutus. The sequence goes on along the minus strand of VWYI01003343.1, from coordinate 110,637 downwards.
CTTCCTGTTTGGTTTCTAAAATGTTGTACTGGGAAAAAAAAAAAAAAAAATGCATCCACTGGGTTTTTGTAGTTTCTGATGTTTTATACCAAGCTGTGACTACATCCAGTGTCTGCATTTCCCATCAACCAGCTTTGAGGGAATGTAGATAAGTTCTTCCTTTCTGACATCAGGATGGGAAAACTAGCCAAACAAGGCTCTGAACTGGGGAGAAAACTTCAGATACCTTCTGTGACAGGAAAAGTATAAGGCTAGTATGGGCAAGAGCTATTTCTAATAAAAAGGAAGTGTAAACAGAAAGGTTCTTTAGACTACTGCAAGACTTTAATTGATAACACAGTTAACAAAGAGACAACTCCACAGGGATGCTCAGATGCAGTCAGGATGGACTTCTTACAAAGTTAAGTCAACATGGCACAGAAAAAAACAGTCCACAAGCCCTGGGGCTGAGGCCATTCCAGGCCACCGCACTCTCCACAGGGAAGCTCTTTGCAGTGGCATTTTGCCATGTGTCAGCCCTTTGTTTCACCATCTTCCAGTAGCCTCTGCGCTCCTGAGTTGCTCTGCCTGGACATCTACCTACAGCAGTGTTTGCTAAGCAAAGCCAATGGTGAGAATGGCAGTCAGGATGCAGGCAGGAGGGAAAAAAAAGCGTGGATACAGGTAAAGAGTTTGGGAGCTAAGGGAGGTGCTGTGATCAAAAACCAGAGAAACCAAAGTAAGAGAAGGCTGACTGTAAGAAAATCTCAAGATACAAGGTTTCATCCCTAAGTGGGACCTGTCCCTTGCTGAGAGGGGCCCAGGGACCTGACCAAGAGAAGAAAGAAAGGCTGAAAGACAGGAGGCAGGAAAAGGGACATGTGAGCACAAGATTCAGCAGCACACACTGGGCATCACCTCTGGAACCTGTCCCTAATGCCCACCCTTGGCTGGAGGAGGGTGCTGCAGTGTGGTGGGCACCTAGCCCCTCAGGACATGGTGTGGTAGTCACCTGCAACTTGATTGCCTGAGGGAGCCAAGAGGGGAGAACTGTGCCTTAGACACCTTTCTGGGAAGTGCTTTTGCTGTTATGAAATAGAGCGGTTCTTCTTGGAAAGCAGTATAATCCTCTATTTGCTACAAGGCATGAGAAGAACTGGGCTTAGCACCACACCCTGCTTAGCTTTGAGCTGACAGTGAAAAAGAAAGAATTCTCAAAAAGCAGCTTTGAAGTCTGTTTTTTTTCCACCTCTGGCCCTATATGGAGTAGTTCTGCATGTGCTGGGCAGTTGCAACTGTGCCCTCCGTTTGCACAGCTGTGAGCCCTGCAGTTTAGTGCTCCCACAGAAAGATTTGCCTCACACAAACAAACATACCTTTGGTGTGTTATTAAGGAAGAAAGACACTTTTGTTTCGTATAAAGAAGTGATTCGGGTTTATTTACTACTTTCTTCTTATGTGATAAGATAGAGAGGCTGACAAAAATCATTTTCCACCAAAATAATACCAGTTTCTCCAATTATTTTGCAATTATTTTCTTTCAGGCAATCTCTCCCATATTAACAGTTTTTCTTTTGTGTCTACAGCTGCTGCCCTCAGCCCACACCTCTCCTTCTTTGAGTTTTGCAATGACTCAACCCCAGGAGGTGGCTCAGCCATGACCATAAGCTCAGTTGATACCTGAGCCGTGTTACTGAAAGCTGCTCCAGAAAGAGGAGGCTCAGAAGAGCAGATCCTCTGAGCCCTGACGTCACAAGGGAAATTACACATTCTGCACTCCTAAAAGCACTGGGGAGATGAGACTCAGATGTGTCAAAACAACCAACCTAGCTATCAATCTTTTCCTTCAAGGCTTGTACAACAACAGCCTGTTTGCCACACATCCTTAAAGTGTGACTCTCCTGACATTGTAAAACCCTCTGAGCTAAAATATGGGGAAGTCAGACGAAATATTACAGAAAAAAGATTCCTGATTTTTGCAAAACAAGCATGCTTTATAAATATGGATGCTTTATAAGGGAAGCTTCTACTCACTGTCTGCACTAAGCACTTGGAGCTTCTGGAATGTTTTCTCAGCAAAAGCAAGCTAATATCACTCTATGAAGGACAAAACAGTGGTTGTGTAAGAAAGTACTTTGAATCTGGAATTAAATGAAACCTGAGGCAAAACCAGCATTCAAGACACATCCTAAATCATTCACACTGCTGTCATTATGACTGAGATCAGCACAAAGCCAGACTCATGAGTGGCTTCATCAGGTCCTTTTGCACAGTCCATATGCACAAGGCCAGCTATGTTGTTCTCTGTGGGGAGAGAATGTCACTACTCCCCTGCCTGTTCATGCAGAGGTCCTGGTGGTGTTGTTAGATGAGGCCTTCCAGGAGGCTGCTAGTCTGTTCAGCCTTTTTCCCTGAGCCTTAAAACTCCATGTGGCCACTTTTCCCTATAAAATACTGCCTAACTGCATCTGAACTGGGCTGATTCCTTGGCAAGTCTCTTCTGCCAGTACACACCACAGGCATTTCAGTAAACCTCTGTGCACTGATAGCTCCCTTCCTCTGATATATTGAGCTTTATAATGTCAAAAAGCACAGCACAGAGCTTCTTGCACTGTGTAACCAGTCACATGGACAAGTTTGGGCAGAGAAGGGAAAATGCAAACAGCAAAAACCTGTCCCTCTTGAATGAAGAGAGCACTATGATTCTATTTCCTATTGACACATAAGAACTGCAAAAGGCAGCACAGGTCCATGTCTGCACCTCTGCATCCCTCCTAGTGCAAAATCACCTGGAAAACTTAGTGACCCTAAGAACTGACAAAGCCTGAAGGAATGGGAAGAAGAATGCCCCCCATCAAATGTTCTGGTTGGTGTTTGCTCAGTGGAAAACTCAGAGGTAGAAAATATCCATTTATGCTACATGGGACTGACCAAGGACTAGTGAACTGCAGCCCAAGCACTGTCTGCTCTCCCTCCTCCTGGGTGCTTTGGGGCCTGGTTGACCAGTGCATCAGGCCTTCATCATCCATGGATGAAGGCTCCTTGAGAGCCCAGTGCAGCCAGGCCCCTGCACACGCAGGTCCTGCACATGCCCTGGGACAGCAGCAAGGAAGGAGATTGGGGTACACCCATTCCCCACTGCTCCTTCCACGTCCCATGGGACTGCCATACCACATTTGACTCTTTTCCTTTGGAAAAGGGATGTCACTGTCAATGTTAAGTCTTACAAGATGGTGCAGAATTTGGTATTTGCCAAAACCAACCTTGGCAAAGTCTTATTGGTTCTATTTCTTTGCTTGCACTCCAGGACATCAGACACATCACCTCAGTGCAGGATCCTGCAGATGAGAATACCCCAAAATAACAGTTATCTCTACTGTGGAATTTGCTGGCATGTGTGAGGGCTAGCACCAAGTTTACTCAGGGAATGCATGTGGGAAACAGCAGCCCTTGGACAGCAGAGGAAACCGGGGCTTGTTTTTAACAGGATGCAGAGAAGCATGACAAATCACTAAGAGTGGCTTTATGGTCTTGTGTGCTTTATTGTGCTATTTTTCCTTAAGCTCCTGTCTTCAGATGTTGGCAGCAGGTGACAAGCTCTCTAGCCAGTTCTAGAGAGAGACAACTGTGTGAGTACCACTAACTGTGTGAGTGAAAATAACCTCCTGCACATCTTTAAACTGAAATGACAGGGAAGCTGAGATACGGGGCAGAAAGCTCCAAGGTGGAAGGGCCAACATAAGAAATAAGAAATGGTAGTGGTTCAGTGGAGGATGCTAACAATTTGGAGTGTTTTCCTTTGGAAGCAGTGAAATGAAGAAGTGATGACAAACAAAGATAAGGGTAACCTATCAACATTCCTTGTAAAGCATATGGCCCTGTAAATGAGAGTTCACTGCCTGATAGCATCCATTATTGTACACTCTGTATGCTGTGGAACTTCTCAGCAGATGCTGCTGAATCTGCCTCTCCTGCTCTGTGTTTTATTATATGGATTACAGCCTTCAAAGATGTGAGCTGGCTTTCTTTAGATTTAAAAAAAAGAAAAAAGTCGATTGTCTGAGCTGTTTTCAAGCTGGCTTACAACTAACATAACCCTGAGATCTTCAGACAAAGCATCCTGCTATTTATTTATTTCTAAACTTCTCCCCAAGTTGTTTAAGACCAAACCGGTATGGACACACTGAAAAAGCACCACAATAGAAATCAACATCCTGAAAGTTTGAAACCTGCACAACACTTTCAGAAAATTCCTTTGCTATTTGCCAGAAATATACAGCAAAGCCTGGCAGGGGCTGGGGGTTTCCCCCTCAGAGAGCCCTTTCCCCACACTTTTCCATCTGTTGACATTAAGTTCAAAGGCAGGTCTCTGCGAGACCCGTTTTGTCAGATGGGGTGGGTGTCTGCTGGGTTGATAACTGGTGTGTTGGCCCCATGCACAGCTTCGTGGAATGCTCTGCAAAGGGACAGTGCAGTCTTGTACTCCTTATTTATTTACACACTAGCTCGTGGAGATTTAAATGAAAAAGAAAAACTTTGGGAGCCCAGAGCTCAATGCCACCAGAAATGTTCTGGTGCCAGAAAAGGCTGAGCAGTCAAGCCTGTCAGATTCTGGATTTCTATGCTAAAAAAAAGTTTCTTTTTTTCCAATTTTTAAAGCAGGTATCTGTTCTAGTTTTGTTATTATTTTTCACTTGATTTACCAGCAAGCTGCCCAAGTGTCAAAGCCTATACCAAACTGTAGCCAGCAGTCTGACAAGGCCACCTTCAACATGCTAGGTGCTTTCAAAATAAATACCATACTCTTGAAGTAAAACTGAGTTTCCTGGTTGTAAGCCACATTTCCCAGCCATCTTTTGCTCTTCCCAGAAAGCAGTAATTGAGGCTTGGAGCAGCTATGCCCTGCTGGGGCTGAGATGCAGCCAAACAGTCACAGAGGGGAAGATGGGGTAGAGAGGACAGGCAGAAGGAAGGCTCTATATCCCCTAACCACCCCTGGTAGGGATGGCTCACAGCAGCACACACCATCACTGAAAGGAGGGAAATGCATCCCATTTCAGCTGAAGATTTGCTTTCTCCTTGGAGGACCTAGCTCATTAAATTAACTAGGCTGTTTTCTGTAATTTATTTCTAGTCTGCTATAGACCATATCTCCACTATGTTACAGCCCACTACAACAAAAGTTTGAGGCCTTAATTAGAAAAAATAAACCTAACTTGCTTTTAAGAATTTTTGAAAACAAGCATATCAAAAGGTTCCCACTATTTTCTCTCAAGGCTGAAGAGTTTTCCTTTCTAGGAAAGACTTGTTTTTGCTACCTCTGCATATTCTGTGTTTGCTAAAGTAAGAACCTTTCTCTTGGCATATATACAGTTTCCCAAGTGGCATTTCTGTCTCCGATCAGTAGAAGAGTCTGCAAAACACTTAAAATCAAGGTAACAATACTCACCAAGTTCTTTGAAAACACTGTGAAAGTGCCATCAAGAATGTGTGATTTTTATATGATGAAAAGACTGAATGAAACAAGCAGGAAAAAATGCCATTAAAGTAACAAGAAATCTGGAATTGCTAAAGTAACTTTTTCAAATAAGGCAATGAAATTAGTTTCCATTGAATCATGAGCTTCTTGTTTAAGTGAAATGTTTCTTTAAGAAGAGCAAGAAACCAAGCTGGGTGGAAAGATCTGTTTTCCCTCTTTAATTAATCCCTGTCTCAAACTTTGAAGACCTTTCTGCCCACTGTTTTAAAGCAACATAATTTATCTTGAGCACTAGGGATCCATTTAGTGGTGTCCACAGCCATTCAACTCTTTCTGCAAAGTCAGTATCCCCCCACCCTTGATAAGACTGGCAGATTTCAGTCCAAACTATCACTGTTAAATGTCTTCACAAACATCAGTCTGGTCTGAATGAAGGGAAAGCAGTAGGAACTTTTGGGTAGGACAGCACAGAGCTTAAGAAAATATTGGAAGCAGATTTACACACTGCTTGGTTTCTATCTTCTTGCAGGGCAGAATTTGCAAAGCTGTTGCAATGCTGCAATTGCTTTGCCATCTCAGAGGAATTATCAAAACACTTGGCTACTCCTAAGGCATAAGAGTGATTTTCTACAAAGTGTTCAGATGCAAGCTTGTAAGAAAGTTATCTATTTATTTCAGTAGGAAAAAACTAAAGTTGTAAAACTAGTAATGCAGTAAACCGTGATATTAAATCTCACGTGAGAATGTGTTCGATTAAAAAAGCATATTCCAAATAAAGCAGATTAGAAGAAGCACTGTATATTAAGAAGCCCTCCTAGTATAGCCATTTTCCCATTAAATGAAAGGAAAAACCAAATGATTCCAAATGATTGGAAAATCAAGCACATGAATGCAGTAACTTGACTTTACAAGGTATGGGACAAATTAAATGGAGCACTCAACACAGAACATGCAATTTTTATTACAGTGGTGGCCAGAAAGTCATATTTCATATATACAGGATTGTTAGAACTACCTTGGAAAAGTGACACTTCACAAGTTATTTGCTTCTAGCTTTCCAGAGTAATTAACAATTAACAGCTCAATAGCTGCTGTTAAAACATCTTTTCCTAGGATTTAAACTACAACTGGATTAAAGCCCAGCTGACCTGACTCTGAAAGCGAGGGCTGAAGAGCTTTTTACTCAGTATAATGAAGTTTTACTAGTAACTAAAACTGATGGGAAAAATATAATCAAAACCAAGTTTGGTTGAATATTTTATAGATATCATGAAAGACATATCTCCCACTGTGTTTTTAAGGACTTATTTCAGAAGTAGCATTTCAGTGCTTTATCAAAAACAGTTGAATGTTTCATTGGTTTTGGTTCCATTTTTTTCAGCTGGGTTTTGAATGCCAACACTTGCTGCCAGCTTTTTCCAAACACTTGAATTAAATTGATATAAAGCAGGAAACTGCAGATAAACCCTCAATTCAATGTAATTTAACACCAGCTTCTCTCTGGTTTTAGCCTGCTACTTTTACGTTGCAGCAAACCGGCCAAAACCTACAATGGACAAGAGAGGGAGCTCTTTTGCTGCGTCTTCTCTGCAGAAGTATGCTTGCTTTCCTTAAAATTCAAAACTGTTTCCAGGATTTCATAACACAGGAAACTGAAGTTACTTGTTCTGCAGAAGATTAAATATTGAGCAATGTTGTTACAAAAAAAAAAGTAAAATAAAGAATCCTCACAACAACTCAAACCTAAACAAAAGCAAACAAACAAGTTCCATTTGCCTTCACTTCCAAACCCCTGCTTTTTTTAAAAGTCACTTTTTCATATGGTGTTGGAGGTCCTTCCCTCCCCCTTTCTAAAGTGTGGAGACTGAGAAAAAAAATAATCCTTTTTTAAGGTTTCATTACAAAAACCGAAGAAACCTGAAGGCTGTTCTCTTTCCTGAACATCCCTGGATTGTCCTGCCAAAAGGTTAACATGTTCCTGCTGCAGCATTTGTTTCTTGACCGCAGCTCCCAAGCTTTACCTTCCGTGCTCTCAGAGCAGCAGGTCCGCTGCACCAATAAAAATCGAACTGCAAGCAGAGCAGCTTGACCTGCCAGAGCCCAGGTGCTCCAGCAACAGTGTCACCGGGGACTCAGATGCTCCATGTGCTCATTCCCAGCACATCCCCTACCCGGACAGCCAGCCAGGACCGCGGCTCGGGGGTCTGCAGCATCCCATGGGGGTAGGGTAAGTTCAGGCACTGCTCAGCATCGCTGGTGTGCCGGACCTTGGATAAAACACTTCAGGCGAGTGTCTGCAGCTGCCGGCCTTTGGGAAGGCACAACAGCGCTGCTGCTACCCAAGAGAGGGCAGAGCGGGAGCAGCGATACCCCACATCTCCCCCTGGTGCCCTCTTCAGTTCTGGGAAAGATGGTAATAAATACAAAGAATGCGACAAACAAATAAAGGATAGGCAGGGTTGGTGAGCAAGAAGATGGTTGGGAAGGGTCAGAGGGATCACGCACTGGTCTTTCCCAAACCCAGCCACATCACCCAACTGCAAACACAGAGCCCCCTCCTCCCCAGCGACAGACTCCAGGCTGGATTACAGTGAGGAAAGGGTCAGGCTCTTGAAGAGACACATGCAAGGTCCAAACCCAGCATTCTGCTGATGCTCGCGACAGCTAGCAGGCCCTTTGAACACGAACTTCATGCTAGGTTTTGAGACGTGCTTGCCTAACAGAGATGGACAGCAAACCTCAAGTTCTGAGGGTGGATAGGAATTTTGAAAACATCATTCCACTTTCAGGAAAACTGCAGCAGTTTCCTCATTCATGTCAGTGCCTACTTGAGGTCCCTCTTCCAAAAGACCACACCCAGAGATGGCTGCTATCCCGGGAAGTGTATTACCTCGGCACAGCTTGTATTTTGAAGAGGCAGACCGTAAGCTGTACTCATATTTTCTGTTTTTCAATTTTTTCTTAAGTGTATCATTTGACTCAAAACTAAGAGACACCTATTCCCCAGGAACGAAAACCATCAAGCTATGCTGTAAACAAATTAGGTCTTTGCTGGACTCAAACTCTAAAGATGCTTCTTGTGAGTCTGTGCAACACAAGTGGACTGGTGACTATAACCTACCTCTTTTTCTTCCTGTGACATAATGCTCAGAGCCCATGAATACTGACCTCTCTCCACTCTTTGACTAGAACTTGGCAGCTTCATTCCTGTGGAGCAAAGTCAGAGACAGGAGAACCCTGAGCAACTCATGCTCATAGGGTCACATTTTTCATCTGGGGACATCTGTGAAGAGTGAGCCCAGACCAGGCTCACTCTTCTGGGACATTTCTGTGGCAACAAGAGATAGAGCAGCACTTAATTTAGCATTTAACCAACTTTAGCATTAGGAGACAAGGGGCAAGAAGGTAGAGGTTTCCTCAGCTGTAAGGAGACCACAAGATGAAGAATTAGAAAGAAGGCACTACAATAAAAGCAAGTTTCTTAAGGTGTTGGAAAAATGAAGCTGTTGCTTTCACTTAATCAAGATGCAATGGATACATTCACCACAGTCCTGATCTGCTCAGTACCAAAGACCCAGTCTCAGCAATTTTAAGTGTAAGATTTCTACAAATCTCTCAATTGGTAGAATTGGTAAGAATTCTACCAATTCATGTAGTAGGACGTGTGTAGTGCTATTTGGACATAGTGAGCACATGGGAGCATCCAAAATTCTCTACTCAAGAAGGAAACCTCAAGAGCTGCTTTGGGCAAAACAAAAGAAAATTCCAGAGGCTTGGCAAAACCAAATACGTGTACAGAGAGGTGAGCCCAAACCAAACAACCAGGGACCATGAGCGCCGATACAAAGGATATGTACCTCATCACAGTTATTCCCAAAGAGAGATTTTCCTGTTCCTATTTAAGGTCAGTATGCACACAAAAACAAACTGACAGATGTAACCGATTACAACAAACACAAGGGAAGGGTGTGGGCAGCTACCAAAAGCCAAGAAGTGTAGTACGTCACAAGCAAATGTACAGCCTGGTGGGCTCACAGTGCTCTTCCAAGCAGAGGTAAAACCTTTCCTGCACAGAGACAATGGTAATCTTGGACCATTTCTTAATGTTAGTCAATGAATTTGGCATTGCATGAAACACTAGTGAAGCTCCTGCTCCCACAGGCTGAACTCCTAAGTCTTGTGACACGTTTAGAAGGTCAATACAATACAGCACAGATTGGTTATTTATCCAGAATTCCATGACTAGCTTGGAGCAAAGCTAAATGCAGAGCTGAATCCAACAAAATTCTTGACTGACTGCAAACTTGGCCCAACTGTCTTTGTTATGCAGATTTTAATCACAGTAGTGCAAAATGGTTCCATTCAGACGGAAATGCTTAACAGCACTGTCCTGGGGATGGGGGGAAGTAGGAGGTGAGGCATCGTGGGCACATCAGGCAGAGGACAAATCTGGACTCTGCATCCCTGGGCAAACTCTCTGATCATCAGATCTTCATATAACAGCTGTGACCTCCTCCTCAGGCTTCTTCTCAAGGACAAATGGCTAGGTGGACAGGATTTGTACACTAAACACAGAAAAGGAATTTTGAATTCTTGTTTCTTCTGGCAAGTGCTTTCCATTACCATTTTTTGCCACTTCTTGTCTTATTTTAAGCTAAGTCATTCTTATTCTCCACAAGGAAGAGCCCTAAGAAATGCCAAAGAGCATTTGAACCCCAAGAAGTGCATAGGCTGGTAATAACCACATTATCCTTCCTTTGTAGCATCAGTTGGTGCAAGGCAAAGCAGGTCAAAGGGCAAGGATTTTTCTACCTCCTTCTTGGACTACTGCTCTGTAGAAGGGACCATCTTCCACTGCCAGGGAGGGAGGGAGGGAGATGAAGAAAAGACCCAGTCCTATACATTGCTGCAAAGCTCCTGCTCAGTACAGGACACAGCAGAGGTTGTTCTTCAAGATGTTTGGCCTCTGTAGGTGTTTTATTTTCAATTATTTTCATCAATGTTGAAACTGAAAGTCTGGTGTATTTACTTGTGTTTTGTGACTAGTTTAAGCTTATTTAATTCTTGTATTCTTTGCAAATTCCCTCTGCACAGATTTTCTGATGCCTAATGACATAGTACTGCAGTCAGAGCACTCAGAGGAAATGGTCCTTTTCTCTTCTACTAACCTACTTCGATGAAACTTCAAGAACATTATCTTCAACACCCCTGTGTCTGTCAGGTATGGGAGGAGTTGGTAAAGGATCAAAGACACAGACAGGTAGACTCAGGCAGAGGCTACTCTGCATGTCCCTGAAAGGACTACAAGAGAGCAGGACATGTCCCTGTAAAGAAAAGCATTTTACAAAAACCGCTTCTCCTATCTCTGTTTCTCTCTCTCTGTGTCTTCAAAATCAGTTGCAACAAAGGCACTCACTATTGCCCATGAGGTTTCTCATAATCAGGTTTCTGTCTCTGGAAGGCATCACTTTTCCACAGAGTACTGGATGAAATCCAAAGCACAAATTATGAGATCCATATGAGGGAAACAGATGTTTCCAGGCAATGTTTACGGGGAACAGCAAACCTTTGGGGAGACATTGAATTACATTTTCTTTAAAGCAAATATTTAAACTGTACAATAAATATCCAAAATGTAAAGTGTTAAGAATAGGGAGATAGACACAAAGGTGTATGTATCTTTGTAAAAAAAAGAGAAACAAAAAAAAAAAGAAGGGAGATTAAAAAGTGCTTAGTGCATTTTAGTGACTCAATACATTGGACATGCGGAGCTCAGGAAGAGCTCAAGAAGGTCCTTTGGTCAGCGAGACTGCAGTGGGAACCACAGAGTCTTCAGCCATCCTGCACAAGGCTGCCCCAAGCCCTCAGCTGATCATACAGACCTCACACCACCTCATCCCTTCAGTCACTGAGCAGTGATTCCAAGGCCAGAAGGGAAGGAACCTCTTAGAAGCAGAGCAGCTTATTACCATTCCAGGGAAAGATTTCTTTCTTTGTAGCGCTGGTTTGGTGCAATCACAAGCTACCTCTCAGGCAGCCTTTGAAAAACCATCAGGCAGGGTATATGACCTCTATTAGAATGGCTTTTTTTCTTGCAGTGCAAAGCCTGAGGATAGGAACTGAGCCAAGTGAAAGAAACAGAGTTCCCTGGACTGTTTTGTAGTTCCCATTATTCCTTTCATTGTTTGAAATCAAACTCTACATCAGCATTTTCTGCCAGGGAAGAAATTAACTGCATGGGAAGAACATCCAGCTTCGGAAACACAGTCAACATTTGCCAGCTGAGTAGCAGATGGATGGCACCCATTTGCACAGCAGCCCTGTAGGCTCATTTGAGAGGTCATGTTGGCTTATGAGGCCATTTCTGCCTTGGAGAACTAACTCTTGGATGTAGATATTGGGCCTGCACTTCAAATCATGTATTCATCATTCTGCACACAAAACGATCATGAGAAGCACTGGCACAGCTTAATGGAAGCAAAGCTTTGAAATGTTGCACTTGAGTCTTCATTTTGTACACTATTAAATGAATGCTACTGTACTGGCCTTAGTCTCCTCCTAAGCCTTCTCATATGACAATAGATGTCATTGCAGACTTGGTTAATTTCACAAATGATAGAGAAGAAATCACTCAGAAATTATCAACTTTTCTGCTCCACATACTGGAAAATATCTGTGTAATATGGGCATTGGAAAGGGACTCAAAACTGTCAGCTGACTACACAGGACACTCTCTAGTCCATCCAGCCTTAGAAGCCCAAAAGCAGGGCTGGTCATGCTGGATCTCTTGTACAACTATTTCAGTGTCTTGCTACTGCAGCTGTGTCCAACCCAGGCATAACAGAGTGAAAACACAACCTGGATAAAATGCTGACAGTCATGCCTATGCTGAGTGGTTCTTAAATAAAGTGAGGGCATGACAGACCTTCAAAGTGGTTTGATTTTTTTCCAGAGTCAAAATGCTTCTTTCAGTAATTAGTGTGCTCCAAAATCATTCATAGCTGCTGCAAAATGAAAGTGCAGAGGTGTTTATGGCATCTCAGACTAGTTAATAGGTCAGTGTGTTGGGTAATGTATTGCATGTTAGTAAGTCGACTGCCAAAAATCAGGCAAATCAGGTCAATCAGAAATGATTCAGAATTCAAACAACCTGATACTGTCAGAGACTATGGTAAAAATCTTTCACAGAATAAGTACTTCTCTCTTCTATAAGTCCAGGTCAGAAGTCTTATTGCCAAGTATCTGCAATGGAGCAGGATCCTTCTTGATAGCGTTTCTAGCATTATTTCATGCTATTAAAACTCATCTAGTATATGGTCTTTCTACTCTGGTTAAGGAGAGCTTCACCTGTGCCTGTTGATGTCTTGATGGTGAAATATTCTGATACTTCCAGAGTGAGCACATTCTTCACAAGCAGTTTTTATAACTACTGTGGCTTGAGTCTTAGCTGACACAGGCAGGTAGTACCTGCTAATCTGTACAGAGAGCTGTAAATGAAAGGGCAATATAAGGCATGGGGGAAATTGAAATTATTTTGTAATGTACTATTTAACTGTACAAAGCAGCTATGTTTAGGGTATTGAAGGCTAGAAGTATTTTCAAAAGAATGTACAAATTCTGCTGATCTGTTTGACAGTTTCTGAAAGAGGAAGATGTAACCCAGTGCCTTTTCACTTGCCTTCTTCACCCACCACTGCTCCATCTGCCTTTACACACAGCATTAGGAAGCAATCAATCTGTTCCTAGCACTACAAAAGCAAATAACCTTTACCCTACCCACACAGAAGTCACCTGTTAACTTAGACTCCTATGTCTTTCCATTCCTTACTGGTATGCTCTCCTTAACCCTCTGATTCAGCCCTACTTGGATGCCAGCATTCCTACACCCCTTCCTCTGCTTCACTTCACTATTCTCTAGAGTGCCACCAATCTGCTTTTAAAATTATTCAAAGGGATTAGCTTCAGATCTCCAGGCCTAGATTCTTATCTGGGCACCGTCTCAAGGGAGTGCTGTGAAATTTAATTTATCCATCACACCTGCAAAGCTGCAGCACACAGACACAGAGTCCACTAAAACTTCTGGGCTAGGATTGCATTTTGTATTCTTGTAGAAATCAGCTGCCAAGGAAGCTGCTGTAAATCCATGCTATCCCAGTAAATACTGTGCTTCCTAGTAAGCATTATTTATCCAACTGATGAAGAATGATAATAAAATTAAAACTTTATATGGTTGTTTTGGTAATTATTTTTTGAGAGCATGATTTTATTTTTTAGTTTGTGCATGTTAGGGATTCTCTTTAACTTAAAAAAAATTCCAATTTTCATAGGGAACTTCTAGTCTTGGATGCAGAGACCACCTTAAAAGTATAAATCAAAACATCTGAGATTCAATTAATGTCATCAACACAACACGGTATCCTTTGCATTGAGGACTAGAAAAGGATAAATTTTGGATAAATTCACTCTAACTGGTAGTTTTGAGAACAGTAAAAAATATGAAACATTCTTCTCCTTGGCTCCCTGTTATGTTTGGGGGGGGGAGGGAGGCTTTCAGTGAGGTCCAACAGCAACAAGTGGGCTAAGGCAAAGCAAACAAAAGTCCACTGAACAAAAATGAACTGCAGAGTCATTAACTGAGAAACAAATACAAAGGTGTGGGAAGAAATGTGCTATTGCTGGAGTGGAACTGGAAGCTAGGGTGGGAGATGGAGTTAACCAGCTGCCATTCAAAAGTGGGCATCACCCTTTTTTCCATTTTTCCACCATCAGCAAGTCTTACTTTAGAACAAGTTTGGCTTTCATGCACCAAGTGAGGTCAGAAAGGACACGTGCGAGTTCAGGCGTAGTTCATGCCCAGGGTCTGCTCACCGGCACCTCAGAGCACCAGGACAAACTGCTCTAAAAGCGACTTGCAGCAATGCAAAGCTTGCAGAGAGCTGGAAACAGCTTCCCTCTCAGAGGCTCACACACAGGCAGGGACACGCTAGCGAGCTGGGGAGCGGCTCTCGGGTTAGAGCCGGGAGCCCATTGCTGACAGCCACCCTGAGGCTCTGCTCTGCTCCTGTCTCCCCAGGCGCTGCCTACAAAGGTTTTGTTTTCTGTTCTCGGAGAAAATGACTCCTGCTAGACTGCTGTAAACCTATCCTGCTCAAGGACATTTTGTTTGTGTTAATCCTGTAGATTAAGCACACTGCTTTTCAGTTGCGGCTTTGCGGCTATTGTTACCAGTAAACCCCTTACAAGGCTTGTGGGCCAACGCACTTTAACTTCAAGGCTGTCACTGAGATAGCTTGAACAAGGAAGAGCCCCCAAGAATCATGAGAACTGACTCACACCAAATACTCTAAGTTTTAAAAAAAGTAGTTTGGAAGAGAATTGCCTCCTGCGATCTCTGGATGGAAGGGTCTCAGCTGTTACTGGCAATAAGAGACCCCAAAGCTGACGAATGCATGCTTGTGCAAGTACAATGACCCGGTATACACTGCAAGAGCAGCTCAGCAGGAGCTGGAGCCTCCAGGGACTCTGAGCCAAGTCTGTTGCTTGGGCTCAAGCCCACAGAGCAGTCCAAACCGGGTGGTCAAACCGGTTGAGATAGAAAAAACCAGGATTTCCAATAGCATGCGGAGGCACTCTTGCACAATCTGCCTTCCTGCATTTGGCTTAGTCACAATAGATTTTGGCTCAGCTTGCAAGTGTACATTAAGTCATCACTCAAGCACCAGGCATTTGTTGGCTTACTGTTAATTGTGAATGGTGTTACCTGTAAAACATTCACAGAAAGTTCCAGGTGGGTAGAAAAGCATAAATAACTATGTATTAAAGGCTTATTTTATTTTTACAAATATACAGGAAATTAAGAGCAGCTGGACCATAAAATACTTCTTTGTATACTGTTTTTTTAATATGAGCTCCATCAAATCCCTGGACTTCTCTGGTAGTGAGGCTTTGCTGAACAAAGAACTGACTTTTCAGTGGTGTTTGCTTGGAATCAAAGCTAGCTAAAGCATTCAACAGGATTTTTGAAGGCTTTGCTCATTTTGCTTTTCTTAGACAGGTAATTCACTTTACAAATTCCATGTTATATTTTCAAAAGAGCAATAAATCATGCAACTGATGCATGCAGGAACTTGATTTTTTATCCTTTTTGTCTATCCTGTAGCTTGGACTTTTGTTGAGCAAGATGCAGAAGGGTCTCACTTTAAATACAGTTAGTCTCAGGCTAACAAATAGAACCTGAAAGTTCTCTTAGCTCAGAACCTCACATTTACTAATCTCAGTGGAACTGTATCTTTAACACATCAGAGCACTCTGCCAGCTGGATTTGCATGTTTCTGTGCAGAGTTTGCACCTTTAGCAAACACTGCACAGAAACATGCAAAATGAGCAAGCCTTGTGTCTTGTACAAAGGGGCTTGCTCGCAGTTATGGTACTGGGGCATTTGCAGTTTCAGCAAGATCACATTGTGCACTTGAAGAGAACTTCCTTTGTCTGTGTGCTTTAGATTAAAGAGTGTCCTGCAAATATTTCTGGACTTTAAGAGACAAAAGTCTATGTTTCTCTCACAGAAAAAAACAAACTTCACCTAAGGACTTAATAGTACAGCTGCCATTCCAGGATCTCCAAACCAAGATCTGGCCACACTCCAAAAATTTGGGAGAAAAAAAAGAAGTTTGGATGCCATAAACCCAAGGATGTTTTGGATTGTGCTAATATTTCCCAGCAGAAAGTGGCCAGGTTTGGCTCCTAGTGACTAATGAAGCTGTCATACACCAGTCCTTCCTGCTGTTTAATAATGCTTTCAAAAAAGCCCTTTATGGAGATGAATAGTATGGTAGTACTGCAGCTGAGAGACTGGCATGCTGTCAAAGAAAATAGAGGCTAGTTTACTATGCATGACATTATTTTTCATTATACTTCACAAAGACTTGTTATTAACTGAAAATAAATTCATCATTAGGGAATAGATATTATTTAATACATAGTTCAGTATATTTTTGAGACTTGATTCCAATAGATTTCATTGTAGCAGAAAAATTACCTGTTACTCTGAATGTTGATACAACCTTCACTGGTTTTAGATCCTGATTTTCAGGGGATAATATCAGTCCTACCATAAAAATTAATTGCAATGGAAATGCAGTTCATTTCAAAGTTTCCACTTTCTCCTCAGAAACATACACATGCACACACAAGCTGTATATCACATAATAAAGGTGGCCAAGTCAGTGGTGTAAATAACACTGACGTGACAGTTCCTACATTCAGATCCAGATCTCAGCTTCTGCTCTGTTGGTGGAGTGATATAATCAAGTCACACCTGTGATTTTTATACTCCTTAATTGACCTGTCAGTAACCTCAGGTAATTATGGGGCACAGCAATACTGCTGTGTAGAACACTCATCTGAAACGTGAGTCCCAACCTGCAAAACCCTACACAAATACACAAGATTTCTACCTCAGTACTTTGTACAGGACTGTCTCAGGCAATTTCACCTATTTATGGCCTCATGGGGGCCTTTGGCAGCAGAGCTGAGAAGGTGTGAAACACCTCTACACCCTGTGGCTCTTGCTGTGAAGCATCAGGGAAAATCAAATGCTCTCCCTAGCCATGAAAGCACTCTTCACCACATGCTTCTTTCAGATGTAAAGCAGGGAGACAAGAGACTGACATATCTTATCAAGTCTCCACACAGAGCTCCATCAGCATGGGCCAGATGAGTCCAAACTGATTTGCGGTTTGTTTGAACGCAGTTGGCTTTCAGAAGCTGCAATCAGAGATCACAAGTCTTATCTGGGCAGAGAAGTTTAGATAAAGAGTGCAATCAGCTTGCTAATACAGCACCTTGGGTTTGCACAAAATTTACTTTTAACCATTTTGAACATTTGCAAGTATCAGAGGAGGTGCTGGGTAGATCCAGCTTGTCCTTTATTCCGTGATGGAGGAAAACACCTCTGATAACTTTCAATCGGTGTAACTCATGCATTTGGAGAATTCATTATGGAGCAATACAGAGAATAAACCTATCCTGCACAAAGCTTCACTAGACAACCTTTTTTATTATGCATTCCCTTGTTCTTATTGAAAAGTGCAGAGTTGAAGGACTTGAAGTCAGTTAGAAGGCCCATTATTCACTTGCAACATACTCATTCTGTCACTGCCATTTTTAAACTGGCTTTGAGGTCCCAGTGTCAGATACCAGACAGCTGTATGTATTTGGAGTTACACAGGCAGATAAATTCAGCTTGGCATCTTCATACTTCTTTTGATGATGAAACCAGCAAGTTGCAGAGGAATAGCAGGAGAATTGAAATCAGTCAGTTACTTCTGTGAAGCATCTTTCCAGCAACTTCAGTCAAAGTTTCTGGCTTCCATCAACTGGCAAATGGCAATTTAGATAGTGGTAATTTAAACGACCCGGCCAAGCATTCTAAAAACTGTAGAGTGCTCACACTAGAACTAGCACATTAAAAAAGCCTTCAAAGGCTACACCACTTCTTCCAATAAGCAGAAACCTAAACCCAGGTGTAAGGGATCTCTGAACCTGTTAGAAAGGGGCAGGTCTGTGTTTTCTTTTCTTCTTTATAGCGACCTTCAACCAAAACACAGGGCAATTTTGCAACTTCCAGCATGTGCTATAGTCTTTATGATTCACAAAAGCCCAGAAAACAGAAAAATACAGATGTATTGCTTATTCTAAGAAGGCAAAATGCATTGTGCATTAGGGAAAACATTGGCAGAAGTAGCATTTTTAATCAAGAGGGCACTTGAGCAGTTCTGTAACTGGGTAATCCACACAGTAGATCATAAAAATCAGTGAGAACCAGTAACAGCAAACACCAAGAGCCACCCAACGGAATCTAGATATTATTCACCACTATTCCTGCACTACAGTCCAGTAAGCCCAGTTTATGTTATAATACAACTATTCCCCAACATTATATATTGTTTAAACAACATCTTCATTAGAAAAACCACCCCGTTTTATGGAATTCTCACATCCCATTTGCACATCTCTATTCATGATCCCTGTACATCGTTTGGGCAACCAGAATCATGTCTTGCACAGATAAGCAATATTTGGAAGGCACCCGTATATATTCAATTGTTTCTAATATAACTAACATCTGGAAACACACAGTGGAGTCAGTTCAACAGAGACCACCAGCAAGTGCTGCCCACCAGAATTTCAGGGCTGTTGACACAATGATCTCAGCCCCTGTACACTGAACAGGCTTTGTGGGCACTGCCAAACACCACATTTCCCTGGATAAGCACCCTTACCCGGGTACTAGCACCAGGTCACCCAGTGCAATGACTTCTGCCACTGCTGTTGGAGGTGGTGCCTTTGGTCTGAAAACAGCCCTTTGATTGCTGGAGGTTGTGACCCACAGGTCTTTAGGACACTGATCTATGTTCTGTTCTTGCTGAATTTCAATTTCAATAGTATGATTTAAAGGGAAAATTTTATGTTAGCAGCATCACAACTGTTTGAAATGCCCATGCAATATTCTGATGTGCTACAGAAAAGTCTGTTCGGTAACAAACCTTCACAGTAGGTGCAGCCATTTATTTTTATCTGTTTTCTCTTATAGCTGTCACACCCAACTGATATAAAAATATTTGAATTTCATCTAGGGAAAGCACACTGAGGAATCACGGCACTACACATGTTTTAATGGGATAGTCAGCCTGGAAAACATAATGAATAAAAGAAAATTTCTTCTAGTGAAGCTGGGCTGGGATACTTGAAACAAGATCCATGAACTTTAGAGCATTTGCATTTTAAAGGCTCTAAGAATTCCACTAGTAGTTGTGCAAGCACAATATTTTTTTCACAATTTCCTAAGAGCCACACAACATGGTATCAACAACTTAACAACCATATGCAGTCTTGATGGTGAGTTGAAGAAAATAAAAAAACAACCCAAGGTAGATTTTGACCAGCATCTCTGCATGAACAGCCACAAGAAATCAAGAAGCAAGGAAATCTTTAATCTGGACTTCTGTCTCAAACTCACTGCCACCACTGCTGTCAGTTACTCTCCTGAGGATAAATGCCCAAGAATTCCACCCGACCTACTCCCCTACTTGTCTCACAAGGTATTGGAGCTGGTAGCAGAAGCATCACACATTTCACTGTGAGGTTTCCAAGGATTTTGAACTGTAAATTTGAAGACTAGAGAACTCAGATTCATGCAGGAGCAAGACTGAAGCACTGAGAGGTTTCAGCTTGTGTTACTAAGGAAGTTTTTCATAGGCATGTTTAAGGTATCTACAGTCTTGGCCTCATTTCATACAGAGACCAAATTTTTGAAACTTTCAGGTAAAATTTTCCCTAAGTTGTTTTTCAGTTCCTCCAGGAGCTTGATAAAATGGAAAGAAGCACTGAAAAAAAAAAATTGAATTTCAACTTCACATTTGAGCCAGTTTGGGCAGAATTACAAGGAGCAACAAGAAGTCACCACCCCTCTCCTACCCAAGATTGGGTTATGTTATCTTTCAGTCTCTCATCAAATGAATATGCTATTAGCAAGGGTGGCCTGGTAAAGTGCTATTAGAAAGATGAAACCTGGCCCCAGCCCACGCCAAACCCACATTTAATAGGAGGCCATGGACTGTGCCTTTAGGTGGCACCAATTGGTAGTGCAGAGCGGAAGCCCACGCTCCAGAGAGTCACGTTGCACCCCCAAGGGTGGCTCTTGCAGTGTAGGGTGAGGATGTGCACAGCCAGTGCTCAGTGGAGCAGCCATATGCCCTTTCCACTAAGAGGATGCTTGTTATGTTTTCCTAGAAGATCATTGCTTTCAACTTTAGACCTCCCTAATCCCCTGACAGATGCTTTAACCACAAATTTGCTTTCATGCCTCAAGACATGCAAGTGACCACCAAATTCAGTTTCATCCCCAGAGTTTACATTATGGGCTGTTTGCCCATGTTGGAAAGAGTGCCTGACATCAGGATTAAATCAACTTCAAGACTTCAGTAGCTGGCAAGTCAGCTGTGTTTCCCTTCTCCACAGTTTTTCAGATGTAGCTGAAATCCCTCCCTCTTTCCCCTAGGAATCGTATCCTGCCCACAGGTATGCTTGCAAGGTGTCTACGTTTTAAACCTTGAGCACCACTTAGTTTCTTTATTGAGATAGTTCCTCATTTCCAAAGGAAAGAACTGTGTTCCTACTGAAGAGCCACAGGGCTAACACCATTGTTTCACTGACTGCAGGTGCCACACAACTAAAGGTTACAACAGCACTGAACACCACCCTACACATCACACTTAGAGAAGAGCAGTAAATGGATAAAAGTGCAAGCATCAAAGAGCTGATAAAAGAATAAACACTGAGCATCACATGGTTTCTATCCAGTGATCCAAGATTACCTAAAGCAATGGTTTACTCAGGTACAGACCTAAGAATGCAGCTGTTATGCTGCAGATCTGGAGATAAACTGGATTCACATATAACTTTCCAAAGGTTACCAGCCCAGGGGATAATGCAACTTCAGTACAAAAGAATTTAGTTAGATTTAGAGAAAAACATATAAGCTAGATGGATTGGGATGTGGAAATATGTTTTGCAAATAAGTCATAATTTATTCACTTAGAAGACTTGTTCACGTTTGTGAGTGAAAATAAAAATAGGAAGACTGCTTTTTTAAGGAAGATATTTGCTTGGGAAGAAATTTTGTAATCAGGATTAGCCACTTAACACCCATAAACTGAAGGACTGATTCCAAAAGAACATCAATCTCAAAATGGCTAACTTCAGAGTATTGAGCCTTTCTAAAATATATCTCCTCATGACACATTGTCTAGACATATCAAAGCATTAAACTGCTCTAATTAGCCTAATTATCCTTAGGCACCTCCTAACTTCACATGGGTTCTTCAAACAGGGAAGTTCAACCCAGAATGCTGGCACATGAAATATGTTCCTGAACAGAGTGCTCAATGCCACTGTGGGCATTAACATTAACTACCATCACTGACTAAAAAAAACTGACTTCTCTCAGGGGTGGCTGAGGATGTTCAGCCTCTCAGAGTAGACCAAAGACTTCAGCAAGACACTAAGTCCAATGTTACCCAGAAAACACCTCATTAGATATGCTCTTAAGCTTAAATCCCCAGGTTGACAAAACGACAGGGACAAAGATGAAAATCCAGAAGGGCCTATTCATCACTGCACAGAGCCTTATTGCAGATTAAAGTCTGTGGGAATATTCAGTTGTATTGAAACAGCCATTCCTCCATACAAACACATCAACCCCTCACAAGTGTTTTGATTGCAAACTACTGCATAATGTCTTCTCTACAGCAGATAATTTTTATATTTGTTCCCAAAAAATCCTTTCTGGCTCTATACAAACTAAATCATCCACTAAGAGCAGTTACTTGAATCACTGTAGAGAGCTGTAAGAAATGGGTCTGGGGAAAAGCAAATGCTGTCTGCCATATTATCTCCTTTTTCAGTGGAGCTGACAGGACAGCTGTCTGTTATTACAGTGCACACCAGGAAATGTTTAGCTGCCAAAACGGTCCAGAGCCAGCAAGGGATTAGCAGACAAACAGAATTCATGCACCTGGAAGTCATGCAGCTAGATATGCCATCTTTGTAAGGTATACTTCAATCTCATTTGCAAAGAAACAAGAACAAACAGAAATGACTTAATGTCATCATAATTATGATAAATCTAAGAATTACTATACAATTTTGTGACTAGATTAAGCGGCAGTAGTTTTCATTTAACTGCAGTAATCTGTTGAAGGACTTATGTAACTGTCATAAATATAATGCTCTCTATTTTATGTTTAAGCTGTTCCTTATTAATGCAGCATTAACACCATGTTAAGTGACCCAGAACCCTGATGGCTCTAGAGAAGAATAATGCAGATGGTGCACAGGACTTAATGTAACCTGTGTAATACAAAACTTTCATTTCCTTCACCAATTTCTTTTTAACAGCAGAAGTTCTGCTACACAGTTCTTTCCTCCTCTCACCACTGCATTTGTCCTTCACAGGCATGCTCTCACAAGCTGCTGGATCTATGTGTGCTGGGTTCAGTGGCCTAGTGCCACCTCCATGTGCCCAGGCTGTGTGGGAAAGACTGGGCAGCAGCTGAGCTGTGCTCTAAGCAACTCCTTCACTGCATCTCCGTGGACCCTCATGCTCACTACCACCAGTTTTAAGTGGAATAAACTTGTGTCTTTACCTCCACAAAAACAGCAGCAGCAATACTGGCAGGCTAAAGTGTCTTTACTGACATCAAGATAGAGGACACATATCCAGCCCAGTGTCAATGAACTTCTAACAAAGCTGCTGCATAGTCAGCTGAGAAATATTATACCAGCCTCAGTGTGCACTGGGGGTCAGACAGCTCAGAACAGTTCAGATGGGGACTTTTCCTTATAATTATGCACATACTTACCATGCCAACATAAACAAGTTAGTAAAAGCCACTGAAATATTTAAGTCAATGAATCAATTCTGCCCTTGTTTTAGAAATACATTCTCAGCCCCTAAGCTGAGATAGAAGTGAGAAATGCCTTAAGAAGTTTCAGGAATCAAAATTCAGAAGAGCCGTCACACTCTAGGAAACAGTAGCAGAGAATGGCTGGAGAGCACCAGAGCTATCCCAATTGTGGCTGGCAAGTGGTATTTGAAAATGAGCCACCACCAACCTGTCAAGGTAGTAGCTAAATCATCAGTATTGAGATTATGCATTGCAGAATCTCCTGTAGGAGTAAGCACAGTGCATTTCAAAAAAGTACAAGCTTTTTCTAACAAAGGCTATCAATGTCTTCGGTCACTGACTCGCACATCAGAAGCAAAAACCAGACTGATGGATCTACCATAATTGTTTACTGGATTGTTTTGAGAACAGTGTCTGTGCAATCACAGTAATAGCTCAAGGTTTGGAAATGTAAGTTAACAAACAATTCTTGCCTCTTTTTCTGTAAGTATAAGTTCGCTGCAAAGGTTTTCCTGTATTTGCATAATTTCAAGCTTACTGTTATAAACTAAGAACTGTATCTACTGGATCCAATTGCTCACTGCACTACTGAAAAGCTGAGGTTAGAGATAAAGGTCTGTACTTTTCCATATTCTGCCATCTGCTCTCTCAACCTCTTCTTAATCCATAACATGAAAGATACCCCATCTGCTCCTACATATTTTACGTGATAGTTGAAAAGAGAAATCTGCCAGAGGACACCGTTCTGGAGTTGCATGGATCAGCTAGCTCAGAGGGAACTAACTCCCTGCTATGGGGGCAGGAGACCTTGAGGTCATATGTACAGAGGGAGCAACAGCAGTGGAGAGCTGCAGCCGACTGAAAGAGTGTTCACATCTATTAACCTTCCCTGGAAACTCAAACAAGTAAAATGAGTGGTAGCAATTCACAAACTTCATCAGTCCCATGAGGATGTTACAAGCAGCTTCTTCTCTTCATGAATCCCCAGTGTTCAATTTGTTTCCAGTTTTCTTGCCCAGACAAAATATTGAAAAAAACAGAAAACTCGAGTCTAAAAATAACTTCCCCAGTTCCTTAATTCTACTAAGCAGTCTCCCAACTGCAACTTCCTCGTCCTTATGTAGTAGCATGACTAATGCATATGCACTCTAATCTTCACAGATAAAACAAAAAAAAAAACCCTAGTTTTATTCCTAAATCAAACTTAGTTTCAATGTAGCATAGTTGCAATAAACAACTTTCTCAAGGTGTCCATTGCTCTGCTCTTTAAAACCGGAAATGACCACGAATTGGTGAAAATATTTGCCTGAATGTTTGATGTAAGCGAATTTTTTTCCTAGCAAAATAATACTAAAAAGTCAAAGTAGATTACTATTCTGGATGTAGATCATGTAACAACATCACTGTATCAGTTTTTCTTGTCACCATTTTCCAAGTTTAATCACAAGCCATACCATTAATCAGTAGATAAATGCCCTCACACATGTAGGCTTTTGGTGGTGATTTCTGCCCTGCCCCTCTCCCTTGGTTTCACTTTGTAAAGTCTCTCTCTGGAAACCTTGTGGAAGCAGAAGACTGACAGAAAGTCAGCAGAAATCAGCTCAGTGATTATAGAGTGCAGATCTGCCCACTATTGTTCAATTCATTTTTCCATTTCCAGCAATCAGCCTCCTGCATGATGCCTTAAGGAAAGAGCTACAGACTGCATCAGTCACTCTGTTTGCATACAGAGTGCTGATGAAGTAAAGATTTACCTCTCCTGAACCCATCACTCCTCTGCACTATTCTGATATAGAAATAAACTGGAGAAGAAACGCCCTCTGTGACAAAAAAAAAGTGATACATAGGATTCTTTGCTAAGCAGTAAATCTGATGGTAAATAAAAGATCACCTTTCTCAAATTATTCATGAAACAAAACACAGAAATAGTCATAAAAGTAGGCATGAAATACAAGCCTTTTAACATTCCAGGACAAAAACATGGCTCCATGTCTTGTTGCCTCACAAACATTACCTGCATTTCCTGAGGAACCCTGACTATTCTAAAATGTTGTCAAGTGAATACATAGGGGGTGGTACATAGACAGGCATCTGTAGCACTCTCTGTGCAAATGGGGGACTCTAATTTCAACCTGCACTATACATACAGGGTTTGAACTTCAGTTTCCAGACATTTAGTCTAGCTTGTAAAATGAAATTGGAAAACTGGGGTATTAACAGCAGTCCAGAAGAAGCAAAAGTGGCCCCAGGGGGAAAAAAAGTAATCTACAAAGGGAAGCCATTATCCACAAGAAAAACATGTAGGCACAGAACAGGCCACAGCTGCCTTGAATTTTGGAGAAACAGGAGGTCTTTGCATTATTTACATACACACACCCCACACCCCCCCTTATCTTCTTTTATTGTTTCTGTGGCCATGAAATGCCTTGGTCTGGATTTTTGAGGACTCTCAGCATGCATCCAATCAGGGAGAGGCATGCAAGGCAGCCTACAGTAACTTCACTTGGGTACTGGCAGCTGATAAACAACCACAACTCAACATCCCAACAGCACAAACACCTGAGCCACTGTACCTGAAGCTACAGTGCCACCCAAGAGCCCTTGTCACTGTGTGGTGGGGTGGGCACCCCAAGGGACTGACACCAGGACCAAAACCTCCATGTACTCAGCCACTTACTGCTGATTCCTGAGCTAGTAATCCTTGTCTCCCCTCTCACATTCTGCTTTTGCAATTGAATCTACAGTGGATGCTGGCCCCCTCCTAAAACTGCTGAAAATCAAAATCTTTAGTCCTGAAGCTGCTTGGAGAGAATATCATAGCAACTGCAATCCTGGATGTCCATCCAACACCCTAACTCGCTTCATGCTGCTAGGCAGGAAACATCTGTTTCTCTTTGCTCAAGCAAGTTTTCCTTATAAAGTGGTCCTGAATGTACAATTCTGGGTCAGTTTGGACATATATTAGCTGATGAGATATTTTTACTCTATTATATAAGTTGGAAGTGAATTATACTGGAATAGCTTCAGGAGGTCCACCTAGAAATGGTGGAACACACATGGAAGCAATTTATTTCAAAAATAGGAGAGGCTGAGTAAATTTACACAGTTCATAGGGGTTTTGTTTTTTTTGAAAGGCCTTTTTCTGCACTATTCCCAAGTAGGCATTTACCTAAAAATTACTTGGTAGACAGATGCACACTGTGCTTGAGAGTACATCTACTGATGTTTTGGTATTGGAGTTTAATTTACTTTTCTCCCCAGTGGTGAATTTTCATATGTCAGGAGAAAGAAAGCCTTTTTCTTCAAGCAGAGTGATTCACACAGATCCACAGACAGTAGGTGACAAGTTGCACTAGATATCCCTATGAATTTTCCCTATGCTTATAGTTAAGACTAATATATAATCACTACCTTTTTGTAATATTGGCAATATTCACTAGGTAAAGTTTCAAATAGTATAAAACTAGACTGTTGAAGCATAGTTCGAAAAGTAATTTTTAAGACTTTAAAGTAGCTAGTCTTTTAAAATAATCAAATAAAAGGGAATTATAATTAAATTATGCCATGACCTAAATTTTTTGCATATCTATAAAATGAAATTTCTATTTTTTTGCACCAAATTATACACATAAATTACTAAGTTATGTTTAAATTACCTAGAACTGAAAGTATTTTTTCATACATTTACTTCATAGAACACACCCATTCAGGAAAGGGTTTATTCCTTTTCCTTTATCTGTTACAGTACCCCAAAGCAGCAAGCTCACAGACAGCAATTAAGACATACTAGATTATGTTCCCAGCTACTGCAGGGAAAAAAAACCAACCCATGTGAAAGTTAAAAAGATGCCATCCTATAACCAGATAGTACATAATCCTTTTATCCCTCAAATAATAGAGGGTAAGGCACCTGCCCACAATGCTAGTCAGACCATTTCTGGATCAATTTTAAAAATCAGGTAATTGCTATCATTTCCAGAAATGCTTAAGCTTATACAAGCATGGTTCCTGGAAGACCTTCCAGTACAAAAAGGTACCAATGAATCTGTGTAATAAGTATCAGGAGTCCCATACCAATTTTGTGTTCTGTTGTGAAAAGACAACAAAATTGCACAGTCACAAGCCACTGAGAAGAAAGGGATCTGCATAAAAGATTCCTTTCTAAGGCCATAGAAGTCCACATATAGAAAATTTGTAATAATAATTTAAAGTCAATAGAAGTATTTAAGATAAATTACATGTACAAACATACACTTTATCTTACTGTTTTCCAAAGCAGACAAGCCAATGCACAGAGCTATTAAGAGGAGAAAAAGAGATGACAAGGCAAAAGACTTTGGTGTATTTTAAGAGGAAAAAAACACCCCATCTTCTCTTATCAGAATTTCTCACTAAACTCACTGCACTTCTCTGTCAGGGTTTATAGTAGAATCAGCAGTCAGATGATCCTGTTGTGATATTTTAACTTATGTCCACCTTCATCCTTTCAGTGCCATGAAAACTGAGTATATCAAACACCTTTCAGTTAATACAAAAAAAAAGGGGCAAGCAGGTCTTCAATGCACCTTCTGATTTCTTCTGAGTGTTTACATCTGTGGCTGAGAATGGCATATCAATTTTCCCCAAAACCGTCCATGGTAACTCTTCATTTTAGTTTTCCACCTCAAACCATTTCTCAGGGCATGCTTCCTTTGCAGTTAACACCAACAACCAAACATGCTCTGCATTTTTTTTGTTGTTCATAACAAGGACAGAAGAGAGTCAGAACTGAAATAACAAAGGTATACAGTTAATTCTCCCTGTGTCAGACGAGTGAAGCACCATTGCTCTTTGTGGTTCTCCCACTTCCCAGCCCCAAGGCAGCCAGCACCTTTGTGCACACTTGTAGTTTTGTCAGTTCCGCTGGCATCCAGGTATAATAGCACTGTGACTGCACTGTGTGACTCCCCCCTCAAAAGCTCTGGCACTGTAACATCTCTGGCAGCCAGACTTCAGGAGTGAAAGACTGAGGGATGGCCCTTCATGTCTATGCAGATGAAGGTTAATTTACCTTTATATTTTACAAAGCTAAACAGACAAAAATGACAGCTGCAGATGTACATGAAATTCTGAGTAAGCAAAGCTTCTTCACATAGCCTGGCCTGCAGTATCCCTTGTCCTAGCCAAGATTGCTGCTGAGCAAAGATACAGAGGCATACAGATCTGCCCATATTCTAAATCATTAGAGCACAAGCCATTTCTTATATAAAACCATTCAGAAGCTTTAATCTTGCTGTTGCAATCAATCTATATTTGTAGTCTTTAATCCACAGGACCCTGCCCTTCCTCTAGTGCATGGGATGCACTTTCTAGCAGTGCCACAGAGTTCCATGGTGAAATAGCCCTCAGAAGCATGATAAGTGCAAGAGCAAAGACAGTCATGCAGTTAAAGTTACTGAATATTTCTGGGAACACCAGATTTTGTCCCTAAACTTCTAACATGAAAAGAGATTTTGTGCTAAAATATTTTTTTAGAGTGTTCTGAGCAAGGATGAAGAAAAAAACAAATAGTATGTAACAATAAATCACTAGAGAGCACCAGAACAAGTATGCACTTAGAAGCACAATTATGTAATTCTAAATCAATCTTCAGATTGCTTGGCTTTGCAGTTTTGATGTAATCTTCCAGCGTATTTTATGCAAAGTAAACCACAAAGTATACACTGATAATCAGGGAGCAATTCCCCCAGTGTTATCCAGGTAAAGTCTGATTGCTTCTTTCCCTCCAGATGGTGACCAAAAGCCTGTTAAAAATGCTTCAAAGTTAACCTGCTGAAGAAACACGGCATGTGTGTCTGATTACAAGTTAGCATATACACCTCACAATAAAACCTTAACCTGTACCTTTTCTGCTGCAGATGTGATGAATCCTTTCCTGCTTTGTGAAAAATCTTGCTTAGGACCAAGCCACTTTCACATCACCAGTGAGGTGTTCATTGCTTTGCCAGTAGATATCAGTGTACAAGGTCAGAAACTAAGCACAAGAGAAAAAGGAAAACCACCCCAGCCACTTAAAACCTCAACCCATCCCTGAAACAGCTGTGGAAATGATGGCAATTACCTCAGAAACAAGAAGCAGCTGGGTTCAGTTCCTGATTTATTTTTTTTTCCCCCCCTCCCCCAATGCAAACAAGGAGAGGGAGGGTCTTATATAATCAAATGGGTTGGGAGTGGTGGGAGAATAAATAATATTTGGGGAAACTGTAGGGTTAACAGCCTGTTAATTTACAGATGAACAAGCTGCCTAAAGGACCTTCTGGTTAGTTATTGCTGGTAGAGGGGAGAGCATAGCCTCAATTTAAAAATAAAAGTGTGTTATCCAAGTAGAGATACTTAATGTGGATGTGTGGGTTAACCATGGTTTCTTTGGGAAACACCAGTAAGAGCCTAGTGGTAGACATGACTGAGGAAAGACCGTCCAGAGGTGGATCTGTGTATTTTGTTTATTTCTTCTGCTTCTTCCAGGGCACCCTGCAGATGGAGGGGGAAAAAAAGATCAGAGGAATTTTTTCTACCTGCCCTTTATCTTCCTAGCACACGGTCATACATCTGTAGTTGCCATGTGTATGGCTAAAAATGGAGCTTTGAAAAAAAAGAAGGGGTCAAGATGAAAAGAATCGCTTAGCAAAATATTATCTATGTTCATCTTGTTTTTCTTGGTTATTTGCAGGCACTGATCTTGCCTGTGTAATGATATATTTGCAAGTTTGTCACTGGAAATACCATTAGCACAGAGAGCACATATATTTACATGTGTAGGGTTCTGTAGTGCGGCTGACCAAGCAGCTGTAAAACCACTGTGAGCTATTCAGGACCATATGATACCACAGTCATACATGTGCAGGTGAATGGGATTCCCCTTTAAAAAGTGAGAAGCATTTTTACTTTTGTTTCAAATGACTACTCTAGGCACGATAGTTATTCTCTGAGTCAGGAAATTAAGCATTCAGCACCTACATATCCTACACTTCCATGAGGAGAATTGTGGTATGCTGGGGTGCATCAG
The DNA here is from genome assembly GCA_013399455.1 of Anthoscopus minutus. Classification (NCBI taxonomy): domain Eukaryota; kingdom Metazoa; phylum Chordata; class Aves; order Passeriformes; family Paridae; genus Anthoscopus; species Anthoscopus minutus. The sequence continues at coordinate 80,666 of VWYI01003343.1, read as the reverse complement.
GAAGAACGTTGCCAGCAGGCCAGTTCCTTGTAGGAATTCAGATGCTCAGGTAACTCTTTTCTTTCTGGTACATATTAGTTTCTCAACAGGTAAGCAGGAAGCAATGTAACACTTCTCATTGCTGGATGGGCTACATTGGAATAAAATATTCTATCCCTCTGTCCTAAGTTTTTTATAAAATGTTGTAAATATACATTTGCAAGAGGTTAAGGAGACAACTCTATAATGATTTTCAAACAGCTTGCAGTAGTATTTCCCAAGAAGAGAATGCTAAAGATTATGTGAATTGTTATGGGTAATTTTCCCTTTTTTTTATTTCTATGGAGCATTCCTCATTTCCACTAGGCAAGTTAAAAATACTAATCTGCTAATATATACTGCAGATTGACACCATAGTTGATGCTCTTTAACTATAATCAGCTGTATAGCACATTTTAGAAAGAAATAGGGAACATATCGCCAAATCTGAACAAGAGTCTTCATTTTAAATAACACTGTCAACCCCAGGTCATTTGGTCTTTCATGGAAGAAGAGGAACTTGGGAGATCTATTTTTTCATTCTCTGGCTTGATACAGCTGCTAGTGCTGTGGCTAAAAGCTGGCATTCATCTAGGAAGATAAGCTGCCCGCATGTGTCTCTGGGGTTAGCCAGATGGCCAGAGCCTGCTGCTGGTGCACAACTGCAGTGTTAGTACAGGCTGAGTGGAACTAATGGGCAGGAGTGTGGGTGGGATGCTCAATGACTTAAACATTTGTCTCTCTTTTCTTCTTTAGATGATACTGGTGGTCCATGCAGGCTAGCAAACCTTAGCTTCAATTAAGGTTGTAGGTGTAGGTTTCACACTTTTTTTGTGGTGTGTGAGTACAGAGAGCTTACCTCGTCACACATCACCATCAGATGTGCTGTACTCTCAACTACCTAAACCACATGCAAATTTACATTTTGTACTTCCCACAAATGTAAAATGAGAAGTAAAGACTTATACAGTTAATACTTTTATATGCAAAACATCATTTAACAAGGATATACTGAATGTTGATTGAAACAATTCTACATTTAAAAATTAAAAGCTTTATTTTTTTACCTTATTGGTTAGCTTGATAATGCAGTTGGACAAGAACCCCGCACTGCACACTACAAAATCATATATGACTTCTCCTGCAATTGGAGCTTCTCTGCTCTTTTGTCAAAATCATGTTACAGCATTTAAGGATGCTACCAAAATTCTGAAAGACAACAATTGGGAAGGACACAAGAAATCTCCCAGGAGGACAAGAGCATAGAAACCCAGCGCTGAAGTAAGCAAACAAGAGCCCAAACAATCTGGCAGCTTTCTGTTGGAAGAAGGCTAAAACTGACTTCTGGAGAAAACAAACCAAACCTTTCTGTTCCTCCAGCATTCTTCCTCATTTATACAGACTCTGTTCACATTACACAAAGCTTTTTGGAGAGAAAGAAAGCTTTCTTTATCACCAAACAAAGTCCATTAATGCTAGGGAAAAAAACCCTCTCCTTCTGGGTGTTATTTAGACTTCTATAACTCACCATTTTAAGCACTTCAAAATGGCATCCTACAAACTATCAGCTTAAATACAGGAATACTTACTTAGGAGGTACTTTGCAGTCATTCAAATTTCATTCATTATCTAAAAATAAACCTATAATTAAAATCATATGCCTTTCACTTTCCTAGATATTTTGTACTTTTCCACAATTCCTCTTTTCAACACTAAAAAAACACAAAAAAAGTTAGACTGATTTCTTAGGAAAATGAACTGCCTTCAGTCATAGTAGATTTACATCAGCTTACAGCCTGAAACACAAAACTTATATTCTTCATTGCCACTCATAACTTTCAGCTTAGGTTTTCCAGAGTTAAATTCCTGAGTTAGACACCATAGTCCCAGCAGAAAATAATATAATACATTGTAAAGGGAGGATTAGAAGTACCTGAATGGGACTTGCAACTTTGAGCAGACTGACTGGAGAGAAGCTGAGCACAACACCCTGGGAACAGCAGAGAAAGAAACATGGTTGTAATTCAGCCACCTCTGAGACATAGACCCTTCCTCACAGCTTGAGTTAATCTCCTCTCTCTGAGACTGAGTTTCACAGCCCAGAAATTCTCCCCAAGACACTGGCCCCTGGGCAACATTTCTCATTTCAAGTTTGGCAGAAGAAGAGCAGTGGGTTGTGGTTCTTCTTTCCTCTCCAAGGACACAGATACAGTCTTATGGCTAAAGTTAATTTCTGAAAAGCAGTTTTCTACTTTGATTCCACTCTTTTGGCATACATGTCTGCCTCCTGCATACAAAACCTGACTTACCACATCTGAGACTGTGTCCTAGCCCTCCTTCTGCCTTGCCACTACACAAACACATTGGGCACAGAATGAACACATTTGCCTTGATTACTTTTTATTTTCTAGCCCCAAAAAGAAACCCCATAAGTGTGTGTTGTCACCTTTGACTACTGTAGCAATGGCAGCATTCATTTTCTGTACTGTTCATAAGTAAACCCCCAGTAATGTTAGTCTTCTGTCTGTTCTCACATTCTTTTATTAAACACAAAGAATGTAGAAAAAGCCTGTTTAAGCCAAATTTACATGAGTTGCAATAACTTTTTACTCTTTGTTTTTCTGTCACAGACAAAATATCTTTCAAGCCATTCCTAACAATGACATGAGAGGGAAACTAACTCTTCAAACATTCAAAACCCAGTATTTTTCTAAAGTTTTCAGTTTCAGGTAAACAGCACTGAAATGCTTGGTATATATCAAAGCAATCAAAACTACAAAGACCAGCAGTTTTGAAAACATAAAAACTGTCCATATGCTATGTTTTTTTCTTAGTTTGGATAATGAAAAATGACAATCAGTCATTGCATGGAAGCACTGATTTTTCAAATTCTCTGTAGGATGCCAGTATGGTAGAACACAAAAATTAAGGTGTCACCACCTTGTATGGCCATCTGCCCCTGCTTCATACTTGCAGAAAGTTTTCCAATGACCATGAAGGGTGGTGAGCCTGCTCCTGAAGGTGATTGCCTCAGAAGATACAGACCCTGCGGTCAGTAAAAAACCTGAGATACAGCAGTAGATTTTTACATAGTTTCATATGATATTAGTAGAATTTTCCAGTTTTTAGGAGAAAACTTCCAGCAAACTCATCCTGCTGGGGATTATGCTGATGTCAAAGGTGTTACAGTATGAATAATTTCATATCTGAGAAGCCAAGTAGCATTGGATCTTAGTTGTTCTAGGTACTGACAGTATTTACTAGTTCCCTGACATACAGCTAGGTTAGAGTCTTAAAATGATATCTGTGACCAACAGATATAATTGTATGAGGCTTATTTGAAGTCTGTTAAAACAAGTGAATTTGATGCCCATAAAAACCCACCGACATCATATGGTGTTTCCAAGATACATTATTTATGATAAACAGCAGCTGTGAAAGTGAAGTCCCTCCAAGCAAATGCAGAAGGCATCTTTCTTGGCAATTTGTCAGACTGGACTCTGGAGTCAGCAGAGGCTTGAATGTGAATGATGAGCTGCACAGCAGCCCACTGTGTGTCTGTAGCCTCAGGAAGGGCAGGCACGGCCCTGACTTTTAAACAAGGACACATAAACAGAGCCAAAATGCTGAAAGCCATCATTATAGAGCCTGAGACAAAATGTAACAACAACAACAAACAGTTGGGTAACCTTATTGAAGTGGATATACTCCTCTTTCTGTGTTTTCTGAATCTCCTTAAATTTTGACTGGCTTTAGATTTGAAAGCAGTTGGCAGACAGTCAAAATTTAAAATTGATGAAGAACAATTGGTCTGTTCATGGGATGCTTGGAAAAGAAAATAATGATCTTTCAGACAAAAATGTTCTGAGGAAGCTAAGCCTCCATGTCAACAGATAAGAAAGCAAACAGTGGTACTGAAATGACTGGAACAAACAGTATTTAAAAGAAGGTTTTGTCCTGGAGGAATTATAGCATATTCAGAGGGGTTTGTACTTGGTTATCTTTAGGATATTCTTTTATGCTTCCAGGACATGCTGGCATGTCCAGGAAGCATAAAACAAAAGTCCAGGAGTCATACCTAATTTGTATAAATTGCATTAGTCCAGAGGGGAGACGTGAAACTCTGCAGCTCATAGCATAGAATGATATGCCCTGTATTGATCCAAAAATTTTAAAATGTCAGACCTAATTAGCACAGTCTTTTAGACCACACCTCCCCTAAAAAAAGGGAAAAAAATCCAACACCAAAACACCAAAACCCACCAAATCACTGTTGAGGTGGCTTTGACTTGTGAACCAATTCAAGAACGCATATAAAATACAAACAAACAAAAAGTTAGCCCTCCCTTGGCAAGATGTGGGGCAATGCTGAATCACTTTGTGTCTATCACTTACTGTCCTCTCTGAATGAAAAACTTAATGAGGTGGCTGCTGGATTCTGGCTCAGCAAAGTGCTTGGCTTCTTAATCTCCCCTGGATGCTGAGGGCAACCTGTGAGATTGAAGAAGGAGATTTAAGAACCTCATGGCTTCTGCACTACTGGGGCATGTATTTGTATATCAAATTTAATCTACTTTAGCATCTGGATAAAGTGTTGTTGTTGATGTTAGAGCAGAGAGAAATGTCAGAGACAGAAAAACTAGAGGTGTGTAACAACGCTACTCAAACTCTCAGCTACCTGAGGATTCAGAAGATTTGTCCTGTCATCAATAACAAGGCCAACAAGATTCTGTGATCAGTGGGACCCATGTGAAGGAAGGTGAATATAAGGAAGAATTTGTTTTGTGAGATTGGTGAGACCCTCGAATATATTGCCCAAATAAACTGTGGATGTCCCATCACTGGAACTGTTCAATGTGATTTAGGGCTTTGAGCAATCTCATCTAGTGAAACATGTCCCTATCCATCCTGGAGAAGGGATGGATTTTTGAAGGTCCCTTCCAAACCAAACCATTCTGTGATTTTTCTGTGTTGGAGGACGAACTCTGTGGTACCTTATGGTGAAGGGTTTGTGACACAGGGTTATACCTCTTAGGCAAACCCAGGCCACTTATTGGCATCTGTCAGACAATAAAAGAGCAATTCCTAGAGTAAAAATGGCAGTAATACCCATTTTTACTTCCCTTCCTTTCCATTTCCTGACAATATATGCTTTTTAAAAAAGAGGAGTTCAATTTATAAACCTAGTCCAGGTGAATCAGTGTCCCTTTTGATCAGCCAAGTAACAGCTCTCAGGGGCACCAGCCAGTATGCTGAGCCAAAGACTGGCTTTCTTCAGCAGGAATGGAGGAGTGGGATTAAGTGAAGGATCTATTCTTATGGGTTTATTGGTTGTCTGCTGGAATAATATAAACAGGTTGGGGAAGTAAAGGGAGGGCAGCAGGCAGTGTGTGCAGTGTGTGGGGAGCTGGGGAGTGGATGGAAAATCAGTAACTAATAGGCATCTTTTCATCTTTCTCACTCTGTTTTCTTTCCAGTGCTACCCAGATAGGGGACAAATCTTCCCATAAACAGTAATCCTTTAGAAAGTGCTCAAGTATGGCTATTACTTAACTTCCTGATTAGTAGCAATCACCACCTGCTACTTCTGCTCCACATTGTCCAGCATAATGGAAGTGCTCATTTCCCTGGCTGTGCAAAATTAATGGGAGGAGACTCCCTCTTCCCTGTTTAGGAAAAAAGAGCAACAGTCTCTCCTTTTCTTCTGTAACTAATCCCAGACCACATTTATCCAAGAAAGCAAAATTTTATTTCTGATGATAAATAGCTGGATAAGGCGGGTTATGATCACTGAAAAAACCCACAAACAAACCAAAATCAAAACAATAAAAAACCCAAATCACAAAAGCAATCATTATGATTTCTTTGAACTAATTAAGGGTTCCTGCTGCAGGGCCTTTTTATTGCCTAACTACGGCTTTGAGATCCCAGAAAGCATCAAACAAAGACAATATATTCAATATTTTTGACAATGCAAAGACTTTGCAAATACTTCTGCTTTCTTTAAATCTTACAAGATGAAGCTGCCAAGAGAGTTTCATATGTTGCCTTGAAACACAGCTGTTAAAACAGTCTCCTTTGATCAAAATTCTTTATGTTTATAGCTAGAGCAACAGAAAGTATTATAGGATTTTCTTAGCACAGACTGAAAATCATAAAAAGAAGGCAAAACCTGAAAAGTGCATTTGTCATGAGCGGGCATAACTTTTGAAACATTGGTTAAAAGGAGATAACTGATGAATAGACTATGAGGATTTTCAGACTTTCCCTAAAGTCCTCTTTAGTTTTACACTGGGAGTGGTGGTGTCCCTTCCTAGAGAAGCACAGGCAGGCAGTAGATTAGTCTTTATTTAGATGGTAAGTTCCAGCTTATTTGAATTGTATTAAGCATTCTCCTTACTTCTGTGGGATTTGTCATAAATCTTGAGTAAATATACTTAGCACAATCTCAAAGACTGAAGTTTTGATTTCTCAGAGGGCTCAAATCTTTCAGCCTTAAAACTTCTCTTTAAGAGAGATAAAGCAAAAGAATCTACTTGTCAAAACAAACACAGGGTAAAAACCCCTCAGTACAACCCTAGACTTTATCTCAATGGGAAGTGGCACTCATTCAGGTCTATTCCATAGCATTCTTTGCCCAGGAGTGAAATCTATTATAGGAATTAGTACTGCCCCTTAAAATGGTAGCATCACTAAGAAGCAAATGAATCCTACTCTCTTTCCCTCTCTTTTCCTATCCATTCTCCTCCTTCTAAACAGTATTCAAAGGTTTGTTCAAAGGTCTTCATCCTATCTTTGTTGCCATGGTCTCTCACAGAGTTGAAACAACATTTTCAAAACTAATGCCTGCTCTAAATGCATTGTTGTTGGGATGCTGAGTCAGTCCTCTGCTAACTAGGGTGAAAGAAAGAGAATCTTTGAAAATCTGTTTTAACATTCAGCTAACCTGAATGGGGAAAAGCAAGACATCTATATGCTACTAGACAGAAGCAAAAGTTTTCAGGGGTGAGACGCCTTGTGTTTTGGAAAGAAACCCAAACTGTCTCTACGTTTGGGGTTTTTCTGCGTCAGCTAGACTGATTTTACTCTTTCTTTTTATTCATACCAGACCTGAGAAAGACAATTGCTCCTCAGAAGGAAAAAAAAAACACAGAAGAATCCTGTTGATTAACACACACCTCCCCCTCCAAGTAAATTCTTGCTGTGGGGGTGACAGAGGATGCTTGGTATGCAGTTGTGACAGGCAGGGCTAGTTTTGGCAGGGCTGAAACGAGTAGGGGAAAATGATGAAGTATCGTTATTTCTAAGGGAACTAACAAGATATTTTGCTTGTATTCAGCTTCTCAGTTTGCCTCTCTTGTTTAACTACTCACACATTCTTTGAAATAAGGTCCATCTCTAACACACATATTTGTACAGCACAAAGGGAAACAAGCTTACTTTTCTAATTCAAACTTTGAAGCTTTATTATATAAATGAGAACATCTATTTGCTATGTAAATTAAAGCATTGCACACTCTGTACACACATTTCAAGGAAAGACAATCTTTGTCACAGACTTGCTTACATCAACTTTAACTTGTTTTTATATGCCTGGCTTCAATTTTTTTGAGATCTTTTGAACATCTGTCCTTAGCCCGTGGTCTGGCATGGCATGCTAAATTCTGTATATTTGTTCATTATTCCCAGGGGAGGAATTTACATGAAAATTCTGTTGGTCTAATTATATGCTTCAGCTAAAAAAACTATTCATCTGCCCACAGCAAATTTCACCTTTATGAAACAGATGATGACTTTGCCAGAAACTTTCTGGACATGGTAACAACTGAAGGTTTTACAGCCTACATTTGTAATATGGGTCATAAACTGAAGTGGGAAAAAAATCCCTTAGATCATTACAGTGCTTCTGAAAACAACCCTTCATCTTCAAGAAAAAAATCAGAGTTTAATGGGGAAAGATGTCTGCAGCAGCTTATTGGGGTAAAATGTAGCCTCCCCTGCTACTCATATCTCCTGGAGTCATGGAATTCAGGTTGTGAACGAGGAAAAGCTCAACAAAGATCTGAAAACAGCATGTTGTGGGTCTCAGCCTCTGAGATACATGTGGAACTGAATACTGGAAGTGTTTCAGGGTAACAGGATGCAGGAAGAATAAATGGGGTGAGAGTTCTTGTAACTTAAAATCATGAGTAGGAAAGCGCATTCACAAAATGGGAATGGTAAAGACCTTCCCAACTTTTCATCCAATAGGATGAGGATGGGTACACCAAAACAGAGCTGGTGATCTTGGGGTTTGCAGTTTTCAAAGCTATCCACATTTTGGAAGGTTGAAAAAGATGACCACAGATTGTGCATTGTTTGTACACTTCTCCTGCTGCTTTCCTCCCTTTTCTCTGTGACCATGTCACTTCTTTTCCCTTCCCCATGATTTTAATTCTAAAATCTTTCTCTCCTGGTCTTTCAAATTTATTGGTTTTCCTTTTCTTTCTGTGCTCCTTGCTCATAATTTTTTAATTTTCACTAAACTTTACTTTTCCATGTTCTCCTAAATTCCACACTCCCAAAACTTCCACATTCCCCTTTTCTAGTCTGTTCTGGGCTTTACAGTCTTTCAAAACACTGTTTATATACTGTTTCTGGGGCTTCCATTGCCTTTTTAAGGCTTCCTCTATATATTTGCATCCACCAATCAGCCACATCAAACCATCAATCCTATTGCCTAATCTACCACTTTTCTTCCTAATCAGTCTCATAACCTGAAATCCATTTCTCCAACTAATTTCTCTTTTGGATACCACTGTTACAGATCTGCATTAATCTTTTCACTTTCCATGGCTTGAATCTTTCTTGTTCATTTATATATTGCCCAATATGCTCCTCGTCTAATGAGTACATTCTCTGAGCTCCTCAGTATGTATTCCATTATCCTTATCTTCTTCCTAAATGGATTGATCTTTTTTTCTTCCCAACTTAACAAAAACATCCCCCCTTTTTGTACCCATCACAGTGGCATCAGAGAGCCTAATGACAAGAGTGAAAGAGAGAGCACTCTGCTTGCCAGCTTGGGCTTCCCCTGCCATGTTACTTCCTCATAGCTTATGGACTTTCTGTGAAAATTGTTTTTTTTCCTTAGCGATCCATCAGTGGGATTCACAGAGCCATGGGCAGAGGAGAGCAGTGCCTCTTGCACTGCCCACCCAATGTGCTTCAGTTGCGGGCTTTCACTCCTGATGGGTTGCACCAGAAGAGGAAGAGCTATCCTCATCTCCATCCTTTCAGCACAGCTGGCTCTATCTTCTTCCTCAGGCAGATTCACTGGCGGCCGCAGAACAACCTTTGGCACAAAGCGAGGCAGGATCTGGCCCCAAATCAAAGACCTCACCAATGTGTCATACGAGTTAGCATGAGTGTCTGAGTGTGCTGGGGAAGGGCTAAGAGCTAGAATAGCAAGGGTATTTCAGGTCAGGCCTGAGGCGAATTAGCAGACAAGTTGTGAAGCTTACACAACATGTGGCCACATTATGTGTGGCTGCAGTCAGCGCTAATAGCCTGTCATTGAGCTCCACGTTTAAACAATTTGAGCAAACAGCAAACACAGGATGGGAGGAGGGAAAAAGACCTTCGAGGAATAAGAAAGATCAGGCTACTTAGTATACTTGACAAGCAAATATTGCAGCGGTGAGGACAACAGAGTATCTATTAGGTAGTTACGCGACCCGGCTCCTACCATGCAAAAGTAACATAATAAAAAACTAAAAATATACAACTTTTCCAATTTTAAAATTCACGTCGCTGGCAGTTTTTTAAGCTAAACCAGTTACTGGTTTAGGCTGTATCTGATCATGTGCATTATAAGAGAGACAAAAAGCATATATGAGTTTGGTTTAGTAGCAAGAAAACCAAAAAATGGGGAAACAGAAGGAAAAAAACCAACAAACAAACAACCAGTTTTAGTAACAACAAAGAGTAAAGTTCAAGCACATTCACATAAATAACATCGATATTAGTGCGGGGAATTAAATATAAAACATTTTATAACAGAATTTAGAAACCATACTGCACTGTTTAGTATAAAAATAATAGCCTTTCGAGCCAATACTGTTAGAGCACTTATTTAATCCATTGCAGAATTGGCTAAGAAACCATCCAGTCTACCATGGGAATGCTTAGCTCAGTATCTGGTAGGTTGCCAGCCATTTAAAATGTTTTTGTGTTGGTTTAATGATTGTTCCCATGAGCACTGATGGTAAGGGTTGACATTAATTAAAATACTAAGTCATCAGAGCTTGCATTGTAGGGAGAGAAAGAATGGGCTGGATCCAATTGTCTTCAAGATTTCTTCAGCCTTCCACATTTTTCTCTTAACTGTATCATACATGCCAAGTATCCTTTTAGCTGAGGTGTAACAATGTAAAAAGCCTGCCTCCATAAATATAATCTTAAATTTTTCAAATACTTCCACTTATTAGAGGACAGTCATTAAAATCAGCTAATCATGTAATGTGGCTGTGTTCTGAATGCTAAACAAAATGCCTAAATGAAAGAGGATTTTAAAATAGTGTCTGCTTCTCAATTTATTTCTACTGTATACTCAATGGCACACAATACAGTACAAATTCTGGGCCTTATCCTCATTAACCTCAAAACCCATTATCTCATATAAAAACAGGCCCTTTCCATAGAGTGTGTTGCAAAAGCTAAGAAAAAACAAATTAAGAGATGTATTTTGGCACACACTCTGGAAATATGATGAAGTATTTCACTTAGAACTGTGAAATTAAACCAGAATGGCATAAAATCCTGAGTAAGACTCACTGCTAAAATGATTTTTACGTCATTCAGATAGAGTATTTATCCTTATTCATATCTCTCATTTTATTAAACAATTACTCAAGATCCAGATCTTCAAAGGCACACCAACAGGAAGAAGTCACTTAACACCTGGAGTCCTCAAAAAGTCCCCCCAAAAATGAGTAAAGAGGCTGAATTCTTCTATTCCCATCCATTCAGCAAGCCTGTTTTCATCCTCCTGGAAGGAACTTAATACTGCAGAGAGCAAAAATGCAAGACAAAGTTTATTTTCTATACAAAATGATCAATACGTTAAGAATAAAGACTTCTGGCTTGACCAATGCAAAGAAGCAAACTGAGCCTACATAAATGCAGTGGGACATTTTCAAAGTAATATATATCATAAAGGAGACTGCTGGTCCGGACACAAATGATAAAGCAATCCTTTCTATATATAAATCACTTCTGCTCCTCTGGATCAAAAGTCATGCAATATGCAACTTTGGGTTACCTCTATCCTGGTGAAGACCAAAATCTAAATGAGGTGCCTGAAACCAGTTACCATCCCAGCTTGTTCACCAGCACACAGCACTGTCCACACTGCTTCCCATCACACCAGGGGACTGCGTAAGAGAAATCCTCATGTGAACATGTGCAACCACCACTATGCTTTGCACTTACAAACACCGCTCTACCTTGTTTGTGGACAGACACAGACCTTCTCTGCTGTCCTGGCATCAAACAGGGGGCAGGGGTTTTAGACCACCACAGGCAGATTTCTCTGATGGCAAACCCTAGAATATAGGAACACCCTTTGGCTTTTTGGTGTAAATGCTCTCTGAATAATCTTCTCATATAAATAAACTGCCTGGAATTTGAGTCATTCAGGAGCTTATCTACATAATGTAGAAGAGCCAGAGCAGGCAATGGTGTTCCTTGTCCTTGTACGTGAGGGCAGGAGACCTAACATTCTCCTGAGGCTTGCCTTCAGTGGAGCCATCTATGGACACGAGGTTAAAAGGCTTTGGCTGACTTAAAATTAATCTCTTTATTTGAAACTCTTGGGCTTAGTTTGGGGTTTTTTTAAATTTGTTTTTCTGGTGGAGTTGCTTTTTCAGGTGATGGTGTTTATCTGTTTGTTTCCTTTTAAAGGACAGGCAGGTTTGCAGGAATGAGGCAGTACCCAGAGAGCCCCACCAGTCCCTCGCCAAGGGCACCACAAAGCCAGAGTGCCCCAGTGCAGACTCTCAGCTCAGCCTGGGCATGGCGGTGCATCGATAAAGCGGGTACCGCTGCTTCTCTGCGCCCTATCCGAGAGCCGCGGGGAGCCGGGGTACCGGGGACGCGGTCCAGCCTGGAGGGCACGGGAAAGACGGGAGGTGAGGACATGGCTGCGGAGGCCGAGGCCGCGCTCCTGCAGCTCCCCAGAGCTCGCTGTCCCGCCGGTGCCCCGCCGTGCCCGGCGGCGGGCGGAAGCGGCGGGCGGGTAAAGACGCGGGGCCGGGGCGCGGCGAGTGGGTGGTCCGGGCGGCCGGAGGCGCGGGCTGTCCCCCTGCCCCGGCGCCGGGCCCGGCCCGCTCCCGCTCCCGCAGCTGGGCCGGAGGCGGCCCGCAGACCGCTCTCGGCACATTTCTTCATTTCTCACTTGAGTGCCCTTCTTTAGTTCCCTTTCAACTGCCCACTTTATATCGGCTTCATTACACCACCGCTCCATTTGTGATGTAAATCGGGAAACTCAGGGAAGTTTTTCTTTTGGCCTTGTCTACGGAAGAATACCGAGAGGTATTCAAAACGTATTAACACAAATCAATGGCACCAATAAAAGCAAAATCTCCTTAGCAACATAATCTTGATTGCAAAAGGAGAACTGAGAGCATTTAGCAGAACAGTGGCCCACATGGAATACGCATTTGTCTAGAAGAATGCAGCACAAAGCCTAAAAGAGAGATGCTGAAAAAATCCAAAATTAACTCACACTGAACAGTTACTCTTTTTTTCAAAAGTACACAATTGGCTACATTAAATCTATCGTGCGCTTTTCTGCTCAGCAACATTGTATCTACCGCTTTGCAAGCCCACATTACAACACCCGGAATGCTTCGCAGTGCCGGGCAGGAGCACCCCTCCCCACCCGCATGCTGGGACATCAGCATGTCTAACACACCCTCTCATATATGTTAAGGACATTATACACACGCACATTATAAAGAGGCTGTCAAGACTTCCATGCCAGAGTAACCAAATGGCTTAATATGTTTCATGCAAGGAAAAGCTGCCGGCTGATGAGAACCAAGGCCATCCTCGGCATGGCGGAGAGCACAGGCTTAGTTTTTGTTCATAAGGTTCAGGTTAACCAGCATTTCATATTGGATAGTGTGCAAAACATGTGAATCCCGTGGATGGGAATGATTCCTTTCTGAATAGGCGGTGTCAGTTAGATGGAAACCCTATCTTGCTTGAGAGCACATGTGAACAAAACATAAAAGCATAGACACAGCTTCAAAATCACCATTTAACCATAATGATAGTACATTTAATAAATCCTACTATCATTAGGGCTTGAAAAGCTTAAAGAACTCCAAATGTGGACTTAATGAAAAACCAGTTTGAAACACTTAAGGCAGGCAATGCCAGTAATTTGGTAACTCCAGTCCTAGAGTCACCTAAATTACCCCAAATAATTTTCTCTTCCCTCTCACCCACCCCCCCATTTAGACGAAAAGTATCAACTGGAAGTAAGATGAGACTGAACAATGCAGCAGCTTCTCAAGTTTTTCCTTCTCTTCCTCTCCCTACCAACCCCTCCCATCAACACAGATGAAAAATGGTAAGGCTTAGAACACAGGTTAACAATTATTTTATTCGTTTATAATACATACAACTTAAGAAATGCTTTAAAAAAAGTTATATTGGAGTCCATTCCAAATCTGGGTCAGGTCAGCAAAAAACAATGTTGATGTATTAAATAATATTCTATAATTCAACAATAGATTAGCCTCAGTAATTTAGCAGACACGGTTAAATAGTCTTAAATATGCATATATACAATTGTGCAGCCTTAAAAAAGTCCTTTTATTCCTATCTTCTCCTCCCAAAGCTGTGCACCCTGTAAACACAGTACTGGCTTCTAAGCTTGGAGTCTCTCACCCGGACTTAGGATACTTGAAGAGGAATGTTAACAATAGGGGAAATCACAGCAACTCGATCTTTCTAAACTCTCTGTGAGAGGAGAGATGCCCAACAGGCAAAATTAACATCAAGTCTCTCTATAAGTAGCAGCTTCTTTAATTTCCAGTTTTAGGTTAAATTATTGCTTACATGTTTTCTGCTTGAAATGGAATTTTGAACATACTCCAGAATATTGAGTTTTAAGTTTTCCCTCTTGATGGCAACATCTTTTCAGTGACTTATTTACCATTACTGCTTCATACATTTAACAGGTCTTTCCTAAGCACGCACAGTCCCAATAAAATTCTCTGCAAATTCTTTTAAAGCGACATAAGTTACACAGGTCTAATTTAGCACATAACATTTAGGCACTGTTTTGTAGTTTACTACTCCCAAATTTATGATCCGAACGAGTTCATATTCTCATTGCCATACTCCATGCTTTCTAAAAACAAGAATCTGGTTACACTTTTCAGTCAGGAACTACTTTGCATTCCCTGTTATCTCACTTAAGCAAACTGCTCATTGACAACATTAACCAGTAGGTACACTGCATATCCTAACAAGTTAGAAAGCCTATTGCTAGCATAAAAGGATCAGAGATAAACACTTGGAGTGGATGAATTAGATATTTGTATCAGCACAATGAAGCCATTTTAAACATACAGCCACTAAAAATATCAGTTAGTTGCATCAGGATATGACTTTTTGAAACATTTCTCAACATGACTTAAAAAATGTATTCATAAACCTAAAATACTGCAGAAAAAAAAGTCTTCAGCTGACTACTAAGCCTAGTTTTCAACACAAGGCAAAGTAACTTTCAATTATGAAGCTATAAATAAGAAGCAAACAACAACAAAAAAGCATGTTTCAATAAACATTATAAAACTCTTACAAAATGTTCTCTAAAAGTGAGCATTTGTCAATGGTTCCCTTCTCTGTAAAAACTACAATTAACAACATAAGTCTTACTTACCTGAACTTAAATTGTACTAACTGGATCCTACTCGTGGGCCTTAGATATACTGTCACATGACAGGAGCTGTCTGGACAGGTCAAGAATTTTCTTTGGAAACAATTATCCATGCATTACAGGCTCCAGCTTAGGAAAAGACTGTTCTGCACTCAACGCAGCTCTCATCAGCAATTCCTTTTTGGTCTGGCTATTTTAAATTAAGAGATTCTGAGTTTAGGAGGAAGCTTACCTTTTGCATCATTATTCTGCACGATAGCAGAATTGTCTATCAACCATAACATAACCAAAATAAATTAATAATGCACCAAAATAAAACAAGTGAACAGAAGTTAACACACAGTCTCCATAATTACTGAAATGGACTGCTAGTTTTTGCTTATTGCATCATTCAGTATTACTTTATTAACTTAAAAACTATTTTCTGTCATACTCACAGAATTCTAAACATAATCCCCAAATCCAATCTTTTGAGTGTTGCTTCACCTAATTCCTATGTTTCATCTTTTGCCTCACTAAATTGTTCCTACTGGTCTGTTGTATTTTGAGAAGCCAAGCATCTGTGAATCCTTTTTCCAAGAAAATAAATCTCAATGAAATATTAATGAGCTAAACAAACCAGAAGACTTTTTTTTTAAAAGGATAACTTCCATGAAACCAATAAAATGTAGTATTATAAAAGATGTATATTACCCAGGTGTTATGTGGTAGAGATAGATACATACACCAGCACAAGTGTCATCATAAGAAGTTTTGTGCATGGAATCAGGGGGTTTTTATTTTACAAATATGGTTTCTAATTCAGCCTACACTGATTGAATGTCAATGTGCAAAAAGATTAAAGTTCAAAAATTAATGAACTGCAAAGTACTGTTACTAACAAAATAATAGATATCTAATGAAGAATAAATGCATGTTTTCAGTAGTGAAATTTTTTCACTTCTACAGTACTTCTCCCCTTAAAATTATTCTCCTTCCTTAAGAATGACACTGTTTTCTTAGTACACCAGTATCCCCTGATCCCCCAGAGAGAACTTTACAGAAAATAAACATAGGAATTAAGAAAGTAGCACCATTAGAAATAATCACTCCACCCAAATCAGAAACCCCCCCCCCTTCTTTTATCCTAATCCAACACACTTTGACATTCAGCAGCCTAGTAATACAGGGTGAAAGAAGCTCTCATAACTTTATATTGATAACATTCATTATGGTCATGCATATTACAATCAAGTTTCTAGGGTGACATTTGCAAAGTAAGCCTTCATGCAGATAGGCAATCAGCTCATTAATTCCATGTTCATATTTCCTATTAGTCCCTGAGAAGTTGATATTTCTACCTACAATATGGCTATTAAAGGCATTATAATGATCATACATTTAGCTGTTTGTCATGGAAATGCAACATGGCTACAGGGAGCAGCACAGAAATTAGAGCAAATTAGCAGTCATGAATACAGATTTCTGAAATGCTTTCTTCTTATAAGCAAGGTTGCTGAAGAGTAACATAAATTATTTTAGTCACAAATACAAAACTAGTCAGCACCACTTACCCTTAATAAGTCACTAGTATGAATCCAAGACATTTGAGGCTCTGAGACCTCTCTAATTGAGTGTTTCCTTTACATAAAATCATCTGGATTTTGACCTAATGTAGGGTCATCATGATCTTTCTTTTAATTACTCAAAGCAGTGCTGGGAGAACTTAAAAGAATCACGGATTTTCTTTGCTTAACAAGTCTTTCACCTCTTCAATTAAAGTGATCTCTTTAAACTGTTCAGAATTCAAATGGGGTTTTTGGTGGACAATTTGCATTATTGCCAGCTGCTCAAAACCCATAAACTAGGGCTCCAAAACAAGGGGACCAATTTAAAATTAAGACTTTGGGGTGGGGGGTGGAGGGAAGGGAATAAAGGCAAGTTCTTTTTCCTCAACTCCTGGCTTCTAAACAGTTACAGATTGCATTTTAAAGCTCTTCCTACAATCTTTGGGGCTAAATAATGTCTTTTAGAAAAAAATATAAAATTGAAACTGACTTTTAAGTAAGCCTGTATCTGAGAGACAGTGCATTACATTTAAACATCATAGTCTTGAGAATTACAAAAACTTCATTTAACAAATTGATTTAGAGATTACAATTTACATCTAAGTACTATAAAAAGTTTTTACTAACTACTCTACTTGGGATTAAGTATCATGGGAATTTTGGATTTGCATAAATAATTCATTCAAATTACTTTTACTGACCTATTACAAAAATTTATTGACTTCCTGTAACCTATCTCCATAAACACTTTCATTTCTGGTGAAATTTGTCATCCCAATATAAACTTCAAGTCACAGCTATTTAACAACAGATGAAATCTTCAGAATTCTTCATGTAAAGTCAGAGAGAAAGTCCTTCTCCCTCAGAACTTATTTCCACCTATGACTAAAATATCTAAAATAATTTGTTTCTATTATATTACAGTAAGAAAGAAATCTTTAATCACCAGTTAAAGGTTACTATCAAAAAATAATAATTAGCTCTCAGAGGGATTCATTGATGTCTTCACCATTAGTTTAGCAGATGAAACAGGCATAATTATCATCACTTGCTAAATGATTAATATCAACTTGATACCTAACTTAATTTTTCAAGGAAATTTGAAATAGATAAAGATTACTTGTAGGAATTGCTGAGTTGCAGAAAGCTACACAAGTTAGTAAAATGTCATAGTTATTTTAGCAAAGAGCAGGCTGTGTCCTGGATGTTCTACTATAACTTCTGGTCTGCTCAAACTGTGCAATTTCATTCTTTGCCAAGTGACAAAATAGGTAATATATGTCTTCTCACTAGCAATCAAAATAAATAGATTTAGTATTTCAGAAGCAACATCAAAAGAAAATCCTGACAACTGCTGCAGGCATTAAACAGTTGATTAAAGCTCCTGTCATCTTCAATTTCCATCATTGTAATTAATGAACTAAATGTTTTGCAGTATTCTTACTAGGTGAGTGTATTGCTTCTTCAAGAGAGTACCACTTCTGAGATAAAACACATAACTCTATATAGGCAATTTCTCAAGTTTCCTGATTATATTTTAAGCCAGAGACATTGTTTTAACAAAATGTCCAAAATATTTTTGAGGGAGTAAGACTGGCCTCCTTACAAAGGGATTTAACTTTTTAATTGCTCAGAGTTCTGCTTGGGATCTCTTTATTATTTCTTAAAGAGAAAGTCGCAGCTAAAATACAGAATGGCTGCTAACCAAGCCTATGACTGTTGATGCGCTTAGAAGTAGACAAGACCTTAAGCATCACTACCATTAACATGGAAGCTTTACTAAGGGGATACTCTGTAAACCTGCAAGCCACACTCTATTCACTGCTCTGGTCTCAGCACACATCACACCCAAAGCAGCTTTACTGTCACTGGTTTTGAGTGCTGCTGGCAAGGCAGCTGTGGATGCTGACACAGCATACTATGGGAAGTCTGAGTATTAACTAAGGCAAATAGCTACTATCAATATATCACAAGCCATATCCTCCACTAGAGTGGAGGGATAGGTTTCCACATCAGTGGAAAACTGCATCCATGACACAAATTATCTCTATAGTCAAATGAAAATTTTTATAAAATCTAGGCCTCGTAAGATCCAATATTCACTTTATTGAAAACTGACACTTAAAGAAATCAATATATATTTCTGGCCTTAATTATTTATCACTTCTGTTCAATTCCAACCTCTCCTTTGCACCTCCAACCTCCCAGTCTCCACTGCCATCAGTGTTAGATTTCTGTCTTCTTGCAGGCTGAAACTAGTCTAAGGTCATAATTTCATACTTCTGGGTGAGAGGAGTGCAGCAGGTTGACACTGATTTTTAGAAAATTATAAACAGTTACTTTATAGAGAAACCATGGGTGGCACTCAGAAGACTGAGGCCAGCACAAAACTGGTATTTGTTAATTAAAAATCGTATTCTGTCAAGTTAAAGAAACACCCTTGCAGGCTTGTATGAAATGCATAGCTGAGCTATTTTCAAAGTGAACAGAAAGAATCCACAGATGAAAGTTGAGCAAAGGATGAATTTTGGGAACATAAACAGAAGGCTTAGTTTTAAGGAAACTTAAGACTTCCTAGACCACTCCTACAATGAACAATTTAGGAATATAATACTCACTAGGGAATATTTTACAGAGAATAAATATTTTGAAGACATAGAAAAATAGTTCACAGCATCAAGGTACCTGTAATACATTACCTTGAAATAAAACTTGTATTTAAAAGATTAAAAAGAGAAGACTATTCTTGTAGTGGTATCAAGTTCTCATTCATACAAATATTAAGCAGAGTATATCTGTTTTTTTCATATATTCACATTATTGCTTGCTAACACAACTGTACAAAGAACATATTCTTAACTTACATCAATTTTGTGTACAGTAATTTTAGCTATCTAAAGCAAATTTTACAATATGAGAGTTGCAGTTAAAAAAAATTCCCAAAAGCTATGTGTGAAGATATGTACAGCTAAAATATAATCAGAAGAAATGAAATACAACTGGCCTGACCCAAGCATACATCATATATCCAGTTAAAAAAATTTTTATACTTGTGCAGGAAATAACCTTTGTAAACCAAAATGAGCAAAAGAAAGGGTGCAATAAATAACTGCGTAACACATTTAAACTTACATTTTTGCCCAGTGCTCCCTGCTTTGATTACTTTTAATACATGGCATTTGCATCTTGAACTGTACTGTTCAAGAATTCTTCAATAACTTTGTTCTGATTATGTGGCTTTAAAACAAACAAAAAAACCCCATGAAAGGTCTTCTTGGGCAATTAAGTTTTACTAAAACAAGTCCTTCTGCACCCTTGTGTACAGGATCTGGTAAACAGTATGAATAAAGCTGGCACATAGCAACTGACTGAATTAAAACAGCTACATTATAAAATGCAATAATAATAATATCCTTTTGTGATCTTGAGTTCTAATAACCAGATGCATGCAATGCTCTCAGTGATTCTTCTAGTCTGAGTAAAAGAATTCTACTTGGCTACCTTTTCTTTAAAAATCTTTTAAAGCCAATGTTTTTCAGAACCAGTTGACAGGACTTCATGAAAAGCACATAGATTTCTACTAACAACATCTGGGCTCCAAAAATCACAGTTTCAGAAAGAACTTTGTCTCCTTCTTTTGCTGGGACTAGTCAACATCCCAAAAAGAAATAAAATATTTACAATTGACTAGTCACTGACAGAAGTTTCTGAGTATCTTAGAAGGAACTTCAACATGTAAATGAATGATTAAAGGGGTATACTCAATCAGTTGTATCATATTGGGATAAAAAAATACCTGTTCACTTGTATATAATTTTCAGCTGTGTATTTATAGTAATATATATATGTACACACGCGCGCACACATATAAAAGACTCTTTTGAAAATCAAGATACATTAATAAACAGAAGTAGCAAAAGTAAAAATAACTTAAGTAGTATATAACATTTGTGTGAAATTACTTTGCAGAGTTTGACCATACTCTTAGTAGAGCATACTCTTATTTAAAAAACCCACAAAAAACAAACCAACATAGGATTCTGTAGAACCAATGTTATATCACTACCAAGAGAGCACCAAGCAAGGCACCATTGGAAAGACAACATACTTGAATAAGTCTCTATAAATAAATCGAATGCTAATCTGGTCGAAAAATCGGTGTCTTTGGTAAAAATTCTATAAGGATGACCTGTATAAAAAGAAAACAAACAGGTATTAAAGATGGCAGCAACCCTATTATCTATCACAATAATAATTAACATGGGTTTGGTTTTTTTTTTAGTATATCAAGTTGTGAATAAAAGCAAAAAATCATGGCATTTGTCTCAGGTAGGAGACCATTAGAAAAGTCATGTATGGTAACTGGTTTGGGGTTTAAAACCAATACTCAAAGAATCAAATTCAACTGGAAAAGTTTGCCTACTGACATGAAATGCAAACAAACTGAAGTCAGCTAATTATGTTAAAGAAATGTTATGCAGTAATTTATTAATTGGGAAAAAATTATGAAAAGAGATAAATGCATACATTTAAAAAAGTAAATAAACAAACCTCCTTAATGCACAATGCATGAAAAGTTAATTTTCAATTGCAATCTCACTTACTTCAGAATTGTTGCCACTTAATACAGGATTCTAAATCATGTTTATAGTTCAATACCTGTATAAAAAAGTGTATCAACTTTTGCAAAGCTCCCATATCTACAAATGTTCAAGTAGTTAACAAGAACTTGACTAAAGGTTTGTGTGATTATTCCTATGGTCTCAATTCAAATTTAAACTAGGTTTTCCTGAGCTAAGTACACTATAGGGTCCACTCCAGAACATGATCCAAGTATTTATCCTCTTTAAATAGGAAGCTTAATGAAAATGTTGACTTGTGCAGGCTCTTTCTTCAGAGATAGTCATAACACAGCAGCACGATCTAATATATAACTAAATAAATGCATCTGGTAACATAAATAAGGATTTTATTCACTTGTAAGGGAAACTCATCTTTTTAAGAAGTTAAAAATTATTTCTCAATGTTTTTGATTGTGAAGGAGAACAACTTAGCTGATTAGAGAATAAAGACTTCTATCTCTGCAAGTGTGCCAAGCCTAAGAAAACAAAAGTAAGTCTCCAATTTTACTTCTAAGGCAAGTACTTCTGGAGTAACAAATACTGAAATCGGGTATACAAGTTTACATTTTTGAGATATTCAGAAGTGACTTATTTTCAGAAGAGATGCAAACTGCTCAAAATCCACTAATCACTGACCTGAGTCAACCACTAGATTCTATAGGGATACCAGGGCTTCTGATATTCCGGCAAGTTTTCAAAAAAGGAGCAAGAAGTAAAGCTGGAGCACTGTGTTTATTTGGCATATTGATTATTTTGTCTTTCTTGATTTAATTAGTTATTTTATTTAACATCTACTGTAGTGGATTTCAAACCTCAGTTTGGTGAAGCACCAAGTTTTTGGCACAAGAGTCTAATTTAAATCATCTGCTTTGTGAAAAGTTGAGGATAGGTGTTCATTATTTAAAATTAAATCACAATCACATTAGGGGCAGTTTTTAAAGACACTAGCAAATCAGTTCACTGAAAGTGAAAAAATGTCACAGTGAGGTTTTGTAAAAATTTTCTCATTCAACTTTCCCAAAGATAATACAAGACATTTCACAAATTGAAAATAAAATCTATTACTTTTATTCTGTAAAACTATACGCCCATGTATATATTATTATAGTAAGTAGGTCAATTGATTTTAAATTATATTTAATAGAATGAATATTCATTTGTAAATGTTGTTGGGCCATAGTATTTACAAATTCACATTGTTTTTTCCAATTGAATCTGCAGAACATTGGGTTTGACAATGTTTCCTGTAGAAAAATGAAGTTTTCAGCAAAATACAAATGCTTCACTTAGACAAAGCTTATGTCTACTCTCTGAAATTTGACTTATTCCATTTTCAGTCACACCCTTATAACTAATCTAAAAAATTTATTAGAATAATTTTACAAAAAGTACTTATTCAGTGAACTCAGGAAAGCCATTCTCTAAAAAATGCTTTTTGAAGACCTTGTATTTCAGGGAAGAGATAAGATCTAGTGGAAGGACAGGGAAAAGGACAAGACTAAAATGTAAAGATCATTTTAATATAATTTTGAACTGTTAAATCACATTTAAAATGTTTGTATGCATTACAGCTTTGTTATTTTAAAGAACAAAGTGCTGCGTAATGGAAGATCACAGATAAGTTAGAACTAACACAGTAGATATTTCTCCAAAGCTAATCTTTATTTTTAAAAAGTTAACCTTCTTACAGCCTACTTACTAAAGCATTAAATCATGGAAATTCCAATGTTTCTTACATTTTAGTAGCTTAATTTCATCCTATCCTATGTACTTCCAAGATATATTGAAAATGGAAATAAGAACAGCACCAAAAAGAACAAATTGCAAGCTAAACAAACTGAAATCCTACACAGGACATCATTCATTTTAAACCACATGTAACTTCTCACTGTATATTTCCAAGGAGAGTTTATGGAGTCTCAGCCAAAGGATGAAGTAGATTAAAACTCCAGAGACTGACTTAAAAATACTTTAGTGACACAAATTGGAGATAAAGATACTTTCAAAATAGTTGAGGTAAGGGGCAGTTAAAATCTTAAAAGGCTAAAGGTTTCTTAAGCTCCAACAGCTTAGTTGAAAGGTCTTCTTCCATAGTTTTGGACTCGATTAGCATTATATAAAATAGCCATATCTGACTTGCTGCGTAACCAAAGTTGTGCTTATTCTTTATACAGCATCTAAAATTTCACACTCCATCAGCACATGTTCAAGCTATTTTATCTTGGCAATTAATTTATTATTTTTCAGAACACAGTGAGGCCTTGTTTTCAAGTCATTCATAACTTTATAAATCAGTCCTGCACATGAAACCATGCATCTGTGAACCGTAGAAAATCCTTGCACTCAGGCGATTAAGCTCCTGACACCTTTACTGATTAATAATCATGAAAAGAATAAGATCAGAAGCAAAATAAATGATCATTTAATAGAGAAACTCACAAAACAGCCCTTTAACTTACATATTCCATCATGTTATTCGTTTCACATTTCCTTTTGCTTAGTCTCCAATGCAAGCACAGCTAGACAAGGAGGAAAGAAAAAGAAGAAAAATGAGCTGTATTTTACTGCAGCACACAGACTAGCCCATTTGTTCACCTTTCATATTTTTCGTTCAACAAAAGCATCTGTTTCCATACTGTGCAATTCAAACTTCAACAGTACGAAGCTGCTCCCTGCGGCACTCACCTTGTGGTATAACCTATTGTTTTCCCATTCTAATAACTTCTCAATCGATCTTCGTGTCTGGAAGACAAATGAGAAAGAATTTTACTCTTGACTGGTTTTAGAAAAACTTTGTTTTGCAGCTGCTTTTGTGTGAAAAGGAGAGAGGTACAGGACAGTGACTGAGTGAGTACAAGGTGGTCTGCAGTACTATCAAAACTTGTCTGGTATTAAATGGTATCTAGAGCAGAAATAACTTTTTATGATAGCCAAGTAAGTACCTTCAACCACTTTGGAAGAAAAACTGTTGATATGTATGCTCTCTGGTTCTTATGGCAGTTTTCACTTCAAAATCACAGAAATTTCAAAGTGATCTAAATATAAAAAGCAGGAACACTTCTCCCCCAGGATCAGTGGCCTAAATGTACTGTTTCTAAGGTCAGCATATAAACTCACAAAATGTTGCAAACTGTTTTGAAATGCTGTAGGTCAAGTGCAAATACATAATACTCTAAATAAAGGAGGAATTTTTGTTACATTTATATCCAGATTTTAGAGAGTGGAAAAGCAAATGCAGAAAGTTACGGTAAATTCCAGAAATAAACATTACTAAGTTTGTGATCTGTATAGAGAACACACCCAATATTTAGGATTCTAAAGGAAAGGTTCACTGCCTGTGTCATCCACACTTGACATTTCAGATAGAGAATCCTGAAAGCTGTTCTGCATAGCTTTTTAAGATTATGCATGCTAGAATTAAAGGACATTCAGTGCTGCAAAGTTTCACAGCATTTTGAATATAATTAGTTATATTTACATTTGAGAAATACATACTGACATTTATGGTCATTTGACTGCCAGAATATATATTGCTTAGCTCTAAATGGGATTTGCTACAGACAGTGAATAAAAAGAGGATAATTCATGGTGCCAGGTGTTAAGATGAGACCAACAGAGCTGCAGGTGCAAAAGGAGGGAGCAATGACAAGGATCAAATACAACTTAGTGCAGCTGCAGCTTCCTTACAAGGCGGAGAGGGGTGAGGGGAAAGGATGAGAAAGCATCTTGCCGTTATTACTACAAAATACTAGTACTGTAAATGAACCTTAACAAACCAAACTAAATGCTGTCATGAGAAACAAAAATGATTGAGTAAAATAAAAATTAGACAATAAATTATTCATTTCCCCTCAAATATTAACATCTTGGTTTTTAAACATCCTCTAGTTTAATACTGAAGCAGTTGTGGGGAAACACAGCTAAGCATGTACTGTGGTCACATGATTAAAAATTAGATCATTGCTATCTATCAGTATTCATCACAGCAAATTTTTTATTATGTTTTATTCTAAAATCACAAGCCAAGGAATTATCAAAAGGTAGACATACCAGTGACTAATTTATCACATCAATTGGAAATTGAGTATTTTTGGGGTTATTCTTATTATTATGTTTTTAAAGACAGTGCCCTTTAACAATAATCAGTAGACCTCACTTGTTTCTTTGTAAAGATAGCCTTTTAGAGTCTGCTCTCCTTTTAAATGAAAATAGGGCAGCAGTTATGGTCACACTTTTGTTAATTTAGTTGCCAGTCAGCTCCAAATCAAAAGAAAATAAGGCTGCAGAGTGTAATTAACATTCAGTTCAGTCGTTTTGTCCCTTGTCTAGCCCCCAAGCTTTGTTAAAATTGCCATCTGAATGCTGAAGGCTGTAGGGAAATCGATTTGATTCTAATCGCACCATGAAAAGAACATGATCTAACTGCTTTCAGCCCTCCGTAAATCTGTACTAGGTCTTTAGCACAATGCAACTTCCAATTTAAAAAGCACTGAATGTCTCGTCAATGACTTTGTGAAGAAAAAAGAACAAGGAGCAGACATAAAAATTCCAATAGTTGTTTAAGCATTAAAGTTCATTTGCATCACAGCAAACCTGAAAAGGGCTGACCTCTCAAACCGCCTCTCAGGTCTATGAAGTTGTAGCCTTGACAAGCTCACATTGACAGAGCTCATTGACTCTGAAAGGCTACTCTATCAATGGTGAAAAATGGCAATAGGTTCTACTCTGAGCAGGCATCTGCCTGCCCACCCGCTGCTAAACCAATGGCAAAACTGATTCAAAACCTGAATCTACCTTGTAATCTTCCTTTCCAGGATCTTTTAATAAAAGATTAAGATCACTATACAATTTAATTTCATTGTTTGCCCCAAAGACTGTGAAAAACATCCAAGCTTTTCAAATTCCAATAAAATTACATCCATATTACAATACATAAATATAAATAAGGAATTGATAGGTACTATTAATTGGTTTATTCAAACAAGGGCACAGTTTAAAGTCATTTGACTAGCAAGAGATAAAAATACATGCAGACTCGAGACCATGATTCTTTATCTTCCCAGAGCCTTAAATACTACTCATCCTTCCTACAGCATAATCTGGGATAGTCATAGCTCCCAAACATGCCATATTATTAATATAGAAATGTTAATGAAAATTGGTCTGGAAAATATTTCTGCAAACCTCAGAGCTTGGAATAAAAAGAAATTAATTAAACAGCATCACTTGATTCACTATAGTAAGTTTTCTTCCTACTTGACAGGTGAAAAAAAGCACTTGCACGTGCAGCTTAATTAATCACTGCTCTTGACATCTCAGTGATTTACAGTGAGGAGCAGGTGAGGATATACAAAACCAGAAAGGAACACTTGATTTGAGTGTAGCATTTCCAGCACACTAGGATGACAAGCTTGTATATTCTATCAATGGTGTACAGAAAAACCCATACAGCAAATTATTTGTTAGCCACAACAAAAGCACAAATTAAGTGGAAGAGAGACTTGCTTATTAGGAAGATTTAATACTATCCAGCTTTTAAATTTTTTTTCTTAAAAAACCCAGTGCAATATTTGAGTAAAGAAGAATCCTGCAATTCAAGTACACTTTTCAGCATATCAATGATAAGAAACTATGCTTTGTTACATATTTCATTAAAAAAGCAGATAGTCTTCAATGCTATCCACAGAATTTTGTGAAACAGACATCTTCGACTGTCTAGATGCAATGTTTAATCAAATATATCTGTAAACCAACTGATTCTTTAAAGATATTAATATCTAACAGTGTTTTTTGAAAAAATCAGACTTCCAAAGAAACTCAGCGCAGAATACGCTTTCACTAATGCTTACCACTCTTGATTCAGTGAAAATAAAGTTTTTCCCTAAAACATAGAAGAAAAAAAGTCTAAGCCTAAATATGAACTTTGCATGCAGAAACAAGGATAGTACTGCAAGACATTTCTGTTACATCTTCCCAGTGTCTATCCAGTTAGCTCCAGATGGAATTATGATCTGGACAGAAAGGCTGTGCAGCAACAGGGCCCATCTGGCAGTGCATGACCAGGAACACACACACTGCACTAAGCCACACTAGCAAATGGGCCAAGGCCTCCTCAAGTCCTGCTGTAAATCAGTGAATGACTGGTACAGTATTAAACAAAAGGATCTTACATTGCTCCCAAAATGGTACTAATTTGAGTACCTCACTTTTTCTTTATTATGTGGGGAAACAACATGGATAGCAAGGATACAATCCTCCACTAACAACTGTATTCGTAGTTGTTCGGAAAAAATCAAAGAACCTCTCAATATGTGCATTTGATCTTTGACTTCTCATCTGAAAACATATGTATACATACTGCACTATTAGTCCAATAAATACCATGAGATGTTCAAATTCCTTCTTACAAAACTTTACCACCATCAAGTAATACTGGATTTGAAAACAACCCTGAACAAACCTACTTTATGCTTAAATTTCAAAATACAAAGAGACAAAACTAGGCAGACTTTTGTTAGCTTCTTACATGGCCAGAATGGACATGACAGAAAAAACATGGAATGAACATGAACAGAAAAAACAGGGAATGGACAAAAATCCAGAATGGACATGGAGAGAAAAAAGTCAAAGGATCCTGCCAGAGGTCAGAAATATATCTGCTCACTCAAAGAGAAAAATGACAGAACCAGGAATTTCTATTCATTCTGACTGCAAAATTTGTACCCAAGTAATTTAGCTATCAGCACAAATGATGAAATAGAAAGTTAGAAGACAACTGAGTCAACATATGCTCACTTCCAACTCACCAGAACATCCCCAAACCAATTTTGAGGCCCATACTGGTACCACAGAAATGGCAAAGCTGTACTGAAAACACACATAACTGAATGATGTACATTTGTGCTGAGAATGTCCTCATCTTGAACACTATACCTGAAGTAAACCAATATAAACTGCAAATTGGTAAGATTCCCATATTGCTAAAGAATTCTTCATTTGTGAAGGGAAAATGTCACAAAGATGAAACCTAAGTTGACTTCAATCCTGACATTCTGGACTATCTGCTTTAGTGCACAGTAGTGTGAAAAGGTGTCTGTTCTATCACATTGGTGAACATGGAGATATTGCATAATTTCTCCAATTAGTAGCTAGGATATTTGTTATTTTAGACTATTGTAAATGTGCTCATCCCAGAAGCCACTTCAGCATCCATGCAAGAAAGCAAGTGAAATCTATACTAAACAGAATAAAGAATATCTGGAAATAAATGCAGAAGTATGGTGCTTTTTATATGATTTTTAAATAACTGCCTTGTCCAATAAGATTGCTATTGCTGCATCTTGCCTTACTATATCAATTACTTTGTGCAGAAAGTGAGTCCAGCCTAAAGCACCGATCAAATCTCCAGATCACTCAGAGAGAAATACAATCAACAGAATTCCAGAGCAGGAGAACTGATGACATCAAGTTGACTTCATGGAACTTTGCATTCTGGAAGATAGCCCTGAGGATATCATCTCACACAATCCACAAATTAACCTCATTTGTACGGGTCTCAGCCCTGGATTGGTACATCACAAAGATGAATTTAAACTTAGTGAATCAAATCACACCAATTACTTTCAGGAAAGGTCTCTTCAACAAAACTATTTGCTGATATAAAGAGAAGCTCAGTATTATTTGACACTACTGCATGTAACACTTTTTAATATCTAAACTCAAGATGATTCCTCAGTTACTCTGGTTGCCTTGATTGTCAAATTCCTGGAGTGTTTAAGAAAGCAGTAAAGCCATTAAACACGTGCAGATAGAGAAAGTGTACAGAAACATACACTCCATGTATATTATCCAGGAGTAAAATGGAGAGGATGTTGTATTACCACCAATGTATTAATTGACAGATACTGAATGAATATTTTCCAAAGGCATTTTGGTCTGCAGTAGAAACACTTAGCAGAGAGAAACTACCAAAGAAAGTTCCTAGAAGTTGATTAAAGTCTTCTGTAAGTTTCCTCTCAAATATACAAAATCCTAAAGATTCAAGATGCCAACTGGTATTTTAACCACTAGATATTTCAGCTGTCCTACAAGAGCTAAGTGACCAACTAAGTGTTGCTAGCTACTTTCTATAAAGAGGTAACACTTTACTAAACACAACCACTTTTGAAAATTACATACTATGGAGAAACCTTGTAGCAGAAATAGTCTTGACATTAGCAAAAATAGCACACTTCCCTTACGAAGGCCTTGAAATGTGTTTAAAAACACATTTCACAGGCAGACAGGTGTTGAACTGATCCATCACGACTACACTTAATGTTGTTACTTGAACTTTAAAATAAAGATTTGTAACTCATTCATTCTAGGATTAAATTCTAACTCTGATTCTGTCATCATATGGAAACACAACCTATGAAGCTCTGACCCCTCCAAGCAAATTATTCAAATCTAGCCATGACAATCTGAAGCATCCACCTCCTGCTGAAGGGCATTCTCACAGAAAGGGCCACAAAAAATGAACCAGTAAAATAGAATTGACCGTAACAGGGATGAAAATGGGATCAAATCTCTACCAAATAACTCATCTGGTACCATTCTCTGTGGGAAATTTTACACTCAACATGAATGAAAATTCCACATCCATCTCCTCTTCTAAGGTTAGAGAGATGTTAATTTTGGTTCCTATTGTTGATTTCCAAAATATCCAGGAGTACGCTATGGAAAATAGTTCAAGGCCAGAATAGGTTGAGAAGCTAAAGGATCTCTGGTAACATCTCTATTAAGAAATGAAACTGTGCCCAGAAACATTCTCATTCATTTCAAGCCAGCTGGCAGGGAACAGCTTACANAGCAGTATTTTTCTGATTCAAGCCAGCTGGCAGGGAACAGCTTACATTTCTATCAGTAAGTTTTTATAACCTCCGAACCACTCACAGAGCCTTACGCATTCTGATAATGCCTACGAATTGTCACACAATACAGACCCAGACCCTGCCAGGGACCTTTCTAAAACTACAAATTATAAAGCACCAATTCCTAGGACCACTCCCAGGTTTAGTTTATTTGTACATAGGAATCCTTTGGCTTCTGCTCTTCGGAGTGTCTAAGGGCAGAGGCCAAGTACGGGAGAGAAGCTATGTGGCCGGAAAGACTGAAAGGGAGCACGACTTGACACAGTTCCATAGCAGACTGTAAAATCCATCACTTCTCTAGTCTGCACGCTGAAGAGAATGATCCCTCTCAAAGGGAAAAACCTCTACAGTCCCCTGTACATCTGACGGCTGAATCAGAAAAATACTGCTCGATCCTGTAGCTACCAATTTAGAAAACAGTAAATCCATCAACTTAGTATTTCCCATCATCATGACTGTTCTAGATTCAGTAATTGATTCCAAAATTCAGCAAAAAAATATTTTTATGAGCAACAAAATTAGAAGTACCAGGTCACTTCACACTTTACATGTGTTTGGTATGGTACAAGAGTTATTAATTCCTTCACTCTTATCTTTTGTAGAACTGTACCCTCATCCTCCCAACTGTTTTGTCAGCAGTAATGGTTCTTGAACTACTGTTTTCTTCATATAGTGCTTGAGTTACTGAGAATGCTACACTTCAGCACAAAATTACATTTTATTGCGATTTGTTTTAATAAAGTGGAAAAGAGAATACTTTCCAAACCTAGGGTACTTTGAGAAGAATCAAGAGGCACAGAAGTGTATCACAACTTCACTCTTGCCAGGACTTCATTCTGGTTTTCTGTTTTACAGTAACAGTCTAACAAGCTATTTTTCTGACAAGTACGGTCTGCTTAATTTAATTTCATCATAAATTTGAGGTAATTTTACCTTCTAACTCTTTCCTCAACAGTGTTTGCATATGTTCTTTATTTAGGATTATCTTTTAAGTTGTTAAAGACAGAATCCTAAAAATGTTCCTTTCAAAACTGATTTCCAAATCTGACAACTAACTAGACCATTTTTAGCATGCTCTTTCAAAACAGCTCTATGCAAATTTCACCTAAATCACACTTGCAGTTTCAGGAACACATTAACCTGGACAGGAAGAGCAATATAAAAGGCAACACTAAACCCAAGCCACTGCATGATCCCTCTGTATACCTT